>JABSTQ010010862.1:0-416295 GCA_013358835.2 Ixodes persulcatus
AGCCTGATTGACCAAGATTACAATGCCGCCGATGAAGCAGACAAAGTACTGAGATTAGGAGGCGGGTTTGGAGGGGGTGAATAGGGTTATTCTGTGAAATTATGAAATTAAATGTACGGAAGCGCGTGCTTGTCAGACGTTTGGTTAAGATTGTTTGTCCTCTTCGCGATCCCTTTAGGGGAGCCAACACATATGCATACCGTTTGCTTTCCGCCTTTTGGCAGAGATGACGACGGTTTCTAAACGGGTTCTTTTGGTGCTTTATTGACTATCGTCATTAGGTCCTCAGAAGACCCATGCAACACAATAATACCCTGAAAATCTGTTTATGGGGCCCACCACGATTTCTTAAATGTTCTGACGTACTCATCAAAGATGTCTCATGTGTTTGAGACGTCCGTCAAAGCTTTCTAATGGGCCTGACGTATCCTTTAAGAATTCCGAAAGGGTGTAAGAGACCCGTCAGAGCTTTTTGAGAGGCCTCGGGGATTTTTCCCAATCCTCTTCGTGAAACACCACACATCAACATCATTTCAACGGGTTTGCGTTATGGCTCACGTGACCCTTCCGGATATATGCGTCGGGGAAACCACTTAGCCATTTTGTAGCGTGAGCTACACTGGCCGAGGTTGAGCAGTTTCGCGTGGTTCCCAAAGAGCCGTGCTGCGCATGCGCGAGGAGCAGTGACGTCACACGGCGCACAGCTGGCGCACCGGAGCTGCCGCCGCGCGCGCCTCGCCGGTCTGCGCATTCCAGAGGAGTGACGCCATAGCCGCTGCAGACACACTGGCGCCGCCGCGTGCCCAGCTGTGCGCCTCCGTTGCGAAGTAGCCAAGTCTGACGCAGCACCGGAGCCGCTTGATAGCGCCTCTCATTTCGTGCGCATAAGCTCACGCTACGTATATCCTGGCATAGCCGAGCTAAGCCACCACAATTTTCGGATCGAGCGGCCAAGACTAGTTCTGGCAATTGAGGAAACGTTCATGTGTGTGTGTCTGGGCGATGTAGTTGGAAAAAGAAACAAAGGCAAGCGTGGTTTGGTGCTCATAGGCGCGTCTGTCACTGGCTGGGTGTCCTGTCACAAAGGAGGTTACCGGGGGCGACCGCCCCATGTGGGGAATTGACGAGACGCAGGCCGAGCGGCGTTGGGAGGCAAACGCAGGAGTCAGAATCCCTGTTCGCTCGGTCTTTTGTGAATTGAGATCCGTCTGCGTCAAAAGCCCCCGCTGCACCCAAAGCCAACCTTGGCACGGCGAAGGAGGACTGTGCCTCCCTCCGTCCGGTGCTGGGAAAAGGTGCGAATCCAGACAGGCCCTTCTACAACGGTCGGCGAGGACGAGTTGTGCGAGAAAGCCGGGGAGGCCGGCATAGCCCTTTTCAGTCCGCTCGTGGGCGGTTTGCTTTCTGTTACCGTTGTGGATCTCTGGAGCAGGCCGGTTTCCGCCAGGAAGGTGAGCATGGCTTTGAAGGCTCGCTCCTTGATCTGTTTTGATCCGTGCAGTTTCTTCCTTGGTTCTGCAGGGGAACCCAGTGCGGCGCAGTACGCCGTCAGCACCGCCCGAGCGTGGTCGTGTTCGGTGCATTCCGGGAGGAGGTGGCCGGTGTTTTCCCACTCGCCGCAAGCCTGGCAGTCGGGGTCTGCGTTCCACACCATGTAGTGCCGGCGCACAAGGATCATGACACTGTGGGTCCTGAGACCGCAGATAACGGCCGCTGCCCGGAATTGTTTCTTGCGCCTCTTCTTCGGTCCGGCTTCAGAAGCATCCAGCGAGCAAAAAATTATGCCAGAGACGCCGCCGCGACGGCATCAGGACGACACAATTACTGTGCTCACGATTCTCAAAGGTGGCGTTTGTTGGTTGCAGTGTGTATATGCCCGTGTGGTGCATTGCACGGTTTATTAGTTACTACCCTATATCAGGAATTTAGCCAGCGGCACTGTAAATACTTTGAAGATTTATTTTGTGACAGAGAACTTGGTTGTCTTTATTAGATCTGATCACTTTCGTTTACAGCTCCTTGCGCCCGCGTATGAACAAAGTTGGTTCTTATCGTCTTTTTCTGTTACAACATGTAGTACCTCAATGTCTAAAATAAATTTAAAACGTTCTTAACTTCATTTTTTCTATGGTTCACAAGTCATTTGGGCTTCTAACGGGTTCATGGGCTAAGAGGATTTAGGCCGAAGGGTCTGACGTGCTGAAGAGATTTGACTGTTTAACGGGCTGAGGGGGTTCGATGGGCGGAAGGGATGTGATGGGCTGAAGGGGTTTGGAGCACTGAGAGGGTTCCATAACAGATCAGGGCTGAAATGTTATTTTCAATAGGGACCAGCTTCTTTGGCTGCCTTTCTCCTGCGGTATTACGGTACGTAATCCCCCACCCCCCCCTTATTGGAAAGACCAGTTTGAAACTCTAACTGGTCATACTGGTATCTAAACTGGCCAAACTGGTATTTGGACTGGTCAGACTGGTCTAACTGGAAATCAAACTGGTGGAACTGGTAGGCAGACTGGTCTAACTGGTAACCATATTGATCTAACTGGTCACCAGATTGCCTTCTAACTGGTCACCAGATTGGCCTGACTGGTCACCATATTGACCTAACTGGTCACCAGACTGGCTGAACTGGTAACCAGATTAACCAAACTGGTTACCAGATTGGCCAAACTGGTCACCAAACTGGCCGAACTGGTCCAACTGGTAACCAGATTGACCAAACATGTCACCAGACTGGCCGAACTGGTCCAACTGGTAACCAGATTGACCAAACTGGTCACCAGATTGGCCTAACTGGGTACCAGATTGACCCCTCTTTTTCACTTTGTCTGTAGGGGTGTGCGAATTGGATAGCTCAGAGTCATTCGTAACATGTTTAAAAAATCCCGAGACTGCGGGTAAACGACACGATACTAAAAGTCTCTAAAGAGACTTTTTAGTGTCGTGTCGTTTACCCGCAGTCTCGGGGTTTTTTCAACCATGTGCAATGTACACCAGCTCGTTTGCGCCCTTACATTTTGTTCATTCGTAACCTTTACTGTGCAAAATAAAGTCACAACAAACGGTTCTGTTAACAGTGTTGAAGCTATTTATTTGTCATATATGTTCTACCATGTCACGATTGTCACAGGGCGACATGGTACTACCCTTACAAAAATGAACAATGAGTTTCAATTGAGCTTCTAATGTGTTTTATAGAGTCAAATGAAACTCAAAAGAAACTCAACGTTAAATGAGTTTTATCATTACAAAAAATAGTATTTATTCTTTTGATTTTACTCATTACACATTCAAATGAGTGTTATCATTACCCACTCAATATATATTCTTTTGAATTTGCTCATTACAAATTCAAGTGAAGTTTATCGTTACCCAATCAATATAAATTCTTTTGGGTTTACTCATTACACATTCAAATGAGTGTTATCACTAAGAACACAATGTCCATTATTTTGAGTTCACTCATTACAAATTCCAACGAGTTTTATCGTTACCCAGTCAATATCCATTCTTTTTGAGTTTATAAATGTACTGATTACTCATGCAAATGAGTATATCATTAAGAATGCAATATCAGTTCTTTTGAGTTCATTCATAGACACTCAAGTGAGTTCTACCATAAGGCACCCAATAGACATCAGCTGATCCACAGTGGAGGAATTCGATAAAGGCAAAGATGAAGATAATCATGAATGCAGATTGCCTGCTATTCAGAAGACATTCTCCTCAAAAAAAGTCATGTTCAAAATTGCAATCCAATAACTTCTCATATTTATTAACCATTTATTAACCCTTCTATGAAATCAAAACATATTCAATTATTCCCCTTCTCAACTGTAGTCCGTTGCAACCTAAGAACGAAGGGTGAGGGTAAGACGGGCCGAGGAAGAGGAAGCAGACGGAACGCTGGAGAAGAGAGGGGGAAACCTCCCTCTCTCTTTAGCGTTTCGTCTGCTTCCTCCTCCCCAGCCCGTCTTACCCTCGCCCTTCGTTCTTAGGTTGCAACGGACTATAGCACACTGTCTCGGGCGATCAAAATGACACAGCGATAGACATAATGACTCAATACAGCATCTGCTCCCAAACTTCCCTACGCGCGCAATCCACTAAATATAAAATATATCCTGCCACGACCCCGCCCCCTCCTCCATTCGCATTTGGCTAGACCACAAGTCTTACCATCTCAGTGCATAAGCAGTGACATATATAAATTGACTCTGAAATTTAGTTTCTCAGGTAATACAGGTAATTATAACAGTTAACAAATTTAAAACCATTGAAAAAAAAAAAAGAAACAAGCCAGCAGTTGTTTTCGACACTCCGCTAGATCAGTCACGACACCCCTGGGGTTCGCGCCTCACAGTTTGGGAAGCACTGCTGTTTAATATTACAAATACAGAGTGCTGCTTAGAACATTTTCAAAACATTTATAAGTACCGTATTTTCCGGACTATAGTCCGCACCCGGTGCATAGCCCGCAGGGGCAACTTCAAGGTCAAAATAAAGATTATGCTTAGATAGTCCGCACCCGGTGCATAGTCCGCACTCGGTGCATAGTCCGCACCTGGTGCTTAGTCGACACGAAATCTTCTCATACGCGGCACACCTTGACATATGACTGCTTTCGTAGCTCACAAAGAAGCTTGCATTATACATAAATCATAACTTACATACTCTTTTATTCACAAAATCCTTCTCGTCTCGTCATAATCAACGATATTGAAAAACAAAATTCCTGTATAGTCCGCACGCCTAGATAGTCCGCACAGCCTGAATTTTTAACTTTTAAACATGTATAGTCCGCGGACTATAGTCCGCGGACTATAGTCCGGAAATACGGTAGCAACTGTTGATTTAATACCGCGCGAAAATTTAAACCAACTCTCACACAATCTCACGGAAACATAATCCCAAGTTTCACAGAATAAAAAACCAGTAAGAACAAGACGCAATACACACTAGGCTGATTAATTAACTCTGAGCTGTCATTTTGTTTGAATTCAATACACATGAAATTAAAAGAGGAATAGGAATGCCAATAGGCATACCTTTTGGTGCAATAGGAGGTTGGACTGCTCCCATAGGGACTTTATCGGACCATTGGGAATGAAATGTTTTGTTGGCCAAACAGGAAATCTAGGCCAATTGTGCATGTATATTTGAGCAATAGGAACCAATTAGACGTATGTCTCTCAGAACGATGTAAATGCATATTGGACGCAACAATTGAGAATCGGATCAATGGGAACATGTTTCTTTGCTTTTGGAAAGTTTTTTTTGGACGAAGCTGATATATTTGTCAGACATCCAGCTGAGGGTAAAAATAGTCCCTGTTAGAAATACACCGGCTCATTTGATGCATGTGTAATGTAGCCTAGGCTGTATGATGCAAATATCTGTTCCACGTCCAAAGAATGTGTTGCTAGAATTCCAGCATGTATAAAAGTACATTAGTCAAGTTAATTATGCGACAGTGTTACGCTTATTTTTCAATATTTTCGGATGGCAACAAGTATTTCAGCCAGGCTGAAACCATTTTTGGTTTCCGCCTGGGCTAAAACCAAAATTATAACAATTATTAAAAATTATTAATCATTAATTATTAATTACTAATAATTAATAATTAGTAGTAATTGTTAATAATTACTAATAATTATTAGTAACTTATGAGTAATTTACTAATAATTAGTAATAAATATTAGTAAATTATTAGTAATTTACTTAATAATTTATAAGTAAATTATTAGTAAAGTAATTTACTAATAAAATACTGTAAGCTGAGTGTAAATTAAAAGTAATCTCCACAAAAAAATAAAAAATAAATTTACACCCTACTGCATTGCACCCGAAACTAATAGCGCGTCGGTGCTAGTTGTGATTTACACATTTATTTCCTGTGCTTATAATAACTGTATTCACCCTCTTTTACTCCTCAGTTTCTAAGACATATTTACAGGCGCCCCTCTATCGCGATTTGGTCAGTTTCGGTTTCGTTATTGTAACTTTTACTGCCTTTTCGTATTGTCAGGATCGCGTCTTCGACGCCCCATCGGTAGCGACACCAGTTCTTTGTTTTTTCTTTCTCCGGCATGGTTTGCGCGACTGTTGAGACCGTTGCGTTAGGTACATGTGTTTCGCGGGACGGACATGCCTTTAGACATGGAAATGTGCTAATTTAATCAAGTTTATCTATCTGTGAAGTTTCGTCTTGTGATGACTTATGTTCAAGAAGAGCGCGGAAGACCGGCGACGCGACAGAACAAGCAACTCAACGCAGTTGGTGAGCATGCTTCTTTGTTTGCATTGTAAGTAGACGCCTTGAACGAGAAGTGAACATTAGGGAGTTTTAGAATAACGTCCGCAACCCCAAAGAAATGACGTCTTCGCTGCTGTGCATGCGCAGACCCAAAACAAGCATTCGGACTCGAGCTTTGGGCCCGTTATTTCTCGAAAATAGCGTGGGTACCGCAAACGGCGGCGCCCACGACATCTCTGTTGATCGCATCTTCGACGCCGTCGCCCGCTCGGGAACTGCGTGAGTCGCACTCCGCGCGGTCCGTCGGTATAGGCAACCTGCAATGCAGTTTCGCACTCCACGTTGCGCCATCTAGCGGCTGCAAAATAAAGAAACTGGGTAGGCCAGGCCTGCGCGGGTCGCGGGGACTGCGGGCGGACGCATCCAGAAACCAAGTGTGAACGTTGCATTTCGGATCGGCGTGAGCTTTTTTGGAACGTTTTTTTCGTAAAAGAAGTCCCAACTTCACGTCTCTATGACCTCACCGGGTTCCTGTAACATCTCGCCTACTCCTAGAGTTCTCCCAAAAATAAACTTTGCTACTGCTGCGTGAAAGACGGCCACAGTCGCGGAAGGTGACTCGAGCGTCACTCTTCACCGCTTCCCTTCGAGATCTTGGGAAGCGACACGGCGACAGAAGTGGATTATTGCAGTGTGACGCATCAAGTAAGTGAATTTTACAGAAACTGTTGGGGGGGACGTGAACGAAAATATATGTGCTGGCTTGGAAAGTGGTCGGACGAGCTCGTTTTGCAGACTACTCGGCAAAATAACATAATTATACAAGTTGTATTACGAGTCACTTTGATAGCCTCATGAGGAAATACGATAGAGGAACAAGCGGGCCGATTGTTGCTTCGCTGTGACGTCGAGAATCGGGCGATCAGGTCTTCAAGCGAAAGGCCCGTCGGCCCGTTTCGGCACTCCTAATGCCGTTCGGCACGCGTGGTCGCAACCAAAACCTTCCAAACCTGCGAGTTTTCAAATAGTAGATTTTCGTAGCACAAAGTTTGTTTGTTTCAGCAACCAAATTTAATGCTGAGTCTGGTACAAATGTGACGGCGTGCAGAAACCAGGATGCTCAAGTTTTTCTTTAGAAAAAGCTCCTGCGAAGCGTAATATCCTTCTCACACGTACACTTTGTGGCCTGTCGCCTTTTACACCAGGCTTTGCAATGTGCCTACGGTTCTGTAGCATACAGAGTTTGGTTCTAATTACCCAAATTTTATTCTAGTGTGTGTGGGTGTCGGGAGGTGAGGACGGCCGAGCGAGCGCGAGCGGGCCCAGTCGGCGAGGAAGAGGAAGAGCGTGCTGCACGAGGCTGGGGCCGGAACGATAGATCCGTTCTGGCTGGTCTGGCCCATGGAGAACCCCGGAGAATTCCACCAGCGAGGTACGGATCAGGACCGGCGGAAGTGGCGAACCCTGACCATACTGGCCTATTCTATGACGATCCCGGAGTGGTTGCGCAGCGAGACTCTGGCTGTGATAGCCCGGAACAGCTAAAGCCCCTCTGGAACAGCTAGCCTACGCAGCACTGGCGTGGGAAGGACGATCCGCAGGCCTGGACACGGGCAACCGAGATTGTACAATAAACCCATTCACTGCCTTCTCGTTGTGTCACTTCCTGGGAGACGGGTGAAGCACAGACCGATCGGGCGGCCACAAGTAGTGAAGACAACTCAAACTGGTGTCCAAATGATGACTCTAGAATATTCTCTCAACACTTGGACCTATCAAGGCTCCCGATGGTCTTAAAAAACCGTATAAAAGAACCAGGGACATGGCACGCAGGGACGCAGGTGCACACGGGGACTGCTGAAATCGGAGTCTCCGCCGATCGCAACGGGCAGACTGGCCGCCCCATTAACAGAGACGCCTCCGCTTGTGGCGCTGAATGCAAGTACTCTCGTGGCGCCGCCTGGCCATTGCCGGCTGCCTATGGTCGAAGCGTATTGAAAAACGCCGCGGATCGCTGGAGTCACAGCTCAAAGCTATCGAAGCGGGTCTACTTACGATCGCGGCAGACATGTAAACATGCCTGGGTAGTGGATCGTCTGGGATTCGTAAGTACAATAGAGCAGCTTGGCAGTGACAAAAACAAAACATGCGGCATTGAGTATAAAACAACTATAAAACTGTTGCTCTAGTCGAAAAACTTCTTTAATTTTCAAGATATAACGTTCTAACTTCCAAATAAAAGCTGTCGCGACATCTTGGTGGCGTTTTAAGCGCGAGATGCTTGCGTTTTGGGGGTCCCCGGCAGAGAAACGCTATTCTAAAACTTTTCGCCGCAATCCTCGCTATTTTGCCGTCCGTAACGCGCGGTAAAGTAGCGCCCGGTATTCTAAAACTCCCTATTTTCTCGGCACACGTTTGCTCGTTAAGCTAGATTTTTTTTTCTTTTTTTTAACTAGTTGGGTTTGCTTTATTTGTCCTTACGTTTGGATCTGTGCGTAGTATAATGAAAAGTTGCCACTCATTTTGTGTATGGTCCGAGTAAGTATAGCTTATGTCAACAGAGCACTTATTGAATTCCTAATGCTGCTTTCAGTCCGTTGCTTTAGAAAATGTCTTATTGGTCTAGCAGTGTACTGATGTCATTCAACTATAAATTGATTACATTGATCATACTTCATTACATTTCAGAAGTTAGACTTCCTTGGAATTCGGTTCATCCAGAGCCAATATTCCTTTGCAGTCAAAATGGTTCAAGAGGATAGCCATCTTTTGTTTTGAAGTTATGGAAGTGGACTGGATGGTACTGTTAGGACAAACTTCGGTCCCCTGACTTTCTAGAATTTAACTGGGATTACATTTGTCTGTTAGAATGTTTGATAAGGCAGTTGTTCCTTTTCGCGTCTTTTTTTTTCTCTTTCATTTTGCAACGGTGATGTGATCAAGCCGAGTGCCGCAGTTATTCCCAAATGAAGCAGCAGCAGTGTGTTCCCAGCTTGCGTCACTTCGATTCATTTCAAGGCATGCCACGAAATGAATGCCCCTGTTCATACACCGTTGGAAGTGGGACTGACTTCAAAATGCAGTTCGACACAGTGTTTGAGCGGTATGGGACGTGTGTTGAATGACCTATGCGGTTGTCACGGGTTCCTGGTTGGTCAACCCGAAACGCTCCCAAGTCCCACTTCCTTCTTCTCGTCTTCCTCTTCCCATTGGTTCGAAGCTCGGCCGGCATTAGTCTCATCCGAGCTTATGCCTTTGGCGCTCAGGTAAACGTGCGTGAGGATTACACTTAAACCCCCCCGAACCACCCTTAAACAGAACAAAATGACAAAAAAGACGAAATTTGTGACAGCGGTGTTCGAGAGAAAGTGGCGACTTTTAATTACCCTGCCTGAAACTTTGCAAACATTTCAGTGAGGCTGCAGTTGTGAGGGTGAGGTGGATCCGATATGAAAACTGGACCCTAAAGCGACGCCTTCAGGATGCCGAAAATAATTATGGTAAGTTAGAAATTAACCCACTAGTATATTAGGGCCGGGTGTCGATTAAAAAATTTTAACCCAGTTAATTTGACACATTAATTTTCAGGCATAATATCTTCAAAAGAATGAAACTGCAGATGTTCCAAACTGGCTGAGGTAAAGCAGCCTTGCAGTGCACCACGGTTTAGACTGAACATACTTTGTTGTACCGTCCACAAGGTGTAGCTCTTACATTGAAGTTTTATGAGCTAGTTTCTTCAATGTTTGAACTTTCAGTGTGCCAGCTGGGTAGTGTGTAATTGTGTTTTTATAGAGCAAGCAATATCTTAATCCTGGCGGCAGGAAGTTTCGGCTAGCAGTTGACATGGTTGGACAACGGTGTGCATGCTTGCTTTCTCTGCAGCGGCCAATGAAGCGAAATAACAGCATGTGCGGATTGTCCATGCATTTAATTTTTTGTTTGTTGTTTGTTTCAGACTACATGTGCTCCCAGTACAAGGGGGTGGCCTTCCAGGCGCTGACGACCAGCATGTTGTCTCTGCTGTGCTGTCGAGGAAAATTTAAAGGGTAAATATTGCAGCTGCAGTTTTTTCTTTTCTGTCCCTGCTACACTTCCTGTGAATTTCTCTGCATGCATTGTCTTTTTGTTTTCATGGTACTGTAAACTTTTGTTATAGTCAGTTGCAACTATAGAATAGCAGAAGCCCCTCCCACAATTCCCTTTGCTCGCCATGATTGGCGGTGTCCTCTCGGCTCTCCTCCTCTCTACCCTATTGAAAATAAGTCTAAAGGGCCCTTCAAAACTTTTTAAAAGGTTTGAGGGGGCCTTTAAGAATTTTTAACGGGTTCGACGTACCCCTCAAGGGAGTCTAAAGGGTCCATCAAAACGTTTTGATGGGTTTGACGTACCCTTTAAGAAAGTCTAAAGGGCCCGTCAAAACCTTTTGAAAGTTCTAAGGGGAACTTCAAAGATTTATTAAAAGGTTTGAAGGACCCTTTAAGATTCCTTGATGCGTTCTATGTCGCAGAATCTTTCTTAAAGGTTTTGAAATTCCCTTTAGAAAGTTCTAAGAGGTTTTTTTAAATGTCTGTGGGGCCTTCAAACACACCCGTCAAACAATTATAAGCAACTCGCAGAAGTTTGTTGAAGTGAAGCCTGGTTCAGACAGTTGCATTTGACTGCGTTTGACTGCGTTGCGGCTGTGAGAAACCAGCACATCCCTGCTGCTTATATCGAGTGCCAAGATGATTCCTCGAATTGGATTCCACGCTTCATACGAAGCACCGATGTGCCGGTGACTCGCATTCGGTTCTCGACGCAACACAGTCAAACGCACTCAAACGCAAGTGTCTGAACCGGCCTTAAGAAAAACTGTAGCCTGCCAGTTGTATTTGTATGCAATTTCTAATTAAACATTTTTAGTGCTTAAAATACCAGGCAAAAATTATGAATGCGTGTTGTAATGATGTGATCAATACGGTGACAAAAAGAGAAAGAAAATGAAAGGAGACAAGAATAAAAGGGTAGGAAAGAAAAGGAAGTCGAGGGCAACGAGGAGATTCAGGGCGAAAGCGGACGCATTCGGAAAAGCTTGGCTCCGGAATACGCCGGCAAAGCTGTCATCCATAGAAGTCTGTCGACCTGTCCTCACCGTCAACTCTGAACGGCAAGCCTGGCTCAAGAGCGAACCGGCAAAGCCATCCCAACAACCGGTTGACTGGTCACCATCGGTACGCGGCCGGCAGCTGGAGCCAAACGAGACCGGCTTCTACCGCCAGCGTAAACCAGTGCCACCCTTGGCAAGTCGAACTTTGGATGAACGCCCTTTTCTTTTATTTATTTGCTCATAAGTTTTCTTTTTTTTTTCTTTGCGGAGATTCCGAAAGTAGAACAACTGGGTGCAAATATATTTCTTTGATATCAAAAATCAGACGGACCTCTCAGTTTCCTTTCTTCGCGCGTCCGCGACAGGAACAGAATTACGAACATAGGTTGATCAGGAACGAGCTCGGCAAAGAGAGGACAGAGTGGCCGAACGAGAAGCTCTCTGACAGAAAGCGGAACTGGAGGAAAGAACGGAGAGAACGCTCCAGCTTAAGCTTAGGGTGATTGAGGCCGAGGGGTCGGCAAGTGACAGGCATGGTGCGGGCGGTGGTGAAGGACCCCAAGGAGTTACTGCGTCACAGTACCTCAGTCCCCATAAGCTAATGCCGTCGTTTGAGGACCAAAGAGATGACTTGGATGCGTATCTTTTCCTTTGCACTTGATGAAGCCACATGCGCGTGTCAGTAGCCTTGACAGTGTTGTACACTAATTATGAATCGGAGTATAAAGAATTCAATTTCTGAGGGGCTAATGGATCTAAAGGGTTGATGGATCTAAAGGGCTGTTGGGTCTAAAGGGTTTATGGGTCTAAAGGGTTGATGGGTCTAAAGGGCTGACGGGTCTAAAGGGTTTGAAGGGCTAACAGGGTCCCATAACACATCAAGGCTGATGGGTTATTTTCAATAGGGTAGTGTTTACTTACTAAAAAGAGTGAAGGACTTTGTGGCAGGGGCCTCTGCTATTCTAGAGTTGAAACAGACTATAGCGCGACCTCGGTTAATTTCATAATTTCGAAGAGTCCTAGCGGGCACCCTTGCATTTTTATGGGAAGGACTCTGCATTATATTTTGAACTGAGAAAATGACCCCACGAACGGGAAAGCACGGGCCTTCTGCTACAAAATTAACCGGAACACACTTTGTTTTCAAGATCAGACCGGAAAAAGTCGACTCCTGTCTTATAAACGGCGGGTAACAGAAATCCTGTGCTAGTCTCGCCACGTTGGGAAGCCAATGCTATGACCCCCATCTTGATTTCTTTAATGCTTGTTAAGTTGTTATGGCTGTTTTCACATCTGGTATTTTCACTGTCCTTTGGCCAAAAGTGAGTGGCAGGTCGCCATAGGTTTCCAGAAGAAAGCGGTCTCATATGCAGAAATTTCTAACAAGTTTGTAGCGCAGTGGTGCTTCGTCGCAACCGAGGAAATACTCTACGGTATTGTTGGTGCAAAACATTAAGCCTCACGACTAGCAGCAACTTAATCGTGGATATACTGCACCGTACGGCGTTTATTTGAGCTCTACTCCACACAAACAATTACAGGGGTACTTAGGTATCCCTTTGTGGATTGAATGCGAAAGCATTGCCATTCCTAACGACACTTCCTTTTTTTTCCTCTATCGTTAGGAATGGCAATGCTTTTGCATTTAATCCACATAGGGATACCTAAGTGCCCCTGTAATATCTTTTTTACGTTACATCATATGGCGTCACACATCATGGTACGTCATGTCGTCACGTGAAGTGTGATATCATCGAACCAAGGACATATGTTTATGACCATCTTTCGTGCGCATCAATGCCGATGCCATCTTTTGCCGTAATGGAACAAGCTTCTTTTTGAGGGGAGAGTAATGCCGCATTCCGAAGCGGCTGAGATAGCACAGCAGCTAGCATGCCCGGCTCTCACACAGCAGCACCGGGTTCAAATCCCAGCCGTGGATGCACATTTTATTCTTTCTTTTATTCCACTGTTGGCATTTGGTACCACTCGGTTAAAGCCGCCGGACGCCAGATTTTCTGCTCCATAGACATATAATGCTTTCTCATTAAAAAGGCACATCCAGTCAGAAATGTGCCTTTTTGTGTGGTAGAGTCGCACAGCTGCCCACCACTTCGAAAATCACAACTGAAGTACGAGGGGGCACTAGTGATTAACAAATCAGGTTCACGCCATTCATAGCTGAAGGATCCATTTGCCGTTGATCGCAGTCCTGCACCTTGTTAGCTCTAACCGGCAGGATGGACAGCTCGGCAGACTCGTCGGCTGAATCCTCCGTGTGTAGTTTAGCGTTGTCCTTATGCTGCTTCAAGTAGGGATGCATGCGAACAGTGCGCAAAACACATGCCTCTTGTCCACGCTTCTAACTTCATTGCTGGTCGCGGCTAAATAGCCAAGTGACGTGCGGTCATGTTTGCCCTAAGAAGTTTCTAAGACACTTTGAATGATGTCGTAATATTCCGTTGTAAGTCACACAAATGTTGCGACAATTCTGTTTCATTAATACGGATTTCTTCTCGGGTTTTGTCATACGAAATTTTTTATCGTAAGTTTGCTTTTTGAATTTGGCCTCTAATGTCTCGATCCTCCCAATAATTCAAACTTTGTGTATTGCATCGATTGTGAAAGCTGCAGTTGGCACACACCCATTCGGAGCATGGCTTTATGATCCGCTTAGAACCCTATTACCGTTTCCTTTCTGTCCGTTGTGATTAAAAATACTTCTTCAAGATAGTAAACAAACACAAAAAATACACAGGGACAAGAAGTGGACATAAAACACTGGCGCCAGTGTTTACCATGTGTTTTTTGCGGTGCTTGTCTACGATCATGAACCAATTGGCCCGAATTGCCATATTAATTCTTCGAGATGCTTATAAGTCATAGCTTCTCTATGTTCAAATTTGCTAAACTTCATAAGCGACAACATCTCCTTGCTTATCTTTGGTAGACCTTGTCAAAAGCCAAAATAAAAGACTGCAATGCGGCGGCAAAAACAGTGAGAAATTGATTCTCGCAGACTCGGGGGGGGGGGGGGGGAATATACTTTTGGACCATGGTGCCCCTGACAATGTTATTAGTGCCACTCATTAAACTATCAAGGTAGTGTGTAAATTAAGTGCCTGGGTGAGCAAAAATGTAGGAATTTTAAATATGACTTTCCGCATTTAAGGCTGGTTCACACATACAGTGCAGCGCTAACTCAGCCCTGTTAAGGCAATGAGTCAGTGCTACTTCCATGGCTTGTATCGTGTGTTCTGAGTTGCCTCCTTTCATACTAAGGACCGATGTCCCGGTTTGTAATACTGATTCAGCACTGAGGTACTGCTGCGCTGTGAACAGGATACCTTGCTCGGACATTGAAGTTTAGATGAGCAGATCAATGTGTAACTGTGCATCTTTTTTCTTTATAGGTTACCAGTACTCCCGTGGACGCGAAGGCAGTACAAGGTCTCTCGTGGACACAAAGGCAGTACAAGGTCAGCCATGGACTTCACATTTCTTTTTTTCACGTTTTTAAGAAACCATTTATTGCTCCTTCCCACGGTTTTATGCAGGCATTTTCTGAACCCTGGATGCGTATATAGGCAAACATATAAGTGACACTTGCACTCAGTTTCCCCTTCCCTCAAAACAGCGGTTACATCCGGACCACATATCATGCAACCTACTGCCGTCTTCCCTCTTAGAGCTCTCTATCTAGAAACCCATCCTAGGAGTATAATTGTTAATACATTTCATTTGAAAGTCCAGATACACTGACTTTGAGTCTCTGTTGAAAATGAAATGTTTTTTTCTACTGCGTTGCAATTGAGGTTTTGAAGGGCCATCTCATTAGGTATATTCCCACTCGTCGGAATATACCTTATGAGATGGCACGTCAAAACCTCAATTACAACACGGTAGAAAAAAACATTTGATCTTCAACAGAGACTCAAAACAGTGTATCTAGACTTTCAAATGAAATGCATTAGAAATTCTTATGAGGTGGCACGGCAAAACCTTAATTGAAACGCGGTGGCCAATAGTTTTCGTAAACTCCTTAGGGACTCGTTACAAAAAATCAATTGGTTTTCAAGGCAGACTCGAAACGGTGTCAATAGACTTTCAAATTCTATTCATATGAAATATATTTGAAACTTTATGCGGTAGCACGTCGAAACTTCAATTGGAACGCGGTGGCCAATAGTTTTCGTAAACTCCTTACGGATTCGTTACAAAACTCATTTGCATTCCTATTGAGACTCCAAAAGATACGATGAGTAGACTAGACTGCATAAACTTTCATATAAAAATTCATTAAATATTTTTGTAAGGGATACAAACAATTAATTTATTTGACACTGAATTCATGGCATATTAATGCCCACACGAAAGATCAGCTTTATTTATTTAGCTAGAGAACAATTCATCAATCCAAAAAAGTAAGAGCCAACATGCTTAGATATTCTTAAATATTTTTTTTAATGTTTTCTTCCCAAAAATAGGTCAAACCAGTTTAAATTCTACAAAACTTCAGATAAAAACGTCAATAACTGCTGCACCATGCTTTATATGAGTCATGGGACAAGTTCAGATGAATTAATTAAAAAATTCAGAAAAATTGGGCATCAGCTTAGTACAACACCAATCGCATGCTGATTTCACATCCATAAGCATTTCACAGTTCCGCAAGAGTGTGATCTGCCAAAACAGTTTGTTATCATCTGAACACAATTAAACTTAGGTCATTATGAAAACATTGATGAGAATTGGACTATGCATGGGCCTTTGCGACACATCCAAAATTGAAACATAAGGTCGGAATTGTGCAGTCAAAGAACACACAAACATCTGTCTAAGGACAATCAAAGAAAGTTTTAAGTGGGGCGCACATACCGTAAAAATGCAATTTATGTGAAATGGACAATCAACCACATCAAAAGGACTTTGAAAGATCGAAATATACAGTATCAACCTGTCCTCATTGACACACAGCGAAACCAAATGAAAAATGACACTAGATGTGTCCACTGATTTTCCACTCCAAAGCAAATTTAAAGTTAGTTTATACAGCGTAATGTCGGTCTGCCTTTGGAATGGGGTAACACAGTGCAAGAACAAGGACAAGGACAACTAATTGCAAAACGAAGTTCAAAGTGGGGTAATCATACTCATACTTGCCAAATTTAAATGAACGAGTGTTTATAACCCAACTAATCGCGCTCTATCACATTTGGGAGGTCACAAATGAAGGACTTGCTATCCGAGATGAATTCAATGTAAACACAACTGCTTTTGACATTGCAGGGCTCCACACAGTAAACAGTGTTTCTCTCTGAGAGAAAGCACTCCTTGATGTGCTCTGGAAGCTGCTGCGATTCCCTCAGAACCACTTTCTTGCAGAGGAGGATGTAGCAAGAACCAGTTGCCAAAACTACTTCCACGATTTTTAAAATCTTAAAGTAATGTCCATCATGCGTGGAGACAAAAGTGGTGTCACTTTGAGTGGCCCTTGTGTATGAAGTGCTATGGTACACTTAATATTTTATGACACATCTCTGGTACTCTGTAGCACTGCTTACGGTCGCTCCAAAGTGCTGCTGGAGAGCAAACTTCTCCTCACTGCTCATAATGGCAGGTTGCCCACAGCCAAGTGTCGTTGTTTCATTCACCCGGCAAGCATTCTGCCTTTGTGTTGTGCATTTCTAATGCTTCAAAAACTTTACAGGGAATTAAGCCCTCCAGTTCCTTTAAATTATATATATTATGTTTACAAAATTATAACAAAAAGAAAAACAAAGGTTTAAGTTTTTCCTTGCACAGCTCTGTTTAACACAGATATATTTACAATTTCTCCAGGTGGCCTGATGTACTATGAAAGAGCAAAGAATCCAGAGCCTGAGCGTCGCCAGATCCTGGAGCTCCAGACGGTGGTACGGGACATTCTGAAAGACTTCTTGCCTGATGTTGCGAGGCAGGGCAGAAGGAGGGTGCAGGCTCCGAAAGAATAAAATGGAAGTGATTCCTTATACCGATTCACAGTGGAATTATTTGCACAACGGCAAGTAATACTAGTTGAACCAGCGTGACAAGTCAACCAATGGGACCAGTTGAACCACCATGACACGTTCAACCACCATGACCAGTTCAACCAGTATGACCAGTTCAACCACCATGACCAGTCAACCAGTGTGACCAGTTCAACCAGTATGAAACTGGTCTAACTGGGGCAATATTCAAGTTTGAAACTGGTACCAGTTTGAACTGATTACCAGTTTAAACTGGTCTTTCCAATAGGGCCGGTTTAAAGTTTCTGCTGTGCACAACCGTAAATGGAGATTTATCCTTCCCATCAAGATTCTCCCTCAGCATCCCCTTCTTCCATGCGGTGCTTCGCGATTGGTCGCTGGGTTGCTAATGGAAAGGCACGCCTGACGACTTCCCATCAAGGTTCTCCCTTAGCGTCCTCTTCTTCCAAGCGGTGCTTCGCGATTCATCGCTGAACAGCTGGTGGAAAGGTACTCCTGAAGTCTTCCCCCATGTCGACTTGCATTTTGGGACACAACAGTAAACTATTGAACCAAGCAAAACAGAACCCGTTGAGCAGCAGGGTGGAGGAGCGACAATAATTGGGTCACAGAGCCACCACAAAGAATGATGCTCAAGATCTCTTCTGGGAGAGAACAGGCCATAAGAAAACGAAGCGCGCAAATGTAGTCCGGCCGTGTCTTACGGTTGTATAAGTCACCGGAACAATCGTGTGTCGAATGTTCCGGTGACTGGTAGCCAGGCTTAATCTCTAGCATAGATGTCTCGGCGACGTGTCAGTAAGCATTCTTAACGTAACGTACCATAAGTAAACGGGTCTGTGGGAACCAGCCTTTATAATAAGGATGAGAGTCCTGGTCGCAATATCATACTTTCATCGACGGAAATAAGAGTAACGTTGGAGTGTCAACTTGGAGGGTGTTGGTTCTCTGAACAAGATGGCGTCAAGCTTTCGCCATGCTTGTCACGCATACCATCGTGCTTGTCGTTCACACTTGATAGTCATGCCATCCCACTGCTCGTCCGTCACAGAAAAGACAGTCTGTTCGCGGCAGACGTGTTGACAGAATTGTCTGCGGACACGCCTCAGGCATGCTCGAAGCATGCCTGCTTTCTACATATGTACGCTTCGAGCATGACTGCAGATTATGTTTGTATGAGCGATGTGAGTGTCATACGACACGCCTCAGCTGCACGCTCTCTTTTCGACGATGCATTGCAGTTTTGCCGCGGAGTACGCCACGGAAGGAATGAGGGGGGCGGGGGGGAAGAGACAGCTGCCCTTTTGCATCAACCTCCGGGCTCCCATATCAAAGACTATAGAGCTATAAATATTGTTTGAGCTTAGTTATTTAATTCTTTCTTTTTTAAATGTCTGGACCCACCATATATTAGATATAGGGTTCCCTGTTTTCTGTAAATACCGAGAAACCCCGAGCCGCTTAGAGATAGAGATGTCCTCGAACTAGAACAACCGAACCTTCTTGAGAAGAAAGGTTCTGTCTATATCTCTATTTTGTGTTGACCCAGAACGCAACCCTCACGGAACTACCTGCGAGGCGGCCTCTATTCTCAGAACCGCATGCATTATGTCAAGAGTCCTGCATATGCGCGGACTACTCGAGGGTCATCCACCGATATCCGTGCTCAACTGGCGAGGATAAAATTGAATCAAATCTGACGGTTTGTGGATCGGATGTGGATGCCAGGGGCTGCAGATGGAGTTCGGATCCAGATATCCGCGGGTCCGCATCTTAATTTTTGCGGAGGCGGACCATAAACGTGTGTGACCGCAGAGTATAGTTTGAATAAGTTTGCGACACCAAGAATTGCATCAAAATATTTTGCGCAAGCGAATTACTGTCTTAAAAAAGGTACCTCTCGGGGAAAAGATTCTCCTTCACGCCAAGAAAAGCTGTCTCTCCAAAGACCGCTTTAGAGAGTTTCATCTTGCCAACATCGTCCCGGGAAAGCGTGTACTTGTTTGTCTGGGAACGAGTGGAAAACGTTCGGCGAATAAAGCGAAAACATACAAGCCACAAAAAAAGTAAAAACCATCCTAGCATGAGGTGCGCCAGCGGAGATAGACCCTTTTCAGCGGGCCCTGATTCAAGATAGACGAACCAGTCTGAATCCGTCCATCGTTGACGATATTCTGTTTCGACACAGCCACTTCGACTAGTGAAAAATGGCTTTTGTGTCTTTGTGTGTTAGTGTGTGCGTGTTGGTGGGGGGGGGGGTTCAGCAAGTGCAAGTGACCGCCTTTAATTTCCCATTTTTTTGTTTAAATTATATGAAATGACACAATGCTATTATAAACTGTCCTTCCTTAATTTTAGTGTTTAAAAAGATACTTGTCTGCACAGGTAAGTGTTACGACCAAAAAAAAAAGTCCTTACTTTTGCGTAAACTGACGGTGGTATATCTAGATCAGGTGCGTACTTGGGCTCTCTCAACGAGTTTTTCTATGGGCGGAACGTGGGAAAAAAGAGTTCGAAATAATGATTTAATGCAGATGGCTGATTTTCTACAGTGCCTAATATTTTGACGAGTCTTACAAAGAAAGTATGTTGCTTTGGCCATCCGACAGCTGGTTATTTTTCTCTAGAACAGGAGGAAAACTGATCAAACTGCCGGCTCTGCGGGAGGATTCTATTCTTCTATTCTTGCAGGTGACGTTTCTTCGATTCTTCTTTCTTAAAGAATCAAGTTATTTTCCACGCTATCCCCCATTCCAAATATTCTCCGTCCGTCCGTTCGTGCATTCCTCACTACATTTAGCGGGTACGTTTATATCACAAGACCTATACAGGGTGACCAGAGGTAACAAGAACAAATAATGGCCCCTTCGATGAAGAGAAAGAGCACTTGTCCCTCAAACCATAGCCTCCTCTATACTCCTGAAGCCTGGCAGTTCGATGACGGAGCCATAGCGTGCCCGGTGGCAGGTTTAAAGCGCTAGGATCTGGTAGCACAGCGCATTTCTCGGGGAGTCTGGTATTCAGCGCACAGCTTTAGCAGCGGCGAGGACCCGGAACATGGTTTTCAAACCCGAAGAGAAGCGGTAGCCCGAGGAACGCGAGAAGTGCGAGCGGACATTCATCCCTCGGGACAGGTGTGTTTCGGCGTCTCGCCGCAGCGGGGCGCCCATTACATGCCTGTTGTCTGCCGCTCTACCTTTTCACTTTCGGCGGCCGCGTCACGTGACGATCTGCCAGGCTTTGTCAGTATAGAAGAGGCTACGCCCAAACAATTGAAAAATTTGCCGAAGGCATCGTGGGCGCATTTTCACGGCTACCTTTTCGACTCGCCTGGTTCATACACTTGTGAACTATTCAAAATATGAAAATCCCTAAACGCGTTCAACTACTTCGTGAACGGCAAGGCATCGACGGTGGGCACCTCCATACACCAGGCGCCGAAGATGCGCGCCAAGCTTCCCCGCAGGGGTCCCCGAGACGTGTATTGGTTTTAGCTGACACTCTTCCAAAAGTTTTTAAGACCCTTCTTTTAGCGCGACGCGAGTTTCTGTAATGCACAATTTTCTCGTTTGACTCGTTTGCTTTGGGACTCAAGGTTTCTTTCCCAGATCACCGTACACATTGGATTTGTACCTGCCCTAATGGCCCATCGCGGGGATGGGTCGTTCGATGAGCTACGGCGCTAGCGCAGCATTTCGCGCTTGTCGCATTGCGCCATATCTGTCGGCAGCACATTGAAGCAGGGTAGCACAGTCTGCCAATACCGACATCCTGCGATCACCCAGGCTTGGCGGCGTCGGTGGGGTCCCTCGTCTCGAAATAATCGAAATAACTTCCCTTGTGACGCTTTGTTCGAGCCGGTACGCGTCGGTGACTGAAAAGCACGTATACACTGAAACACCCACCTAAAGGCAAGTAAGCATAAGAGAGCGGAAGTATCTCTTTTACCCTATCATAACGGCCGGATGTGGCACACCCCTTACAAAAATGAACAATGAGTTTCAATTGAGCTTCTAATGAGTTTTTATAGAGTCAAATGAAACTCATAAGAAACTCAACGTTAAATGAGTTTTATCATTACAAAACTAATATTTATTCTTTTGATTTTACTCATTACACATTCAAATGAGTGTTATCATTACCCATTCAATATATATTCTTTTGAATTTACTCATTACAAATTCAAGTGAGGTTTATCGTTACCCAATCAATATAATTTCTTTTGGGTTTACTCATTACACATTCAGATGAGTGTTATCACTAAGAATACAATATTCATTATTTTGAGTTTACTCATTAAAAAAATTGCAATGCGTTTTATCGTTACCGACTCAATATTCATTCTTTTGAGTTCACTCATTACAAATTCTAACGAGTTTTATCGTTACCCAGTCAATATTCATTCTTTTTGAGTTCATAAATGTACTGATTACTCATGCAAATGAGTATTATCATTAAGAATGCAATATCAGTTCTTTTGAGTTTATCCATAGATACTCAAGTGAGTTCTACCATAAGGCACCCAATAGACATAAGCTGATCCACAGTGGAGGAATTCGATAAAGGTAAAGGTGAAGATAATCATGAATGCAGATTGCCTGCTATTCAGAAGACATTCTCCTCAAATAAAGTAATGTTCAAAATTGCAATCCAATAACTTCTCATATTTATTAACCATTTATTAACCCTTCTATGAAATCAAAACATATTCAATTATTCCCATTCTCAACTAGCACACTGTCTCGGGCGATCAAAATGGCACAGCAATAGACATAATGACTCAATACAGCATCTGCTCCCAAACTTCCCTACGCGCGTAATCCACTAAAATATAAAATATATCCTGCCACGACTCCGCCCCCTCCTCCATTCGCATTTCGCTAGACCACAAGTCTTACCATCTCAGTGCATTAGCAGTAACATATTGAAATTGACTCTGAAATTTAGTTTCTCAGGTAATACAGGTAATTAAAAGTTAACAAATTTAAAACCATTGGAAAAAAAAAAAGAAACAAGCCAGCAGTTGTTTTGCGACTTCGCTAGATCAGTCACGACACCCCTGGGGTTCGCGCCTCACAGTTTGGGAAGCACTGCTGTTTAATATTACAAATACAGAGTGCTGCTTAGAACATTTTTCAAATCATTTATAAGTAGCAACTGTTGATTTAATACCACCCAAACATTTAAACCAACTCTCACACAGTCTCACGGAAACATAATCCCAAGTTTCGACAGAATAAAAATCGGTAAGAACAAGACGAAATACACACTAGGCTGATTAATTAACTCTGAGCTGTCATTTTGTTTGAATTCAATACACATGGAAATAAAAGAGGAATAGGAATGCCAATAGGCATACCTTTTGGTCCTATAGGAGGTTGGACTGCTCCCATAAGGAACTTAATCGGACCATTAGGAGTTTTTATCAGTCAAACGAAATGTTTTGTTTGCCAAACAGGAAATCTAGGCCAATTGTGCATGTATATTTGAGCAATAGGAACCAATTAGACGTATGTCTGTCAGGAGGATGTAAATGCATATTGGACGCAACAATTGAGAATCGGATCAATGGGAACACGTTTCTGTGCTTTTGGAAAGTTGTTCTTGGACGAAGCTCATATATTTGTCAGATATCCAACTGAGTTAAAAATAGTCCCTGTCAGAAATACACCGGCCCATTTGATGCATGTCTAATGTAGCCTGGGCTGTATGATGCAAATATCTGTTTCACGTCCAAAGAATGTATTGCTAGAATTCCAGCATGTATAAAAGTACATTAGTCAAGTTAATTATGCGACAGTGTTACGCTTATTTTTCAAAATTTTCGGATGGCAAAAATGGTTTCAGCCCAGGCTGAAACCAAAAACTATTAATAAAAATAATCATTAACAATTATTAAAAATTATTAATAATTGATAATTATTAAATAATAATATTAATAATTATTAGTAATTATTAATAATTACTACTAATTATTAGTAATTATTAATAATACTATTAATTATTAGTAAATATGAGTAATTTACTAATAATTACTAATAAATATTAGTAAATTATTAGTAATTTACAAATAATTTATTAGTAAAATAATTTACTAAAAAAATACTGTAAGCTGAGTGTAAATTAAAAGTAATCTCCCCAAAAAATAAAAAAATAAATTTTCTCCCTACTGCATTGCACCCGAAACTAGTAGCGCGTCGGCGCTAATTGTAATTTGCACATTTATTTCCTGTGCTGATAATAATAACTGTATTCACCCTCTTTTACTCAGTTTCTAAAGACATATTTACGGCGCCCCTCTATCGCCATTTGGTCAGTTTCGGTTTCAGTATTGTAACTTTTACTGCTTTCGGTTTCGTATTGTCAGAATCGCGTCTTCGACGCCCCATCGCTAGCGACACCAGAGGCCAGATTCATAAAAAACCTCTTACCTACGACAACTTAGCTACGAAGTTCGTAAAGTTACGATCATCGTAAGATGAGGCGAGAACGGTATTCACAAACGCGTTCTTAAGTGAGAGGAGGAAAGTTACGACCTCTTTCGGAGAAACGACGACTTCCGGTGCTGTTGCTATGGCGACGGCGTCTTCGGCAACACGAACAACCAATCGGAGAGCTCGGCATAGTTCGGAGCACGTGGACTTTTAATAACAAACACAGGCTAACTACTCATTGATAGTCATCTCTGTGTATATCCTGCCCTGTCTGTGTGTAAATTTTTAGTGTAAAAGCTGCTTCTCATTAACACAGGCGGCCTTTCCACCACCGCTTGTCTGGGGTTCGTGTCCGCGCAGTGATATATCGACGCGGGGACTGCTGCGAACTCGGTCGCTACGAAGTCAACACAACTGTCATCGGTGGTAAAAGCCCCGTGCCAGTCGTTTGCAAAGCGACGTAGATAGAAACAAACCGCCGGAGCGTTTTTCGCGGCCTCGAAAATGCTGGAGCGAGCCGACGTTAAAAAAGATACGTTTGAACTACGAGAGTGTCAGCAAGAGCCACGTAAATACTGTGCACACTCGGAGCGGACGCGCGCGTTTGATCGAAGTGCTCTATTCGCTCTGTTAGACCGCGTCTTGGTAAGCGCTTCGGGGCCGATCTTTTACGATTGCAACTCGATACTGACGTGACACTCGGCAAAAAAAGGTTGGACCGTCATCGCGTAGCTCCCACGAACTGTTATAACTCGACAGTGACGTAGCGTCGTGTCAGAATAAAAATGGCATACTAAAAACAAAGGGCACATACCGTGTTGCGAAGGTAATCCACACGGCGTTTATTTGAGCTCTATATCACACAAAACAAGGCGATAGAATCAATGAGAGTCCCTTTTCGACGACAGCGTTCGTCACCGCTGCCTCGGAAAACAAGGAGATCGAGATGACAAGGGGAAGAGATTGACCTCTGAAATTAAGTTCAGCGATCAAACTATTCATACGGGAAGGGTCCACAAGGGTCGCGCGGGCACATTCCATTCAGCAAGCCAGCCGGTCGTGGGCGGACGGTCTTGGCCAAGGACCGTCGGAGCAATGCTGCGCAGGCCTGCTAGGCCTATTCTGCCGAGCCCGCTTGGTCGGTGGGATCGTTGCATTTGTTGCTTTTCCCGGGTGTTTGTGGATCCAGCGTTCATGTTCGTCCTGGTCGATTTCAAGTACATTTTCCTTTTTTCTTGCTGCTTGAAGTCGGGACGCGTGAGAAGAGCACGTAGAAAAATAAAATTCCGTTGGTCGTCGCGACCAAGTAACTGAGCGACGCTGTCGGCCATGTTGATTTGATCGGAAAAAGTGCGTAAGACAGCTTCGGACCTGTCGTAGGATTCTCTCGTAACCTGCGCAAAAGTTACGACAATTTCGTTTCGAGAATACGGATTTTCTCTCAAATTTGTCGTACGCACTTTTTTCGTCGTAAGTTCGCTTTGAGAATCCGGCCTCTGTTCTTTGCTTTTTCTTTTTCAGGCATGGTTCCGACCGTTGAGACCGTTGCTTTGGCTACATGTGTTTCGCGGGATGAAAATGGCTTTAGACATAGAAATGTGCTAACTTAATCAAGTTTATCTATCTGTGAAGTTTCGTCTTGTGATGATTATGTTCAAGAAGAGCGCGGAAGACCGGCGACGCGACAGAACGAGCAACTCTACGCAGTTGGTAAGCTTGCTTCTTTGTTTGCATTGTAAGTAGACGCCTTGAACGAGAAGTGAACATAGGGAGTTTTAGAATAACGTCCGCAACCCCAAAGAAATGACGTCTTCGCTGCTGTGCATGCGCAGACCCAAAACAAGCATTCGGACTCGAGCTTTGGGCCCGTTATTTCTCGAAAATAGCGTGGGTACCGCAAAAGGCGGCGCCCACGACATCTCTGTTGATCGCGTCTTCGACGCCGTCGCCCGCGCGGGAATTGCGTGAGTCGCACTCGGCGCGGTCGGTATGGTCGAAGCGTATTGAAAACGCCACGGATCGCTGGAGTCACAGCTCAAAGCTATCGAAGCGCGTCTACTTACGGTCGCGGCAAACATGTAAACATGCCTGGGTAGTGGATCGTCTGGGCTTCGTAAGTACAACAGAGCAGCTTGGCAGTGACAAAAACAAAACATACAGCTTTGAGTATAAAACAACTATAAACCTGTTACTCTAGACGAAAAACTTGTTTAATTTTCAAGATATAACGTTCTAACTTCCAAATAAAAGCTGTCGCGACATCTTGGTGGCGTTTTAAGCGCGAGATGCTTGCGTTTTGGGGGTCCCCGGCAGAGAAACGCTATTCTAAAACTCTTCGCCGCAATCCTCGCAATTTTGTCCTCCGTAACGCGCGATAAAGTAGCGCCCGGTAGTCTAAAACTCTCCATTTTCTCGGCACACATTTGCTCGTTAAGCTAGATTATTTATTTTTTTTTTTTTTAGCTAGTTGGGTTTGCTTTATTCGTCCTTATGTTTGTATCTGTGCGTAGCATAATGAAAAGTTGCCACTCATTTTTTGTATGGCCCGAGAAAGTGTAGCTTATGTCAACAGAGCACTTATTGAATTCCTAATGCTACTTTCAGTTCGTTGCTTTAGAAAATGTCTTATTGGTCTAGCAGTGTACTGATGTCATTCAACTATAAATTGATTACATTGATCATACTTCATTACATTTCAGAAGTTAGACTTCCTTGGAATTCGGTTTATGCAGAGCCAATATTCCTTTGCAGTCAAAATTGTTCAAGAGGATAGCAATTTTTTGTTTTGAAGTTATGGAAGTGGACTGGATGGTACTGTTAGGACAAACTTTGGTCCCCTGACTTTCTGGAATTGAACTGGGTTTACATTTGTCTGTTAGAATTTTTGATAAAGCAGTTGTTCCTTTCTGCGTCTTTTTTTTTTTCTCTTTAATTTTGCAACTGTGATGTGATCAAGCCGAGGGCCGCAGTTATTCCTAAATGAAGCAGCAGCAGTGTGTTCCCAGCTTGCGTCACTTTGATTCATTTCAAGGCATGTCACGAAATGAATGCCCCTGTTCATACACCGTTGGAAGTGGGACTGACTTAAAAATGCAGTTCGACACAGTGTTTGAATGGTATGGGACGTGTGTTGAATGACCTATGCGGTTGTCACGGGTTCGTGGTTGGTCAACCCGAAACGCTCCAAGTCCCACTTCCTTCTTCTCGTCTTCCTCTTCCCATTGGTTTGAAGCTTGGCCGGCATTAGTCTCATCCGAGCTCATGCCTTTGGCGCTCAGGTAAACGTGCATGAGGATTGCAATTGAACCCCCCCCCCCCCCCCCCCCCCCGAATTACCCTTAAACAGGACAAAATGACAAAAAAGAAAATTTGTGACAGCAATGTTCGAGAGAAACTGCCGACTTTTAATTACCCTGCCTGAAACTTTGCAAACATTTCAGTGTGGCTGCAGGTGTGATGGTGAGGTGGATCCAATATGAAAACTGAACCCTGAAGCGACGCCTTTGGGATGCCGAAAATAATTATGGTAAGTTAGAAATTAACCCACTAGTATACTTGGGCCAGATGTCGATTAAAAAATTTTAATCCAGTTAATTTGTCACACTAATTTTCAGGCATAATATCTTCAAAAGAATGAAACTGCAGATGTTCCAAACTGGCTGAGGTAAAGCAGCCTTGCAGTGCACCACGGTTTAGACTGAACATACTTTTTTGTACCGTCCACAAGGTGTAGCTCTTACATTGAAGTTTTATGAGCTAGTTTCTTCAATGTTTGAACTTTCAGCGTGCCAGCAGGGTAGTGTGTAATTGTTTTTATAGTGCAAGCAATATATTAATCCTGGCGGCAGGAAGTTTCAGCTAGCAGTTGACATGGTTGGACAACGGTGTGCATGCTTGCTTTCTCTGCAGCGGCCAATGAAGCAAAATAACAGCATGTGTGGATTGTCCATGCATTTAATTTTTTGTTTGTTGTTTGTTTCAGACTACATGTGCTCCCAGTACAAGGGGGTGGCCCTCCTGGCGCTGACGACCAGCATGTCGTCTCTGCTGTGCTGTCGAGGAAAATTTAAAGGGTAAATATTGCAGCTGCAGTTTTTTCTTTTCTGTCCCTGCTACCATGATTGGCGGTGTCCTCTCGGCTCTCCTCCTCTCTAGTGTTTCCTTACTAAAAAGAGTAAAGGGCTTTGTGGGAGGGGCTTCTGCTATTCTAGAGTTGCAACAGAGTATAGCGCGACCTCGGTTAATTTAATCATTCCGAAGAGTCCTAGCGGGCACCCATGCATTTTTGTGGGAATGTCTCTGCATCATATTTTAAACCGAGAAAATGACCCCACGAACAGGAAAGCACCGGCCTTCTGCTACAAAATTAACCGGACCAAACTTTGATTTTAAGATAGACCAGAAAAAGTCGACTCCTGTCTTATAAACGGTAGTAACAGAAATCCTGTGCTATACTCGCGGTCAACTTTCTGTGGCAATCCGAAGAGAGGAGGAAAGCGCGTGTACAGTGGTTGGTGCACCCTCTCCCCTAGCATTGACTGCATTGCCACAGAAAGCTGACCGCGACTATAGTCTCGCTACAAGGGGAAGCCAATGCTATGGCCCCCATCTTGATTTCTTTAAAGGGATACTGAACTGAAATTTCGAGCTCACAAAACAGGGCTGGATAGATAGGCGGGACGCTGCAAAATCCCAAAACATCACTCCTACAGCGATATCTCCAACGGATCGCCGTATTTTTGGAAAAGTTTGCGATAGAACACGGCCGACGAGGCCGACGAGACAAGGCACGTCACGATTCCCATTCCCTCTCCTCCTCGCTTCATCCCGTCGAGCTGGTGAACCGTAGCGAGGAGGAGAGAAGCGAGGCCGCTTCCCCTCATTCTCAAATTCTCCCGGAGGACAGTGACGTCAGAGACCTCGCTTCATCGCGCCCTTCTTTTCCAAAAGTACGGCCATCCGTTTAAGATATCGATGTATGACTGATGTTTTGGAGTTCGTAGCGTCCCGTTCAACGCTTCTACGGCCTTATTTAGCGAAATTCAAATTTCGGTTCAGTATCCCTTTAATGCTTGTTATGGCTGTTTTCACATCTGGTATTTTCACTGTTCTTTGGCCAAAAGTGAGTGGCAGGTCGCCATAGGTTTCCAGAAGAAAGCGGTCGCATATGCAGAAATTTCTAACAAGTTCGTAGCGCAGTGGCGCTTTGCCGCAACCGAGGAAAAACTCTACGGTATTGTTGGTGCAAAACATTAAGCCTCACGACTAGGGCTGGGCAATTGATCGATTAACCTACCGATTAATCGATTAATGCTTTAATCGCGATTAATTTTTTTAACCGGTTAATCGGTAAAATTTTGACGAACCAAAATTAAATAAAAATGAAATGATTTCACTATGCAGACATGGACGAGCACACCTATATGAAGTGAAAAATCTAGGCGAAGCATTAACTTTAAGGTAAACTGTAAGGGGGAGATTTGTAACTTCAGACATGTGCAGAAGGTTACACATGTCCCAACGACTTCAACGCCGTGCGAGCGTCCGTTTAGCGCAGCAGAGACTACTGTGAGCTATCAAAGGAGGTCGCACTTCTCGGAGAATATCAACGAACATTTTTGCCTCATGGAGCTGAAGTAATAGTGTGTGAGTGTGAGTGTTTTTTTAACTGTTCTCAACTGTATATCGAAGCTGATTCATAATTAAAATTATTGCGTCGTTTAACATGGATGGAATTTTTATTTTTAATCAATATTATTTTGCATAGAAATGAACGAGACCGATTAATCGATTAAAGGGTGGCGATTAATCGGGTTAAAATTTTTAATCGACGCCCAGCCCTACTCACGACTAGCAGCAACTTAATCGTGGATGTACTGCACCATACGGCGTTTATTTGAGCTCTACTCCACACAAAAAATTACAGGGGCACTTAGGTATCCCTTTGTGGATTGAATGCGAAAGCATTGCCATTCCTAACGACACTTCCTTTTTGTTTTCCTGTATTTTTAGGAATGGCGATGCTTTCGCATTCAATCCACGTAGGGATACCTAAGTGCCCCTGTAATATCTTTTTTTTTTGCGTTACATCATGTGGCGTCACACCTTATGGTACGTCATATCGTCACGTAAAGTGTGATGTCATCGAACCAAGGACATATTTTTATGACCATCTTTCGGGCACATCAATGCCGATGCCGTCTTTTGCCGTAATGGGGCAAGCTTCTTTTTGAGGGGAGAGTAATGCCGCATTCCGAAGCGGCTGAGATAGCACAGCAGCTAGCATGCCCTGCTCTCACACAGCAGCACTGTGTTCGAATTTCAGCCGTGGAAGCACATTTTATTCTTTCTTTTATTCCTCTGTTGGCATTTGGTACCACTCGGTTAAAGCCGCCGGACGCCGGATTTTCTGCTCCATGAACATATAATGCTTTCTCATTAAAAAGGAACATTCAGTCAGGAATGTGCCTTTTTGTGTGGTAGAGTCGCACAGCTGCCCACCACTTCGAAAATCACAACTGAAGTATGAGGGGGCACTAGTGATCAACAAATGAGGTTCACGCCATTCATATTTGAAGGATCCATTTGCCGTTGATCGCAATCCTGCACCTCGTTAGCTCTAACCGGCAGGATAGTCAGCTCGGCAGACTCGTCGGCTGAATAATCCGGGTGTAGTTTAGCGTTGTCCTTATGCTGCTTCAAGCAGGGATGCATGCGAACAGTGCGCAAAACACATGCCTCTTGCCAACACTTCTAACTACATTGCTGGTCGTGACGTGCGGTCATGTTTGCCCTAAGAAGTTTGTAAGACACTTTGGATGATGTCGTAATATTCCGTTGTAAGTCACACAAAAGTTGCGACAATTCTGTTTCGTTAATACGGATTCTTTCTCGGATTTTGTCATACGCAATTTTTTATCGTAAGTTTGCTTTTTGAATTCGGCCTCTGATGTCTCGATCCTCCCAATAATTCAAACTGTGTATTGCATCGATTATGAAAGCTGCAGTTGACACACACCTATTCGGAGCATTGCTTTATGATCCGCATAGAACCCTATTACCGTTTTCTTCCTGTCCATTGTGATTAAAAATACTTTTTCAAGATAGTAAACAAACACAAAAAAAATACACAGAGACAAGAAGTGGGCGTAAAACACTGGCTTGTCTACGATCATAAGCCAATTGGCCCAAATTGCTATATTAATTCTTCGAGATGCTTATAAGTCATAGCTTCTCTATGTTCAAATTTGGTAAACTTCATAAGCGACAACATCTGCTCGCTTATCTTTGGTAGACCTTGTCACAAGCCAAAATAAAAGACTGCAATGCGGCGGCAAAAACAGTGAGAGATTGATTCTCGCAGACTCGGGGGCAAAATATACTTTTGCACCATGGTGCCCCTGACAATGTTATTAGTACCACTCATTAAACTATCGAGGTAGTGTGAAAATTAAGTGCCTGGGTGAGCAAAAATGTAGGTATTTTAAATGTGACTTTCCGCATTTAAGGCTGGTTCACACATACAGTGCAGCGCTAACTCAGCCCTGTTAAGGCAATGAGTCAGTGCTACTTCCATGGCTTGTATCATGTGTTCTGAGTTGCCTCCTTTCATACAAAAGACCAATGTCCCGGTTTGTAATACTGATTCAGCACTGAGGTACTGCTGCGCTGTGAACAGGATACCTTGCTCGGACATTGAAGTTTAGATGAGCAGATCAATGTGTAACTGTGCATCTTTTTTATTTATAGGTTACCAGTACTCCCGTGGACGCGAAGGCAGTACAAGGTCTCCCGTGGACACGAAGGCAGTACAAGGTCCCCCATGGACACGAAGGCAGTGTACCATAGACTCGAATTTCACATTTTTAATAAACCAGTTATTGCTCCTTCCCACGGTTTTATGCAGGCATTTCCTGAACCCTGCATGAGTATATAGGCAAACATATAAGTGACACTTGCACTCACTTTCCCCTTCCCTCAAAACAGCGGTTACATCCAGACAACATATCATACAACCTATTGTCGTCTTCCCTCTGAGAGCTCTTATCTAGAAACCCATGCTAGGAGTATAATTTCTAATACATTTCATTTGAAAGTCTAGTTACACTGCTTTCAGTCTCTGTTGAAAATCAAATGTTTTTTTCTGCTGCGTTGTAATTGAGGTTTTGATGGGCCCTCTCATTAGGTATATTCCGACTCGTCGGAATATACCTAATGAGATGGCACGTCAAAACCTCGGTTACAACGCGGTAGAAAAAAACATTTGATTTTCAACAGAGACTCAAAGCAGTGTATCTAGACTTTCAAATGAAATGTATTAGAAATTCTTATGAGGTGGAACGGCAAAACCTTAATTGAAACGCGGTGGCCAATAGGTTTCGTAAACTCCTTAGAGACTCGTTACAAAAAATCAATTGTTTTTCAACACAGACTCGAAACGGTGTCAATGCGGAGGGCAAGTTCGTCTGCTTCTTGCGCAGGGGGTAGCGGTGACGTCAGAACGCCGAGCCCTGATTGGCTGATCGCGACCCCCCTATCTGAGCGTCGTCTGCTCCTTTGCAACGTCGTCTGCTCGCAACGTCGTCTGCGTCTGTCTTACCTTTCCTGTGACTTTCGGAAGGGCAGAGGCCAGATTCACAAAACCATCTTACGCCAAAAGAGTGCGTAAGACAAAACGTGAGAACAAATTCGTATTCACGAAACGAAATTATCGTAAGTTTTGCTCAGGTTACGACGGAATCCTACGACGATCAACGGACGTTTATTTTTGTACGTGCTCTTCTAACGCGTCCCGACTGCAAGCAGCAAGAAAAAAAGTAAAAAAGTACTTGAAATAAACCACGACGAACAAGAACGCTGGATCCACAAACACCCGGGAAATGCTCCAACGGCCACGATTGCACCGACCCCGAGTAAGCGAGCTCGGCAGATAGGCCTAGGAGACACAGCGGTGCTCCGACGGTCGTTGGCCAAGACCGTCTGCCCACGACCGGCTGGCGTGGTGAATGGAATATGCCCGCGCGACCCTTGTGAACCCTTCAATCTCTTCCTCTTGTCATCTCCTTGTTTTCCGAGGCAGCGGTGACTCTCGCCGGTGAAGAAGCGGTGAATCTCCGACAGACGCAGGAAAGGTAAAGCAGCCATCGCTTTGATTAGGAGACGTAAAGCAGACGATGTTAACTGCGCCGACCCGCCGACGCCGTTAAGGAGTGAGGAGTCTCGCCGCACACGAAAGGAGGGAAAAAGTATTTGGGAGGTAACTTGCGGACACTAACACGCTCACTCTCGGTTCTTAGCAAACACACCTCGGCGCCTCGGGACACCTCGCCAGTGAGTCCTTTGACTTCTCTCATTGATGCGCGTCTGCTAGTTGTTAAAAGCAACGTACCGCTCGATTTATTTCGACTGCCCTCACTGAAAGGCGAAGTCGAGCTCGCTCGTAAAGGCCTGCACTTCCGAAAGTCGCAGGAAAGGTAAGACAGACGCAGACGACGTTGCGAGCAGACGACGTTGCAAAGAAGCAGACGACGCTCAGATAGGGGGGTCGCGATCAGCCAATCAGGGCTCGGCGTTCTGACGTCACCGCTACTTCCTTTCTCATGCGCAGAAGACGAAAATGAGCCCACTTGCGAGGCGTATAGACTTTCAAATTATATTCATATGAAATATATTAGAAACTTTATGCGGTAGCTTTGTCGAAACTTCAATTGGAACGCGGTGGCCAATAGTTTTCGTAAACTCCTTACGGATTCGTTACAAAACTCATTTGCATTTCTACTGATACTCGAAAAGATACTCCATAAACGTTCAAATGAAATTCATTAAAAATTTTTGTAAGGGACGCACACACTGTATATATGTCAATTCAGTTTCTCAGGTAAATTTATCTGCAAAATTATCGTCACCTGACCTGACGTCACGGGACATGTAGACGAATTCAGTCTCACAGCTAAATGTAGCGGAATAATTGACGTCGCGTGACTTATACACCCATTCAGCTTTTCCGCTGAATTCGGCGGCAAAGTGGCGTCACGTGACGTCGCTTGACGTCACATAACCTATACACCTTAGGGAAATTGACGGCACGTGATCTACACGTCTATTCAGTTTCCCCACTAAATTTAGCGGAAAATTTCAAGCCTTGCGGCCCAAATATCACTTCTCTTTTCCTGACAAATTTAAGGAAAAATTTACGTCACATGAACTATACACCAATTCGGTTACGCGCTAAATTTAGCGGGGAAATTCACGTCTTGTGACCTAGACACCAATCCAGTTTCCCCGCTAATTTCAACGGGGGACATCGACGTCATGCGACCTGACCCCACGTGACCTATGCTACCATACAGTTTCCCCGCTAAATTTAGAGGGAAAATATACGTCAAGTGACACACCAATTACCCATAATGCATTTTATGCATATGATCCTAAAGGTCAAGGTCGCTTCCAATTTTTTTGCCTCAGTTTTAATAACTTTATGTGTGTTATACCTACCAGCGAAACTGATTTTGCCCCTAAGGGGGCGTTTTTCGGAGGGTTGATATTATAAATTCTAAGATTACTTCCACAAAAAAAAAAAGTTTCAGTCTGCCGCAAAAAAAACAAATCTCGCAGGTAATTTTTTAGCACAAATGTAACGAGATAGCTATATTTAGAGGCCAGCACATGCTTGTTCGTCGCTTCGGAAACAGAGCAAAGCACCCGCCATACGCAGTGACACTTTAGATCGCACCGGCTAGAACCTTTTTGATTACAAAATACTGGGTGGGGAAGGTCACACAGTTCAGCGTGCCACCTTCGCGGCTCATCATGCGCCTGTTCGTCGATTCGGAAGCGAGCGAGCAAAGCACGCTCCGTACATACAGCGCTGAAAATGGCGCCAGTCAGAAGCTCTTTTCTCCTACGTCCATGACTCGTGTATGATCTGACTCTAGTCATGCAGGCTAGGGTCTAAAGGTTGAATTCTACGGAGCGAAGCATAAAATTCGCAGTGCAAATCCATATTACAACACGCCGCCGCGTATTCGTGGTTACCAAACTTCATGCAACAAACTAGCGATGAAGGCCGCCGAAACCGATACATGATGCCAAGGCGCCAGTTGCGTGGGCGACTCCATCTGCACTCAAATGACGCAACTGCAACAATCAAAACCATAGTCCACTATCAACGCATAGCACCATCAAAAGCAGGGTGTTCATTAAATACGTTTGAATTGTTCGAACGTGGTTCCAATTTTTTTGGCGGTCGTAAATCAAAGTCCGTCAAGGACTGCCGGTGGCGGCGGTCTCCGGGCGAACAAAACTTAGCTCATCTAGGTCGGCAAAAAGACCCCGTGGCCCGAGCCAACCCCAAGCGCCCAAGCTACAAGCGCAGCTGGGAACAACTCGCTGTTCCGGAAAAAAATCAACGACATCTATGAGGAACAGGCTACAGTTAAATTGCGGGTAAATCCCCCTGAAAAAGGCCATGAAACGATTTTTCTACTTTCGCTAAACGTTACTGTACAGTTCTCCCAAGGTTTTTAAGATTCTAATATACAAACGCTTATGCCAGTTACTTTAGCGTAAAAATAAACACCGAGAAAAACGGATTTTTGAAGGAAGAGCCAGTTGAATCTGATCTGTGTACTTTTTTAGATTATACTGTTCCATTTGTTCGCGACCATGCACAAGACGATGAAATATATTTTGATATGAGGAAGGTATTCAATAAGGTTTATCACAATACTCTTCTGACCAAACTAGATAGTCGGGGTTAGTGTCCGGCGTACTGCCATTGGTTTAAACATTATCTCTCATGTGGTAGAAAGTATGTTCGTGTGTCAGGGTTCAGGTCTGATCATTTCTGTCGCCTTCCGGAGTGCCCCAAGGAGCCAACCTTGGTCACTTGTATTCCTGATTTTTCTGAATGACATCTTTTATAGCGTGAAAAACTCTGAAGCATTATTAAGGTGAAAGCCTTATATGTCTCATCGTTCAGTCGACCTTCAAAGTCCTTGAACGAAAACACGTCGATGAAACGAAAACGACGAAAACACGCCTAAAGGGCATCAAAAGTATGTCGTCAAAGAGCGCGCTGTCTTCGGACGTACGCTATCACCGGGACCACAGCCGACGCCCCGATCCGAGTGAGTCGAGTCAGTGAAACGGCGCCAAAAGTGCGTTGTCAGAGAGCGCGCTGTCTTCGGATGTTCGCTGTTAAGTTTACATCGGCGCTTGGGCTTTCGCCTTCAAGTCGTCTAGAAATAAGAAAACTGGGACTTTCATTTGCCGACGACATCAAACCGTTTCAATCTGTACGTTTGTACTCGGAGTGAAAACTTCTTCAACATGACGTGTTGGAAATTTCAAGGTGGTGTTCGAAGAACTGTCTTTTGCTTAGCGAGCACAAGAGAAAACATATGTCTGACTAGAAAGCGAGATTCACCTGTGTTGTCTTACAGAATAGACAGCCGTGTCATAGCCTGAGTGTCCGTCATTCGTCATCTAGAAATTTTTGTTGATCAATCTTTAAATTTTAATATTAATATTTGAACTATACGTGATGCCTCTCTTAGGAACCTTCGGGCGATATCTCGTTTTACGAGGCAATTTTCTTCGACTGTTTTTCTTGTGCGTTTATTTTGCTGCTTAGTGCGCACAAAGCAGGAGTTCGCTTCACTGCGTCAAACTCTAATGAGCGTGTTTAAAGACGCTTGATAGGCATAATCTATGGCAGGCATTGCAGGCGCAAGTATTACTACAACTACAATATACTACATAAAAAACTGGGGTGGAGCACTTTGCTTGATAGGAGACGTTTACATGATTTCATCTTTTTACATAAGGTTGTAAACGGAAGTATTAATTCATCACTTTTGTTAAGTACTGTCTGTTTCCATGTTCCGTTGCGGTCTACTCGGTTTCAGAGCCCGTTCTGCCCCGACTCTATATGATACGTCACCCTTAACAAGTTTGATCAATCTGCTATAGACATTTGTTAGTGACATGACAAATTTTTGACATAGACTGGAGTCGATAAATAAGAATAATTTTGAATCTATATGGCGGCCCCAATCTCCAGCCAGGACGGTCGCTGCTTTTCGTACAATGTTTTGCAATGTTGTCAAGCGTCTTTTGCGAAAGGGAAGGATACATTTTAAGGAATACAAGAATAAAAAGAGAACGAACCTTCATTGTCTTCGGAAACGTTTTTAGCACGTGCTGCGTAGCTATTTTCATTCAAGTTAAAAAACAAAATCTAGACACTTCCAAAGACTGCAAACTGGAGGGACATCTGGAGCAGCATGGCCATTGCATCAACGATGGCAGCGCTCGATGCAGTGCTGGCTTTCACGACGTGTTGGATTAGAGGCTGCGATCGTTATAAAGTCAGCTCCAACCGTTAAATATGCCCCATCATAGAATATTTGAAGCCACGATTGTGTGTGGAAACCTCGGCCAGCGTTTCGAAACAGTAAGTACGTCGTTAACGTACCCCAACGTCGGCCATCGGCGGTGCAGCAGACGCCGCCATCTTGTCCTCGCCCACCTCGATGACGTGCACCTTGCCCACCTCAACATGGCGGAAACGTTACGCGGCGCCAGAATCGCTCACAATGGCAGCGCACAGGAGCCTTTCATGCAAACGTGCAGACATGCCAGGCGCGATCCAAAGGAAATAGACGCCATGAAAGGATTCCGCCTGTTTCGATTCCGCCACGTGTGCCAAAACAATTGCAAGTTTTTATCAATTGCAAAAATAATTTTCGCAATCAGAGTATGACTTGTCGGAATCGCTCGACTTAGAGCCAGTAAATGAGCTGCGCTAAGAGTATCGGCACTCCGTTCCCCGACATCGTTGTGGGCGCCGCCATTTTGGTGCTTGTGCAGAGAGACGCAACTGCCAATCATCATGATTCAAAAGTGCGACTTCCTCAGCATTAGATTCGGTGTTAGGAAGCTTATGTAATATTGCTTTGCTTTGTCGCGTACTGTTTAAATATTTGTGGAGGACGGAAAAGCTTTTCTTGTGATTCCAGAGAAAGCTTCAGATAACTGGCAACAATGATTTTAAGCCACAATATAGCCAAGTGTCCTTACTCTGAAGCGTGGCTAATTTAGTGGCTCTAGCACGACTATATTTTGTTTCACAGCCACCTCGGTGGCTTTTAACTGGCAATGATACTAAAGCAAACACAGCACATTAAACCGTCTCAGTGGCTCTGAGCATAGCTTCCTTTATACTGACAAAGCCTGGCGGAGAGTCACGTGACGCGGCAAGCAACAGATAAGAAGAGAGTCGTGTAACGGGCGCCCCGCTGCGGCGAGACGCCAAAACACACTATACATTTTTTTCTCCTGATGGCGAGGTTAAATAGAACGCCACCCCTTCCCCGTTCCTCCGTTTCGGTTTCGCCTGTTTCGTTTGAGCTCAAAATTGTGCGGCAAACTGCCGGGGCTGGTTGATTACAGATTACAGATATTGATACACGCGAACAGCGTCGAAAGGTCAGTATGCAAGACGGCGACGACGTCGTTGAGAGGATGACACACCGGGCGACGGCGGTGCCTCAATCTGAGCCCTGGGCCTCGGTTCCTCGGAGGCGGCAGCTTCTACGTTGGCTGGGCTAGCTCCTTGGAGCCTGATGCTTTGCCCCAGTGGACCCCAGTGAGCAACAAGGCCGTCATGTTCCTGGGGCTCCTTCATGTACCGATCGAACGGCGAGCCAGATTAACATGGCTCGCTTCTGACCCGCCCAACCCGCCTCCACAAAATCTGGACTTGAGCGATTGGCACTGTCATCCTCCCCAATACCAACAACCCATGTCGTCGTCATCTTGCATGTAAATACTCATCACATTATCATCTTCACTAGACGCGGCACCGCGGGCCTTCATGGTACGGGCAGCAGCCTTTCCGCGGTGCTGCGGCTCTCCAGAGCCACAAAAATAGACTAAAGACTATCTCCTGCTTGGAGTTTTGGGCGGTCTATGCGCCATAGGCCACACAACTGCCCAGACAACGCAGATGGTCCTGAGGACGTCCTCAGCTGGTCGAGACGTCTTTGTCCCGGCGAAGACACCGTCGGGACGTCCGGAACAAGTCGGGACATTCTGGTCCTTTCAAAGACGTCTTGAGGACGTTTACAGGTTTCCTTATTTAGGAAGACCGAAAAGGTTTTCTCCCAAAAGATTTTCAATAGTACAAAATGTTTCCATGCCGGGAAGTGAACACGAAACCAGAGTGAGTACGAAAATAAGAATTCATTAAAGGATAATTTTACTGAACATTTTAATTGCGGCCGTAGAGGTCACAGAGCTTGGCGGCCGCAATCACCGTAGCCTCGACATCAGCGGCCAGTCGCATCGGTTTCTCCAGAGCGAACAGTGTGTTTCGGGTCCTCGCCACTCAAACGCTGTGCTCTCACTACCAGACTCCCCGAGAAATGTTCTGTGTTACCAGATCCTCGAACTCTAAATCTGCAACCGTGCACTCTATTGCTCCGTCGTCGAACTGCCAGGCTTTGTAAGTAAAGAGGAGGCTATGCTCTGAGGCAGGAGGCGTTGTCTGAGCTAACGCGCTGGCCTATGAATTCCTATTTGGCGGGTTGGAATACCGGCCCAGGTGCTCGCAATCTCACAGAGGCCAATCCGAGATTTCGCTTGTGCGTCAAAAGATCTTCAGTTAGTAAAAATGAATCCGCGGTTTCTTCGCTGGTGCGTACCAGATGATATTCGTTGTTTCGGTTTGTAAAACTCTAAAATCTGAATATTTGCTTCGCTTTACCTTATTTCAAGTCGCAGCGAACGTTACCGGCTGATGAAGCCAATGAAGCAGCGCAAAATCGCAAGGTCACGCACTTCGTTGTCTTTCTGTGCCTAAAGTAAAATAGAATTCTCCAAACACAAAACCGTAAAAAGAAGTCCCGACGTTTCGACACCTACTTGGCTCCTTCTTCAGGGGTGGCTATAAATCGTATGGAGCAGTCACACCTTCAACCTCTTCGTCTTTGTAAATTAGAAAACGTGATGTCCTCTTATTAAATATGCGGTGTTTTGGTAACTGTTCTGGTAACGTGACATACACCTTGCACGTACACAAACGGTAAGGCACCAGGGAGATCTTACCCGGCGTCTGTTGGATGTGCTAAGCTTCCAAGAAAATTCTTTTTTGGAAATTCGGTTCGGTGACAATTACGTGCGCATGAGCGAAGTCAATCGTATGGTCACGCGCTTCGCAGTGTTCAGCAAAGGCGCTGCGTTCACGGTCGAAGTTAGGCACGTCGTTCTTCTGCTGGTGCATTCTATCGTGGAAGCTCTTTGTCTCGCCGATGTAGGTGGCTGGCACTCTTTGCATGGGGTCTTGTATACCACGCCCATTGCTCTTTCTCTTGGTAGCCGGTCTTTGGGTCTTGGCATTAACCGTCCCACTGAGGACACTGGCTTGTGGGCCACTTGAATGCCTTCTTTTCGCAATAAGCTTGCAAGTGCTTCGCTGGTCCCTTTAACGCAAGGGACACTGATGCGGGCGATGGGACAGGGCTGCGTTGCTCCTGATGACCCGACCGCGCGCATCAGTGTCCCTTACGTGAAAGGGACCAGCGAAGCACTGGCACGCGTATTGCGAAAAAATGCATTCAAGAACTGGGTTGTCTGTATGTTTATAGAGCCTAGAACTTGGTCTGTCTCAACGGGCAACGAGTCGCTCAGTTGTAGATGAGAAATTTAGCCAGTGCAGTACAACCGCTACCCTGGGGCCTTTGACGTGCATCACGCAGTAGTGACACATGACCGCACACCAGGATCGCTAGGGTGGACATTTGAGAAAAGGTACATGGAAGTGACGTAATGGGAAGGAGGAACGTATCCTAGCAACACTCACGTGGCGGTTCCGCCCACTTTGACGCCGCTACGTCATCGCAAACTTGACACCTGTCACCCGTTTGAGCGACGTCCGGAGCCAACCCCCGACGAGCGGAAGGAGCTACACATTCCCCGAGCCGTCCCTACGCGCGGGATACGGGGTAGGATTTACTACGACGCGGGGAGCAGTTCCTGCGTTTAGTGAACGAACGGCAACCAATCCTGTGCGTCGTTGGCCGTCGCATCTGTTCTACTACAGGTAAAAAAAAATGAAAAACAATAAAAACCTGTTGGGCGTTGTTAAAACAAACCGCTTTTTTGTGTCCTTTTGCAATACATTTAAGAGTTAATTGGAGAGAAAGTTGTTCCAATATAATGCGGGATGCGCGCCTTCTTCGCGCCTTCTTCAAAGAAAGATGTCGGACCACGAGGAGCCGGGGGTGCCGGGGGCAGCGGAGACTGAGCACCCGTCGCTCGCGCGTCACTCCACCGACCTCTCCTCCGCCCTGACGAGGGACGAAAAACAGCGGCTGTGGGAAGCTCGCTCGGCGCCTGAACGCGCTGGGGCCACCGACCAAGAGCTCCAAGCAGTGGAAGGAGCATTGGTCCCGGCGCGTGATGAAGGCGCGGAAGCGAGCTGCGGTGCTGAACGACGCCGCAAGGTAATCTTTGTAGTCTGCTGATAGTGCAAAAAAATTTATTGAGTCGTTTTCGTTGTCGACAGAAGGACCGGGGGTGGGAGCTCGACCGTGTGCCCACTAGCGTCGTCCCTGGCCAGGATCCTGACGCTGGTGGGCGCCGATTCGGCGTTCGGGTCCCCTGGGGTGCGGGTCCCCGCCGAACCGGACGACCAGCAGGTACGTACTTCAACAATTACCATCATGTTAACACAGAGTGCATCGCAGCGGGCACCAATGCGCTGCACCGCGGAATATCAATGAGAATGCATTTAAGAAAGGTGTTGGCCTTTTCCAAATATTAGGAGCTCTAGCGGAAGACATTACATCAGTCCATGTAGTGGCGAAATGTAATGTTTGACACTCAAACAGGGACATGTGTCATTTTTGACACCTAGGCCCCTGGCTGTTGCCAGAAATCCCTGTGGTATCTTGCTTGTAATTTTTGGGAAGCTGATATGCTAGCACTAGACATATATCCCGGTACTCATTGGAAACGTTGGCAAAAGAACAAAGTGAGAATGCCTCTGAGGTGGCATTCTCCAAATGTTCTCCCCCGAGTAGAATGCATGCTCATCAAAATCTTTGGTCAACACATGGGAAGCAGCGACAAGGCTGTGTGTTCTTACGAGTTGTTATAAATTCCCCTTCCAGGAGAGGTCAAGCAGCAGCAGGCACTAGATGGCAGCCGAGCCGGTGCCCTCCACCTCACGAGGTAAGCACTCTTGCTAGGGCAACTGGGACCTATCATCAGTGGTGCAGGTATGAGCACCATCATCACCTATACTCGGTTTCCTGGCAGACACAACGCCAGGCCAGGGGCCGTGGGTGCGGCCCACCGTGCCTCGCCCCCCCCCCCCCCCCCCCGGCAGTCTAGGCAGGAGCGGCACGACGCGGCTGCCATCCAGGTCGTGGAGCAGCAGGCCCTGCTGCTGCTGCGGAACACGGACCAGGCTGCAGAGGAGAGGGAGTTCCGAGGCCGGGTACAGGCTCAAACAAAACCTTACGCGCACTTACAATTAACAGGTTTCAGACCAAGGGGCTGCCACGAGGCCACAGAAAGCAGTGCATGTCCACAATGGTGCAGAATGAAACAGAGTTGTGGCATTAGCAAGGTCTTGGCATACTGTGGGTGTATGGAAATATGCTGCCCAATGTTAATGAAACTCATTTGTCATTTCAGCTCCTGGAGGTCCTGGAACGGATCTCCAGTAACCTCGACAGGACGGCCTCGGGGCTCGAAAACACCCACAGCACCCTGGTCCAACTGCTCCTCCTGCTGGCCAGCAGGGCGCTGGAGCAACCCGCAGCCCCGGCCCACCCCGCAGCCCCGGCCCACCCCGCAGCCCTGGCCCACCCCGCAGCCCCGGCCCACCTCGCAGCCCCGGCTCACCCCGCTGTTCCGGCCGCAGCCCTGAACCCCGCAGCCCCGGCCTCGGCCCACCCCGCTCCTCCGGCCGCAGCCCTTTCCGCAGCCCTGGACGCAGCCCTGGCTGCAACGCTGAACCCTGCAGCCCCGGCCCCGGCCCACCCCGCTCCTCCGGCCGCAGCCCTGGCCGCAGCGCTGGCCGCAGCCCTGGCCACAGCCCCCCCCCCCCTGCCCCGACACCGAACTTTAAATTTATTTACTTATTTATTTACACATGCCAAGCCGGTCGTTTAATTTTGCTGCTTTTTATTTACTTATTTATTTACACATGCCAAGCCGGCTGTTTAATTTTGCTGCCTTTTATTTACTTATTTATTTCCTACACATGCCAAGCCGGCTGTTTAAGTTTGCTGCCTTTGAGATTGGTGCAATAGTCAGATTACAGCAATCGCCAAGAGCTGGGTTTGTCCATTTTCCTTGACTAAGACCTGTGAAACAAGTAGAAAATATTGGCTGGGCAACAGACGGATTTATGCGTCAAGCAAGCCATGTCTCGTGTTTGACGAACAGCGACACGTTAACAGTGAAGTGGAAGCTTCTCCCACCTCTTTGCACTTTAGCAGAGCGAACAGTGGAGAGGAAGCAAGCTCCCCTCCAGCCTTTGCTCTGCTGAAGTGGGAACAGGTGGGACGAGCCTCCACTTCATTCTTAACCCGTCGCTAACTATTTCTTCTTTCATTCCTGTCCGGTGTCAAGAAATTTTTCATTGAGAACTTAAGAGGCCTGCAGTCTAGTCATGGGTTGCAATAGCAGCTACATTTATTTCGTCTTACCTAAGCAAGGAACTTGGCCTTTATGCTTTTTATGTGTATCATTGTCATATGTCTGACGAAATGCAATCTAGAGACTATGTGCTTTATAGTGACCTTAAAACATGTGATATATTTCTTCAGAATGACCCAGTGTTTATACGGTGCATATCTAGTCAGAAATAATTTTTTAATCTTTCGAGAATTTGCTATTGCTGCGCTCAAATAAGAATGTTTAGAGCAACATCTGTGATACTTCTTTCAGAGTGGTCCAATGTTTATATGGTGGTATGCTAGTCGGAGAATTTTTTTGTGTCCTTTCGAGATTTAACTATTGTGCTCAAATAAGACGAGAATGTTCAACAAAACATCTGTGATATATACTTCAGATTGCCCATTTTTACATGGCTCCAGTCTATGCTCAGTTTTACTTCCGAGAAATAAATAATACCGTCCATGTTATCACACTGTTATTTATGAAATTACAAGTTTTTCTTTAAGAAATAAAGCAATTTTCAAAACAAACTACCTGTGCACTGTCTTGAGATAACACAATCACCTAACTTTGATGAAGTGCCATAAAAGAGATAGTAAAATGGAGCAGAAGGCACGACGCTTTGAAGCATTCGTAAAATGAAACAATGCTTACGAGAACAATATCCCTGGTTCAATCAACAACTAAGAAATCAATCTCTGCAAAAGCAAACATTTCTTTCTAGAGGTAGTCAGAATTAATTCTCAGTTCTTTGCAGGGACAAGCCAGATGACCTGTTGGTCTGGCAACTAAACCTCCAAACCTTTTCTGTCACTGTCCACTGCGTCTCATGCCTTCTGCTCATAAAATAAAAAAGGCTGTATCGATATCACCGCGATGCACTCGACACGTATCCGGAGGCAGCACGCTGGCTGTGCGACGAACTTCACAAGGTGTAGGAGCTGAAGAGAGTGCGTAGCTTATGGACGGCCATGACTGTGGAGCAGGAAGCGTACTGTGCACTTTACGGCTTCCACGGGGAGGGCTTCACTGAGGGCAAGGATGCTGACGGGGTCCTTGGTGGTCAGGACCTCAGTCGTGGTGGCGAGAGGTTCCCCGTCGCCGGCGGCGTCCATGCTGGGCACCACCCTGGCGAGGGCGCTGAGGGGCTTCCCGACGGTGTCCCTGGTGGTCGGGACCACCGTCGTGGCGGCGGACTCCTTGCGTGTGGCGCTCCGCACGGGCACGTCTGCGGCGGGTTCCTAACCGGGCGACAAGGCGCTGCCTCAGAGCCTTTCCCCTGTCCGAGAGGCCGACCGGAAGGCCGACCGGAGGGCCGGCAGGAGCCAGCCTCTCGGGAGCCGACGCTGACCCCTCCGAGCTCGGCTCAGAACCGTCCGAGCTCGGGTCAGACTCCAACTCTGACACTTCATGGTCGGAGTCTGACTCCGGTTCTGGCTCGTTCGATGCAAGGCAGATGTTGTGAAACACTGCACATGACGAAATAATGGCAGTGGCTGTTGAAGGGTGGTAATACAGAGCCCGGTGCCTTTGCAGACACCGGAATCTGTTTTTCAACAGCCCGATGCAGCGCTCCACAACAGACCTGACCGAGGAATGCGCCTTATTAAACCGGCCGCTAGGGGTGGAGGTCGCGTGGTTCCCGGGGACAGGGGTGATGAGCCAAGGCTCCAAGGGGTAGCCGCTGTCACCTGCACATGTAGAGGACGGAACATATTACATTCTTTTCTTTTTAAAATGAAAGGCAAGAAAACAGCAAAAAAAGCTGTTTGCAACTATGTCAATTATAATGTAGCTTAAGTGTGACTTAAAAGTTTGATATTATTTCTGGACTACAGTATCAGCTTACATTATGAATAATTAGCACCAGCTTGCCTACACACTCCCTGTTATTTCAATGCAACTATGTGTTTTCCTGGTGGGTCATATGGGATGTGTGCTCGATTCCTTAGGGGTGCTGTGTTGTATGCAAGTGCATTATTAGGCCCTGGCATCCGACAGACAAAAGCTAATGCTTTGTTGCTTTTGGGAGTGTGGCTGTGACCTCAGGCACAGGTAAAGCAGAACACGCTGGCCTTGTCTTTGGCGAGCAGGGGGATAAGGTGCCAGTTCGACGAGCCTCTCTCCTAATCCTCGGGGGTGTTGGAGATGGGGAAAAGAGAGCGGGTGGCCAGATTAGAAGGGGGTCAGCTCCTGCCGGGACACGGAGGGTCTAATAGGAGGAGCTAGGCAGACCGAAGAGGAAGGGTCAGGGAAAAGAACCCATAGCGTGGGACAGAAACGACCCTAGGACAGATTCGGCGAGCCCCAAGTGGCCAAGGAGGAATAGATCGCACTCCGGACAGACTGACGACCTTCAAAGCGACCAGGCGAGCCCCCAGGGATCAACGAAAGAGCTCCAACTTCATGCAAAGTGCCTGCCTTCAGACTGACTCAACGAGCTTTAAACCAACCAGCAAGAGAGTACAGGCAGACAGTAACAGTGAGTGGGCCGAACCGGACAGCGACTTGCACTGCGGTCGCATGACTTGCGCGGTCTATCACTGTCATGAGATTGGTGTAGTGTGGTTTTCATAGCCTGCAGAGTGTGAGAGTTATGTGGACATAAACAGAGAATAATGGCCAAACTCTGGGTGTTGTCTCACTTCAAGAAGTTCCAGCAACTGTGTCTGTGTGCCTCACAACAAGCACAGTTTGTGTGGTACTGTGGCTTTCAAGCAGTGGGAGCCACCGTGTGCGTAAGGAATGAATTCAGTATGCTCACCAAGCAGGAACCGGCCGTCGCGTGGCAGCTGCCCTTGCTCAAGTCGGTTTCGGAGCCACGAAAATTGCCACACAAAGGAGTCGTGCACCGACCCAGGGTACCGTGGGTCGATGCACATTACCCGGCAGTCGGCGTCACACACCTGAAAGTGAGAGAGATATCGACATGTAATCACCTGAATCCACAAGTAGTAGATTGTACTTATGGTTCACAAAGCAGTCGCAATTCCAGAACCTTTCAAGTTATTTTGTCTGACACATACATGTCAACACACCTTCCTGGATGCAAGGTACAACCACCTTCAAACGAAATTTTTTTTATTTTATTTTGCTTGCACGTTTTAACGGACAAGTATTATTTTTGGGAGAAGCGTCTCACGGCTCACATGCTACGTAGAGATGCTCGTCCAGTCGTGAGACCCCACAGCCCGCAGTAATAAAACGGCATATTTAGACCGTATCGGCGTTACGTTTTCTTTTTCTACACATTTGGGACGCGTTTTGACTATAACGTAACATGAGTGTACTAACCACCATTACGTTGAGGGCGTAGAAGTATTTTTGGCACCAGTATGCCGCCTTCGTGACGATGGGGTCGTTCTTGGACGGGCCGACGATGGAGATCATGGTCCCGTCCACGCAACCGATGACGCCGGGTATCCTGCCGAGCAGCTTGAAGCCCCTCTCCGCGTCGAACCTCTCGCTCGGCGTCTCGGGGAAGTGGATCCAGCCACGCTGGACCCCGAGACGACGCACGATAGCGACGGACACGGCGCGGACCGCAACGCTGATGGTCTTTTGGTCCCGCGCTACGTGTTCGTCGCTCGCCACCATGCCTTGGAAGCTCCCCGTGGCGTAGAAGCGCAGTGCACACAACACTTGAAGCTCCACAGTCATGACCGTCCACGAGGTACGCACTCTCCTCAACTCCGGTTCCTCGCGAAGTTCGTCGCACAACCACCGCACCACGTTCTTCGGCAGGCGGTACTGCTTGCGGAAAATCTCCTCCGGGAGTTCGAATGCATCGCGGTGTTCACGATACAGCCTTTCGGGCGAAAAAAAAAAGCTCTATTAAAGAAAAAGTCGAATTAACGAGACGGCGACGCCTCGCCGCCGAAAACATAGCTGCCAATGACACCTACTTCGGAGCAAGTACCTTTTGAAACGTACTCGGTACAAAGTGAAATGTCACTTTGTTGTCACGTCCGGTTGCCGACTCCGCCCAGTTTTGCCGACTCCGCCTACATTTTTCTAGGGAAATTACGTCACTTTTGCTTCCAACCAATCAGACGTGATGACGTCACTTCCGTGTACTTTTAAAAGGAACATGTACAATGTCGAACCTAGCCATCCTGTACGATGCTCATCCAGATCGAAACGGGCAGGGGCGCGGATAGAAGGCATAAAAGCCACCCCTGAAGAAGGAGCCAACCAGGCTTTGAAACGTCGCGACTTCTTTTTACGGTTTTGTGGTTGGAGAATCCTCTTTTACTTTAGTATTTTCACCCAACCAGATAGATCTCTGTCGAAGATGCTTACCTTCAAGTCTTTCTGTGCCTGTTTGATCATTGGCTTAACGGGCTAAAATAATAACGGGAGAGAGCTGAGCTAGTCGGTTGTAATACATCTCGGGTGGAGCCAGCTGAAAAAAAAGGAAGGAGGGACACAGGAGAAAAAACGGCGAACCGACCACTGGACTACCAACCGCTTTAATACACCTTCCTCGTCTTCTATTAATTTATATATATTCCGCCTTTTACCCCTGCTTTTTCTTTCCCATTGTTCTTATCTTTTGCCTCTGGCTGTAATCAACTACCCACGAAGGGTGCCGCGTAGAAAATGTTTTTCTTTGGCTTGCAAGGTGATTGAAGGGGTGCTCACGAATTTGTCATCTTCTTCGTCTATAGCGAAGACCTCTAACACCTCCCTTGCAAGCTGGTTTTTATGGTGTCCTATTAGGTGAACATGGTCGAGCTTTGGTTAAAAAAACATGTCCGACAATGGGCAGCTAAATGACCTGGTCTCGCGTTATTCCTAAGTTTTGCTGCAAGTTCGCGTGCTCGGTAGTTTATACATCTACCGCTCTCTCCTATATAGCAGCGGTCACATGTTAGCGGACTAGTTAGCGGTATGTTATAGATGACTTCCTTTTCACATGGAGCGTATTGTGTTCGGTGCCTGGTGTTACACTTCTCGTTGGTGTTGATTGGTGCTTGATTCATTTTGCGGCACATTGAATAAGCATCATTAGGCGCCAAGCAGAGGACTTGCACGTTTTGCCGGTTCGCTATCTTCTTTACTTATGAGTAACCCCGTGAACATATGGGATCATTACAAAGAGTGGTCTGGGTTTCTTTGTTCGTTCACCCCTAACATTATTTCTCCTGATGGTGCGGCATATTTGTGACGATCGTACTACGTCATCCGTCGGGCTCAAGAGCCGGAAGAAACGGTAGACACGTTCGGGAGTCTAAAAGTGATCGAGCCACTCTCGTCGTTTTCTTTTCTTCTACTCGTGGAGTGTTTTGCCGCCTGGTATCGCTACGGCTTGTGATACTCCTCCGCCCTTATACGGTGGCTATAAGGGGAGGTGTGCCGAGTGCTCCGCATTCTTGGGTAGTTCTACGTGCCGCCGCTTCATGACGGAAAAGTGGCGTGTAACCAGGATACCGGTAAAGCCCGATACCGGTGCATTTCTGCTCGAAGGGGAGGGGCGTGAAGCGTCTCAAGTGTTCCACGCGAGCGCGCGAGGCATGAGAGCGTCTCGTACTACGCGTGCTCATGCACGACGCACTTCTACGTGTGGTGCCATTGTGCGCCGCCCGATGGAACCAGGCGCAGTGTACTGATGCCACCGGCGTCATGAACAAGTGGCATGCTATCGATTTTCTGTTCGGGACACTTCCCCTTATAGCCACCATAGCCCTTAGTAAAAAAAAAACCTATAACACACCACGTACGCACATGTCAACTAGGGACACCACGTGCGCCCACGTCAACTGGGCGAGTTCCGACGTGGGGCTCTTCGTAGTCTGAAACTCCTCCGTAGTGGCGTGACGTGGCCGGCGTTCCTGGGGTTGAGTGTGAAACGCCGGTCGCGGAACTCGTTAACACCGATGGGTCGTTGGGAGACGCACTAAAAGGTGAGAGACTAGGCGAGGACGTGGGATCCATGGTGTGGTTGCCGCTTGGAAATCCAGGCGTCGATGTCCTGCTGTCGTGGTCCGGCAACACAGGCCGGGGGACTAAAGTGACGTCAGTAGGCGCCGCTAAGGTCTCGTTGCGGGGAGCCTAAGGTGGTCCCCATGCCGATGCCACCTGGTCACCTTTGGTAGGCGCACGTTCAGGAACGAAGCGCTTACCGTAGAGGCACTTCGTCCCAGTTGGAGGTTTCTGGCATACGCCGGTGCTCCAACTTCCGGCAAAGGGCCGGGACGACAACCACTGTCGACGTAAAGCTTTGGCTTGAGCTGCTTCAGCAGTGCTGTGAACCGCAAGTTGGGACGCATAACGTCCAACGGTGTCTTGGTCATGCGGCCCATAAGCAGCTCACATGGGGGACGGCCAGTGACTTCATGTGGCGTGGCCCGGTAGTGAAACAGGACTCGGGCCCCTTGAGTGCAGAAGTCCCCGTCTTGGAACTTCTAGAGCTTAGTCTCTCGAAGTTTGTATCACCCGTTCCGCGGCTCCATTGGAAGCTGGGTGGTACGGAAGGACCATTATCCGACGGATTCCGCTCCTGGTCAGGAATCCCAGATACTCGGCAGTGGCAAAAGCTGGGCCATTGTCCGAGTCTATCAAGTCCGGGAGTCCCAGGGTGGCGAAGACCAGTTGCAATGCAGAGATGGTCGCCGCTGCGAATGGGGTGGTGACGGGGTGTACTTCTACCCACTTCGAGAAGGCGTAAACGACTACTAGAAAGTATCGTCCCTCGAAAGGTCTACCAAAGTTCCCATATAGGCGGGACCATATGGCCTCTCAGGAAAAGGCCAAGGGATGATCTCGATGCGTCGGGGTGCTCGCCGGTGTTCCTGGTAGACGTGGCATCGATGCACCTGATGAGCAATGTCTTCGCTCAAACCAGGCCACCAGACGTGACACCGGACCACCATTTTCATCTTCTCAACCCCTCGATGGCCTGCATGCAGCAGTTGAAAAACCTGGGGACGTAGGACTTGAGGTATCACTCGCCTGGATCACCAGAGTAAATAGCCCCCTTGCCCACAGAAGAGGTGAGCTGGTTGTCAAGCTTTGTTGGACTTGATGTGGGCATGATTCTTTAGGCTTGCTGTGAGAGCTGCGATGGCCACAGCTTCCTTCACGTTCTTTGAATGTTCCGATTCATAAGAAAGAAATGACTTCCCCGACCGTGCTTTGTATTGGCAATATACATGCCCTGTTTGGAATGTCAAAGCTAAATCCAGAAACTGAATGGAATTGTCCACAGGAGTCTCATAGGTGAAGGTGAGACCCATGCAAGTTTTTTTTTTTTTTTTAACTGTGTCAGGTTGGTGCTGAGGCATCCATCTTCTTTTTCGTTAACTACTGTGGTGCATAAAAAAAGAAAATCGTCTACATATCTAAATATACCCGCTATGCGTGTATCTTTTAGGACTTCCTGGATGGATCATCCACACCGTGCAAGAAATATATCACATAAAAGTGTGGCCACTTGTGAGCCGACACACACACCACTCTTTTGATGAGCTACTACCGTCGCTGACAGGTAGGATTGTAGGATTTCCAAGAAATTACCTCAGCTCATACCTGCAATAATTTGGAAAGTGAAAAGGCCTTGTTCTTTGATGGTGGATTGAATGACTAGTAGGAGGCCTGCGTGTGGAATAGAATAAAACATGTCTTGTACATCTATAGACAACATGGAGGCGATGAGGTGCGCCTGTTCTTAAAGAAAGGTTATCGCATGTTCGGAGTTTTGTATCCGGGAAGGGTCATCAATTTGTGCGTTCGAAAGTTGTTCGGTCAAAAACTTGGACACGCAGGCTTGCCAATTGTCAGTTCCGAGACAACGGCCCGAAAAGGAACTCCTTCTCTATGGGTCTTGGCTGAAAAAAACACTGATGGTAAGTCTTTTTTTTTCCCGCTTTGATCTTGGTCATGAGACCGGCTTTTTGAGTTTCACCGAGCAGTTTGATGATGGCTTGTTTTGCTGCCTTGGTACGTTGATTGTCGACTGGAACAAAATTCTTGGTTATGGCTTTTTTTTATATAGTCTGATGTTAGAACGACGAAGCCACCTTGCTTGTCTGAAGCGAATAGGTTAAGTTGTTTGCTTCTCAACTCTTGTACAATAGATACAAAGTTTGCCTTAGTCAGGGCCTGGTCGTTTAGCCTAGCAAGGACCTGAAGTCCTTCTTCGATGATCTACGGTCCTCTGTCTTGTGGGGCTTTTGCGACTATTTTGGGTATGAGGAGTAACTTATTAACAGCCTCAAGCTTAGATGCTGAGGCAAATTTAGGTTCTTTTTCTAGCACACGTCTTGATCTGGGTGATAATGGAGTGGAGTTCTTTCCAGATCAGTCCCTCCTTGTTGATGCGAATCCAGTTGGTGACGCCGTATTCGGAGGTAGTCCCAAACCCAAATCAGTTCCGTGATGTGATTTATCATGATGAGGTGATATGAGAACTCGTTGTGGGTTGAACATTTCACTCGCTGAAAGTTTGTTAAGAGGATACTTGGCGCCATTTTTCGGGGCGTAGGATTTTGGACACACGCTGTGCATGTCCCTGGGAAGGTTTTACTGCCCCAAAGAGGTGCTGTACTTGGTTCAAGATGAGCTTGTTTTTTTATTCTTCGAGACAGCAACCGTTCTTGGCTAACCGTGCGGTTGTCACGCTCCACACTTCTCTGCGATATTTACAGCGTCGAGTACAATAGAACACTGCGGTGCGTCGGCAGCGCTGTGTTCCTACGGAGGAATGAGGTATACGACCTGACAATTGCAAGCCTCGTGTAACGTCACATATGGCATGGGAGCGCAGTCATTAATACTTGCGAAATTTTGCAAGGAGTTTCGTATCATTATCTATCATTGAATACACTCAATTTAGGTGTCGTTCAATAGAATGAAATGCCCCATTTTAATAATTAGGCTCCCTCCAGGCAACCATCAATATATCTTAAAAACTTCCAGTTTTCACGGGACAATCCCTTTAAGGGTGAACTAAGGACAGTCGGTCACTCAAAGCTCGCTGAATCTGTCCCGAAACATAAGTGCAGAGAAACAAAACAGTACAAAAGCGAAGACATGTTTCTTCATCGTCAGAGAGCCAAACGCACCAGTGGCACCCACCACGTCTCCGATCGACACGGTGCTCGAGCTGCCCGGTTACAAGTTCGACCACAAGCTGGAGGCAACAAGGCCCGCTTTCATGAAAACCGCCACCCGGCCAACACCGGCTCCAACCATCAAAGCACCACCACGGGAGTGCTGGACTCCCTGCGTCACCGGAAATTCTGCCGGATCGTCTGCAAGCTCGCCAAGCAGGGAGTCCTCGCCAGCCGCTCGAATCTGGCCTGATACAAGCATATGGCGGCACCGCGAACAACGTAGTCGCGATGAACTCTGCTAGTCCTGACTAGGGTGCCTACATGTTTTTTTTTTATTTATTTAGAGGATACTACAGGCCATTGAAGGCCCAAGTAGGAGTGGGGTACAACATATGCATTCGCACATACAACAAAAAACAAATAACACGACATTAAAAGGTTTACAACAACTAACTAGCAAATATAAAAGATAAATATATTTTTAAAAAAGGGGGGGGGGGGAGGAACAGCAAGCATCAAGCAGCATGTAATTCAATCATGAACTAATACAAAAGGACCTATCCAGATGTAGTATGAAGGTTTATACAATCTTAATGTCCATGCGAAAAAGATGAGGGTGCAGCAATGTGCAAAGCAAACATGCTAGCTATCAAGACGTTCGAGACCGTGTACAAAGTTGGTGTCCGAGACCTTGTACAAAGTTCGAGAGGTAAACTGTTCCAGTCGCTAATAGTGCGGGGGAAAAAGCTAAACTTAAACATGTTAGTACGCGCAAAAATGGGTGTTAGTGAAATCTGATGTCTGTGCCGCGTAATTCTTTACGCTAAAGGGGAAATTTATTGCAACGGGTCTATGCGAGTTTGTCCTTGTTGAAGATGAAACAAGAATTTCAACCACGCAAGTTTCCTTCTGGCCTGAAGGGTCTGTATTCCGTTAGCCTCTATAAGTTGAGACTGTGAATCCAGCCTTCTATACTTTTCGTAAATAAACCGAACCGCTCGACGTTGCACCATCTCCAACTTCCAGATATCTTTCTAAGTGAATGGATCCGAAACGACATTTGCATACTCCAACTTGGATCTGACTAATGAATAATAAGCATGTAGCTTAAAGGGGGGTGCAACGATTTCCGGACTTCGGTCGAAAATTTGTAGAAGTTGCCCTCTGACACTTCTGAAGTAACGAACAGAAAACCGATTTCGCATGCGTGTCCTAGTTGTTTCGTAAAAAAAAGGATAAATATTGGCATTTCGGGCACCCCTCAACTCACTCTCAGTCTTCAGGGTCACACCTGGTCGCACTCCCAGTGACGTCATTCGGAGTGCCGTGTAGGTTCCCGTGTGCTATCTCGGAGGACGCTTCCTCTCCCTCTCTCTGCTGACATTAGTGGGCGTTATGCTGCAGCTTAGAGCCGAGCGAGGTCACATAATCTTTTCGCCGTAGTTCCTACGGCTGCCACTTGGGGCTGCAGGTGGGGGAAAAAGCTCGACTTTTGCTTTGTGATTATGCAGCGGAATCGCGACATTTTTGAATGAAGAAGGTGTTTTCTCTATCCTCCGGGACACGATAAACAACGTAAAAATGACAAGATGCAAATTCTTTTAATTATAAAATCGTTGCACCATCCCTTTAACCTGAATCGGAGCGTTTTTCAACTTTCTTCTAATGAAACCCAACTTCCTGGATGCCGAGGTACAGATATGCTTTACATGAGGAGACCATGAAAGTGTGTCTGATATAATAAAACCAAGATATTTATATTCCCGCTCCACAGTAACCGGGGTGTCCGCGATATTATAAATGTATTCAAAGGGTTGCTTTTTTTTGTAATACGTAAAAGTGTTGATTTAGCAGAGTTAAGCTTCATTTTCCAGGTATCGCACCATGATACAACGAAATGCAAACTATGGTCTAACAATAGCTGATCCGAGCTCGAATTTATTTCTTTAAAAATAATGCAATCGTCGGCAAAACGACGTATATGGACACCTTCGTCAATTATTGATATGATATCGTTTATGTACACCAAGAACAAAAGAGGACCTAAAACGCTCCCTTGGGGGACCCCTGACGTTACAGGCTGAACTGGAGAGATGCAACCTCCGACGGAAACAGACTATGTGCGATGTGACAAGTATGCAGCAATCCAGCTAACAAAACCATGTGGAAGACCAAGCTGTTCAAGTTTAAAAAGCAGTTGTTCATAAGGCACCTTATCGAAAGCTTTGCTGAAGTCCAAGAAAAGCACATCAATTTGACTTCCCCTATCGAGTATTTCGGCAAACTCATGGATGGTAGTAACGAGTTGGGTCGTAGTTGATAAGCCTTTGCGAAAGCCATGTTGAAACTCTGTTAGAAAATTACGGCTGTCCAGCAGTTCATTGATTTGACTGCAGATGATATGCTCTATTAATTTACACAAAGAAGAAGTCAAGGAAATTGGACGGTAGTTCTCAACTGCTAGGCGATCCCCTTTTTTGTGCACAGGTACCACTATGGCAGTACGCCAATCATCTGGCAGCGAGCTGTTTGAGTATGATGTACGAAAAATAATGAGAAGATAATGGTCTAGGGACTCAGCGTACCGTCGTAGAAACGTGTTTGAAATCTTATCGGGACCAGCACTTGTTTTCGTTTTCTGTGACAACAGCAAAGAAACTATGCCGTAATACGTTAGAACTCAGAGTGACAGTTTGATGCGGTAGAAATGACATAATCATGGTTACGGTTATCGGAGAAAACCGACTGAAAATACTCATTGAAATAGCACGCTATAAAACCAGGATCAGTTGAGACTGTGTCATTCGCCATGATTTGCTCAACGGGCTTATTTGTTTCAGTCAAGTAGCGCCAAAACTTTTGGGGGTCCTGTTTAAGATAGTTTAGAAGCGTACCGGAGAAGTAGTTGTCCCTAGCCTCAGCAATTAGGCTACGAAGATCGCTCTGCAGATTAGTGACATCACAGTTAACCGGCCTTGCTTTCTTCGCTCATTTTATTCTGCGTTTGAGATGTACGATTTTTCTATTAATCCACGGATTATTACGATTAATACGCTTGTATTTTGTAGGTACAAATTTGTCAAGGCAGTACTCACATAAGTACTTACATTTTAGCCAAAGGGCATCAATATTTGTATCAGTGAAATTATCAAGATTTCTGTCAAGATAATCGAGTATGCTAGTATCGTCAGCTCGCGAAATGTCTTTGAAAGGTGAATATATAACTCTTTTTGTAGGTAAAAAGCGCTCAAGCAAACAGGTCAAGAGGACCAAATAGTGATCAGATATACCCTGTTCAACAGATGTGGTGCAATCAGTAAGCGAATTGTTTACGAAAACAAGAACAAGAATTGAGTGACTGGTACCATGTACTCTGGTAGGATCCTGAACTAACTGCGTCAGATCAAAGGCGAACATCATATCAAAAATAATTTCTGTTGCAGAAGATGAACCACACATATTCGCCCAGTCAACTGACGGGATATTAAAGTCACCAGTCAGGATTATTTTATGGCTACTAAATTTAAACAAATGGTCAAATAATCTGCACAAGTAGTCAGGAGTAGCAGAGGGGGGTCGATAAACAGCTCCAAGGACAACAGTGTTGCCCCAACAATTAAGGCGTAGAAACAAGCCTTCATGATTTTCTATTTGGGTTTCCAGAACCGCTTCAATGCCTGGTTTAAGTAAAACAGCCAGTCCGCCACCCCTTCCATCATGATCCCTGCAAAATACATTGTACTGATCCGGAAATACCTCTCCGTCACTAATGTAATCAGTAAGCCAGGTATCGGTTATAACACAAACATGCGGGTCATGCATAAGAAAGATAGATTCAAGTGCGTGCGATTTGTTGACGACACTTTGTGCATTTAAGTTCAAAAGTCGAAACTGTTTACGATGAGGTACAAGTCAGCCAGAATGGGTGGTTTTTATCTGGGTTGAAATACCTGCGCGTGCATTTTTTTTTCGTCCCATACAAATACTTCGTCATTCACGTGAAGCTTATCATTAAATAGATAAACATTGGCGCCTTCATCTTTATCGTGTCTGGCACTCTCCCACAGCATTTTTCTTTTCATGAGTGTAGCCTGCGAGTAATCATTGTTTATAAACACTTTCGAGCCTTTAAGTTTTTTTAGCATTGCGAAAGATTTCTGTTTTTTCATTCTAATCCTGAAAGTATAAAATAATCGGTCTTTTGGAACCACGTTTACCAAGCCTGTGAGCACGCGCCACTAACGAACACGCAACGCCCAGTTTGTTTTGAAAAAGTTCAACGAGTACTATTCTTTGTAATTGGTCGTTGGTTTCATTAGGCGTTTCAGAGATGCCATAGATTACAAGGTTTGAAAGGCGACTTCTGTTCTCCAGATCAGTAATTTTTGCATCTTGTTTAAATATAAATTGCTCAAGAGCAGTTACAGTTTGCTTTAGGGAATCAATCTGCATAGTCTTTATTTGTATTTCGCTCGGAGTTTTTTCGATTCCCGTGTATTCAAACGTTAGGTCTTCCACTTTTTTTTTATTACACTCGTGTTGAGCCCTGAGCTCAGATATTTCATTTTTAATCGCGATTTGGCCATCAATACTTGTCTGAAACATTTCTTCAGTTGTAGGCCCCGGGTTTGACTCCACATACCCACACAAAAGAAGCGTACATACTAACAAACAGTCATGCGCAATATGACACAAAGTCCGTGGGCACGGCACAACTACATTCGTGATATCGTCACTTCTAAACGATCTGAATGAATAACCAACCTGTAGGAAGAGCCAGCAGAAGTTAGGCGACATGTTTGCTCGACAATCGCCGCGCCCACTCAATGTTTTCGCCGCTCGCTGTTTAGGATGGCGACAATTTTTGTGATACCTGTTGCCAACAAACCAGTGTTGCCTACCTCGTTACCATGGCAACCTCGGCGGTTTTCGTCGACCATTTTGTCACACTCGCCGGTCGTGCGCTCGCACCACGCCGCTAATCCTCGTTAGGGCTAGGAAGCGCCCACCGCTCTCGTTCCAACGGCGAGGTTTCGGCGTTCAATGCCGGTCTGCTGCGTTCCATTTTGTCGAGGGGACTCGCGTTTCATTAAAAGCAACGCACACTTCCTGCTCGCAACTTCAAAATATGAAACACCCGAATAAAGAGAGTGACAACTACCGCGACCGCCATCCCGCTGAGCCTCCGACTCCTCTTATGAACGGAAACGGAAGTGGCCTCACAGTGTTGCCGGGGTTTCGAGACTACAGAAACTCGACGTTGTTTACGTTTAGCGAAATAAGAGGTGGGGAAAAATGGCGGTGGGAGAGGATCTGAGAAAGGGTAACAAGAAGTTGGCGCCACCCTAAAGCGGAGCGGAAACATGTAGGCACCCTAGTCCTCACGCTCTTCTTCGCCCTCTTCATCGTCATCATTCACACGATTCATTTGTACTACACCATTTTATTATCATTAGAAGCGGCGCCGCAGGCCTTTAACGTATGGGCTATTTGCCTCTCTGCGGCACCGCGGGTCTCCTGAGCTATAAATATATCATATCACATCATATCATATCATACTGGTCGATCGATTGTCCAATTACGGTCGGTCGCAGAGCCCGATATCTATCGTCAGCATACTGACTCATGGCAAGGTTGAGACAGAAAGCAGTGTTCTAGGTTGGAGAAGTTGATTCTCGTGGCATATAAAACACGCTTTACGGTCCTGGCGTGTTTTCAACTTACTTTCGACAAGGAAGCAGCAGCAGCGATAGGACACTAAAAATGATTTGGCAGCTTATCTCACCGAGGCAATACTGCAAACGCTAAGGAGACTTTAAAAAAATATTAAAAAGAAGTGTCCGAGAATGAACTACTGTGAAATTACGAGCTATGCGTTAACATAAAAAGCGTGGACAAAAACAAAAGGCCCCCTCGAGGAGTAAAAGCCATAACTTGGCGTACCGCAGAGTGATTCGCAGGGCGTCTAAAACTGCCGCTTCAAGTATTTTCTATTTATTGCTGGCCACCGCTCTACCGGGGTTCTAGACCTTTCAGGAGGTATACAAACATCTTCAGCAAATGTAAACTTAGGACACTTTTTTGTTAATTTTTGTTCCTTATCTTATCTATAAAGACAAAGAGTCATGGCAGTCAATCTTGATATCCAAGCTGTCCGGTCCATGGATATCAAGATTGACTGCCATGACTCTTTGTCTTGTATTAGAGTAGACCTGGAAGAAATCGCTGAAGCCATAAAAACTCTAAAACCAAAGTTATCTTCAGGGGCCGACTCTATCCCATCTGTTATCATCAAGGGGTGTGGTGAACTGTTCATACCCATCTTAGGGCACATTTTTAACCTTTCTCTAAGTTCTGGAGTTTTTCCATCGTTATGGAAATCTGCGGTTGTTGTACCAATTTTTAAAAGTGGTGATCGATCTATTTCTAGTAACTATCGGCCCATATCTTTATTGTCGGGGTTTTCCAAAGTGTTCGAGCACGTTATACACAAACGAATTTTTTTTACTGCCACCGGAAATTCGATGCTTGCCAGCATGGTTTTCTGACTGGACGGTCGGTTGAAACTAACCTGTCCTCATTTTTGAACTTTTCTGTCCCTGTTGTTATGAACAGAGGGCAAATTGATTGTATTTATTTTGATATGTCAAAAGCATTTGATAAAGTGAACCATGAGTTGTTATTACGTAAATTGTCTTTATATGGTTGTTCCGCACAGGTGTGTAAATGGTTCCAAAGTTACCTATCATGTCGTCCCAACAGCGTTCGCATAGATAACAGTCGCTCAAAAACTTTCTTTTCCAATTCCGGTGTTCCCCAAGGGTCTATTCTTGGTCCCCTTTTGTTTCTCATTTTTGTAAACGATTTATCGTCCAATGTGAAAAATGCTGAGTTGTTGTTTGCAGATGACATTAAGATTTTTATGAATGTTCGTACTCTCGCTGACTGCCATACTTTACAGCATGACGTGTCGCGAATAGTTCAGTGGTGCAAATTGAATGACTTGTCACTGAACCCTCTAAAAACAAAGGTATTAACTTTGTGCAAACGTTATAATGTGATACATAATAGTTATCTATTAGAAGGGATTCCTATGGAACGTGTATCTTCTGTAACAGACCTTGGCGTGTGTATAGATAGTGCATTGACGTGACGTTTATTCCACACGTGTCATCTATTGTTGGCAGAGCAACTAAGATGCTGGGACTGATATCTCGCATCACGCAGCAGTTTAAAAACCCAGCCTCTATTATTCGTTTATTTTGCTCCCTAGTAAGATCTCGGCTTGAATTTGCATCTGTAGCATGGAACTCAATATCTGGAACGCAGTCAGCGAAAATTGAAACTGTGCAAAAGCGTTTCGTACGTATTGTTTATGACCGCTTTTTTCAACGTCGCTTTTATTATGATTATTACTTTCTCGTTGATAAGATTTCTCTGAGCCAATTGTCCGAAAGAAGGGCCGAGCGTGACTTAATTTTTCTACATAAGGTAGTAAATGGGATGATAGATAGCGATATGCTTTTATCCAGAATTAACATTCATGTCCCTTCTCGGTTAACTAGGAACCATACTGCTTTTTATGTCAATACCATGTGTAGATCCTCGCCCCTGTCACGTATACAATCGTTTATAATCACCTTAATGATACAAATATTGATATATTCAGTGATATATCTGTTTACCGCAAACATTTGAAAGCGCTTCCAACACACCTTTGACTTGTGCTTTACTTTGCTTTCATTGTGTTACTTTGTTTCTGTTCGATTTTAGCATTGACTTGTGCACCAAAGTGAAGACCTCCGGGTTGTTTTTGGGCACATAAAAATAAAGATTCTTGCAAGAAAATGGCTGATCAGTTGAAGCGTTGATGTTTGTCAGTACGTTATCCAAGTATTTGCTTTTTGCTCTCACAGCTGGTGATGTCTCTGTTTTGTGCTTTTGATTTCCCTTGTTGATTTGAGTGTCTTTTATACTTGTTAATATTTGTATTCTCAGACTGGTGAACTACGTTCTCCTTCTGAATACGTGTGTATGTGTGTATGTATGTGTGTTTTTGCTCATTTTTTTAGTGTGCCAGCACTAAGGCCGATTGGTTGTTCCTGGACACTTTAATAAACATTGATTGATTGATTGATTGATTGATTATTATTATTATTCGTCAATAACTTTACTGTGCATCCTTCCTCAAGTACGCAAAGAAAATTTATTTCACTCAAATTTGCCACTTTTTCTTCCCGTTTTTTAGAGAGAAATTGCATTTTTTGTGAACGAAGCGAAGACTCATTTCGCGCACGCCGTTTGGCGATGGTATTCAAACACGACTGATCGGTGAGGCGAAAATGTTACCTGAAACTCTCTAATTCTTAAATCAATAATGCAGACGGCATTTGTTTTTGTGTTTATTAGAAAATCATACCTCTGAGAGCCCTCACGTTTTTGTAGAACGTTTCATGGGCTACAGAGAGCCATTGTGCGTGCTCCAGCAGCTCAACATACGACTGATATAATTGGTGTTTTCGACAACTGAGTACACTTGAGCTTATCTTCAAACACAAAATATAATCGATGCTCTAGTTATAAACGAAGAATACAATAAAAAAGACAGTCACAGCCAGGAGAACGTAAAACCTCGGGAAGCCGCGCTTCTCTGTTTGGAAGCTCGTGCAGTTGCTATTTAACGGATAGAGCACTCTCATTTGGGATTTCAAGATGGCGTCTCGTGCTCCAGTCCATGAATGGGGGCCTTCAAGTCGGAATTGGTAGGGTACACAAGGCCCCAGCAGGGCACGAAACAGCGTGTGGTCGGTGAAGAAGTACTTGAGCATCTTGGGACTGGCGCCAATCTTGTCCGCCAGATCATCCATGTACTCCATTGAATCCACGTATATGGTGGTATTAAACGAGTTCCCAAAACGACGCCACAGTGCAGCTCTTTCTCTTGCAATGTCCTGGTACATTTGGGAATGCGGAGGAAGCTTGCACTTGCCAGCGAGCAGCTGTGCCACCCATCGGGCCTGCGGGGAATCACAAGCAGAGTAAGAGATTGGATGCTTCGTTCGGCAACACGTGCAGTTGTGTTGTTCAGAGCTGTGAACTGTCCGATATACATTCGAGTTAATTAAAGATGGACTATCCCACGAGTGAACCGTTATGAGCTGAAGTTTGAACAAGTGACACGCGGCTTCTTAGCTTCTCAAGAGCTTCACAGTTTCACTGAAACACAAAGTTTACCGTAAAATCCCGAGGGATAACCACCCCCAAAAGATAACTCACCCCTACTTTTGGCATGATTTGCTATTTCTTTAAAAACACCGAAAGATAGCCGACTTACGGTAATCGCAGGGCCCTGGCCAAGGGTGACCTCGTCAGAAATAGTGTTACTTAGCTACGGCGGGAGATAAGTGAACATTGTTGACTGGAAAGGACAGTCGTCTTTAGTTCAAAGCCCCTCCCTGCGATTACAAGTTTCGCAGATCACAAAATCTGAAACTAGCATCTTTTCTACTTTTTTAGGGTCGCAAAGCGGAAGTTAGCCCACTCCTTATTTTCAACCGATTTGCTTTCGATTTTAGGTGGACTATCTCTCGGGATATTACGGTAAATGTATTTTCATCTTTGTTGACGGAAAAAGTGCCACGTCATTGCACGTTCACGCCGTTCTAAATATGGGACTGAGCTGCTCTACCTAGGCTAGCGGCAAAAAGAAATGAAGCAGTGATATCCTCCAGATCATGTCCCAATTGAGATCGAATGAAATTATAGGCTCTCAAATCGCTCGTTAATATAAGTGCTGCAATTCTTATGCGATTTCTCTTTTTACTATTTTTAGAACTCCAACACATTCATGATGGAATGGCCACTCTTCCGTCCAGCCCAAAGGGGCACTAAACCACTTTTCGCGATTCTGCGATTGTCTACTTATCGTCATAACCCAAACTATAGGCTCTGAGCATCCTAAAGTACAAACACTACATTCATGAGCTGCCTATTTTTTATTAAAAGTCCGTTATTTAACATTGCATACATCCAAATTATCGCAGACGCCAGGTGGCACCTTCGCACGAGCAGGAACGGTGCTCGTCCAAAGACGCCTTCCGGTGTCTTCGAGAAAGAGAATAGCGGCCACCAAGCACTCTTTCGCGTCATGGTCCTTGCTGGACCACTTTGCACAGCACTCTGAGCCTCGACAGGATGCGGTTTGGTGGGCGTGCCGATTGCACTTAGAACACCTGAGCGGGTTTGGGATTAAAGGCCGAACTTCACATCTCAGATAGCAAACCTTGATGTGTGAAGGTGGTTCAAGTGTTCGGAAGGTGCATACCACCGCGTGCATGGCAGAGAAGAAACGCTTTTCCCAGCATCTTGAAGTTTCTTGCTTATTCGTACTCCGAGTGTAAAAGATATGGAAGCCAGAATGACCTTGCTTAGTCAGTCTCGCTCAAGCTCACTGCCAAACATTGTAGGTCGAACGTTCGAGATGATGAGTGCAGTAGATAAGGAGCTGAGCGCAGAATTGCCGATTCATTCACTGATTCACTATCACGATAGCCAGCTGTCAAGCCGACGCACCGTCGCTAGCTACTGCCACCGTCAATGTTCGCAGCTGCGTTCATGAAGTTGAATTAAGTGGTGGCATATCTATGCCCCGCTCGGCCCGTGGATTGACCTTTCATTCCCACTTTTCGTCAAAGAAAAGTACCCTACCCAATGCAGCTTACGAGAACCTTGAAAGTACTTATATTTCAACAGAAAAAAAACATATAAAAAAACTCTCAGCCTTTTCACTCTGGTGAAGAAGGAAGAGCAGCGGAGCTATAGCTTCTGTTCTCGGCGGTGGCTTTCCAGGCGAGCGATTTGGTCTTCTTTCGCAAGGGGATCTGAAGCGATCGACGCAGTGGAACTTTAGGCGATGGCGGCCTCGCGGCGGTTGCGGAATCATACGCGCTGCTGGGCACATCGCCGCTCGTTCTGTTCCCGCTTGTCATCCTCCGAAGAAATGTTTTCGCCATTTATGAGCGACGGCAGCAACCAGTTGTCTGGTTGCCGAAGCTGGAAAGGATGCCGCCATCTATGAGCGACGGCGGCCACCAGAGTGTTGTGTCGACAATTGTTTCGTTGTTTGGTACCGGCCACGATACTGGGAAAACTAGCTCTAAGGCCCGCTTCAGACGGGGCAACTTTTCCAGCAATTTCGGGGTTGCTGGCGGGTTGTTCCCTAGCTTTCCCTAGATCGACACGAATTGCTGAGATCTTGTCCGGCTCGAACAAGCGAGCAACTCAGAGCAATTTGAAGACGTTTGAAGCGGCTGCAGCCAATCGGCGACGCGATATTTTCACGTGACACCCCTGTGGTGGTGATGATGACAGCTAAAGACTTGGTTCTGGTTTGAAATGGATCGTTTTTGAAAATAAACCTTTTCAGAAAGATGAGTTAGTATTCTCAGCACCATTCAAAAATATAAAAAAACACGTTTTAAGCACGTAGCTGTGCGTCTAAATAGTGCAAGAAAAATCAAATTGAATGATGATAGCAAGTCGGAGCAATTCGGTTGCTGCGTGTGAACGCGGGCGGCCCGTGTTGCTGGTGTTGCGACGTCAAGTTGCTGGGTGATATGGCCCCGTCTGAAGCGGGCCTTAGCAGATCCGCTGTAAAAGACGAAAATTAGGGAACGCGCGCACATTGCGGAAAACCGAAATCAGGCAGCGAAGCGGCGCGGTGCCATCAGAACAGATAGTGTCACATCATATCATTCTACGAGATTTGGAACGTACGTTTCGTTTCGCAAACATACAAGTGCCAATAGTAAGGACGGAGATTGGGAGGTTTCAACGAGCCTAACTTATCTACCCTATACAAGACGTTCTTCGAATAAGGAAAAAAATAATGCACTCTTATTCCCGTGCTCGGAGGGCCGTCGCTTTGAAATGTTTTGCCCCATAAGTGCTCTATTAAAGGGGCGGTGCAGCAATATTCAATTAGAATGTTTTTCACTTTACACGAGCTTCCTGGCACTAGTGGAACTCAAGGATGCTCGCACGCAACGCCCCAGGCCAAGACACTCCTTTGTGGCGGTGTAATAGACCCTTTTCAGAAGTCCGCGTCAACCCCTGTCCGCCATTGATTCCTCACCTACTCGAGTGGACGCCACCATTCGGCGTCCACTCGACTTAGCTCGTATTGGACACGAGGACTGCTTCAGCGTTCGGCAAGGTCTGGGATCCAATCACACACTTCGTGTCCAACCAATGACGACCGCCAATGTTGCCTGGCGTACTTTTGAAAACGGTTGATTCCAAGTCCAAAAGCGGGCGTTTTCATTCACCTCCTTCTCCAAACTTGATGACGTAACTGGGGAATCACAGTATCCTCAGTGACGATATTTTAATGCGGCTCATTGATTGGACCCGAGTATTGCGTTGGCACTCGATTTGAACTCGTCATAGTCCATAGCTTAAGAAGCATTCGGGTAGTGGCCTGTGTCCAATTGCTGCAAAGATGACAATAGCCGAACCATTACAATGTCTGGAACTCAGCGCGTGTCCTGTGCCTTGCCAACGCCAGCGCGTGGCTATGATCAACATTGCCGCCATATAATCGGCTCCAGATAACGTGGCCGCGTTTTCTGGCTGCGAGTTGAGGGGAATGAACGCTGCTCGTTTTTCTTTAATTTTTTTCTGAGACTGCGATTGCGTGTGGTGAAGAACGAACGGGTGTTTTACAGGTCATTAACATCAGGAATTCGTTCTAGATGGTATTCGCACAAAGTAGAAAAATCATTGCATCGCCCCTTTAACTCACGCGAAACTTCAAATCTCATATATATGTTTGTTAATCTCATATGACAACGGCTAAACATTTAAGACATTAAGACAGTTTCAATTTCTGTAGTTTACTAAGTAAGCAAACTGAACGTGAGGAATAACCCCTTACCATATAATGCTATAAATACTATCAATGTATAAGTTTTGCTTAACTGTGTTTTGGATTCGAGAACAAATAAAAAAACTATGATCATGTTACAAAAATAACTAATATTTAAGTGAAAAACGAAATGACAGAGATAGGCGTCGTGGAATGGAGGTACAAATATGTCTTCTTTTCAAAGGCACTGCTCAAAAGGACGAAACCATACATGTCAAAAAACTCTTTTTACATTAATAAGAGAAGGTAATACTCTGTTCATATAAAAATATTAAAGAATTAAAAAAATACGTATTTTCTTAAAGTGACGTAGAATTTTCTACTTTTAGTTTTTGTTCTCATGTTTAGAGTGTTCTTTCGTTTATATAAACAATACATAAATTAAAAAAATTATATTTTTAAATAGGCTTAGATAAAAGCTTTCCTTTGATATATTTCTGATGCCTTAAATAGTGTAGATCGAAAGCTAGCTCGATCAAAACTTGACCATTTATTGTCAAAGGTGCAAGATTCAAAAATATTTATTTTATGAAATCAAATTTAAGTAGAAATAATTTCTACAGAACTTTAACCTTTCTATATAAAGTATTAAAGCAGTAAGAAAGTTATCATTATCGTGAAAAAGATAATCCAAACTTTGCGAGACTCCAAAATATATCACTACTGAAAACTGCGAAAATCGCAACACCTACTTTCTGCCCGTTCGAAGCCCAAAACTCAAGAACAAAAATATTCCTGTAGTTCTAATTTGCCGTTTTGTTTAAGTCCCACATTTTCCCCCAACATATATTTTTTCAAAATTTTTTGAAGACCCATCATTTTTTCTTCCACGATTTGAGATGAAATCACCCATCATGTATGAAGCCGCGATATGATGGAACTTTTTTTTTTGTACAAAACAATGTTCTGTAAGCAGAATGACGTCAGACCTTTAGAAGATGCGGTTGGCTTAGGCGGGTCCTGGCCTTCCAGGTGTTCAATAAGGGCACGCATTTCAGGGTCTGTTCGTTACTGTAGGGCCATACACGCGGTATTAATGACAACGAGGAAAATGTCGTCCGTTTCACTGTCTTCTGAAGCAGTGTAAACAAGAGCACAAGAAAGACAGTCCGCGTCGTTGTTTTCGTACCGACCTGTGCATGACGGTAATGTGAAATTCTTGAGGTATCAGGCTCCAGCGCGCAAGACGGCTGGAAGGATCTTTGAGACCGGCTAGCCAGCATATGGAATGGTGGTCACTGACTACCTTGAAAGGCTTTCCGTAGAGGTAAAGGCGAAAATTGATAGTGGCCCATACAATTGCGAGACACTTATTTTTCTTAGTTAAATAGTTAGCATCTGTCCTGGACAACGTATGCGATTACTTGTTTGGCACCGTCTTTCCACTGGACTAAAACGACTCGGAAACGAACGTTGCAGGCATCAGTGTAGATTCCGGTCTCAGCGAGTTCATCGTAATATGCAAAAACTGGTGACGACTGTAGGTGACTCGGAGCACTTGGAAAGCATTCAGCTGCTCTTCCGTCCATGTAAACGAAACATCCTCCCGCGTCAGTCGAGTGAGCGCTTCTGCGATTTGAGAAAATTACTGCACAAAGTGGCTATAATAAGCACACAGCTTTAGAAACTGTCGTGCGGCTTTCTTCGCGCTAAAAAAAGCCCGTGCTTCTACTTTCCCGCACAACACTTGGAGAGCCAATCACCGCTACTTACGGAGGCAGCTTAGCGAATGACGATGCCGAAACATATGTTAAACTGAAAAACGCAGTCTTAGTAGTGACATTAGGCAATGCAAGCATGACGATTTGCATTGCTTAATGTAGCGATGTGTAGCCGTGTCGACCCCGAGATGAGCGAAGATGACAAGATCAGCCCCCTATTCAAAGGACTCTCACAAGAACTATTTTCCGTCGTAGCCCCCAAGTCTCCACCGACCGTGGCTCAACTAGTCTCTGAATGTCGAAATTACGAAGAGCTCGACAACGCGCCAATACTTAAGAGGCCGTTCGAACGCCTTCCTGCGGTGTCTCTTGCTTCCCACACCGACACGAACCTCCCGAAACCTCTATTATATTTTATGAGTGACAAGTGTCAAGTGACAGGAGCGATTTGCTTCGATGCACTTCAAAAATTCGCTAAGTGATTTAGATAATACAGTGGTACTGGTAGCGTAATTCATTATTTTGTTTCTCTAATAAAACAAAGTGAGTTTAAAACAACAATAATAATGTGCGTTGTGATTTAACGGCTTTAGAGAGAACAATAAGCACACACATTATCTTAGCTCTCGTCCCTCTTGTTTGCTTTTAAAGGGACCGATGCGAAAACGCTTCGCATATATATGAAAATGACTAATAAGTTCGTCAAAAGCACGCACCTGCAGTTCAATAAGGGGGAGTGGAGATCCATCGCCCATCACGAGTCCAATGATAGCAAGGGTCGGGTGCTCCAAGGCGGGCGGGAAGACGTGCTTGTAAAGTTGTACTTGCTTGTCCACAGCCGGCATCACGTCCCCGGAAAGCATGGGGAACTTGATCTTGTAACCCGTGGCCAGAATGACGGCGTCTAACTTTGTCACCTGTGCACGTGTGTTTACACTTGTCTTAAGAGCTCACCCCACTAAGCTCATGGCACTTGCATCTACATCGTGTTAATTAAAATAATAATATATAGACGGTCATATGCCTGACTGACTTGTATTTCTCCTTATTTTATTAAAGGATAGTTTATCGAAACTTTGATTAAACCATTTTTGTCTAAATAATACAATCCAAGAACCTTTATGTTCCTAATCTGCATAGTATCCGAGTATGCTGCAATAAGAAACATATTTTCAACAAATTATTTTATATCTTTTATTAGTACAATCACCACAAAACGTTTAACCACTACCTAATTTTATTTAGTCAGACCGGAAATTGCACGCTTTTATATTGCTATTGTATACTTTTTCTTTTGACCCCATCTGCCGACTGCAAAAAACGAACTTAATTTGCTACGACAAATGATTTTTGCCCCCCACAAACTCTCCTGGACAAACCATGGCCTATGTTCCTTCATCAGAATCAAATAATCAAAAATATTGACAGCATTCTTCAATGGCCCGCCGGTAAAAGGCTTCCTCTACTTTCATGCTGTTCAGCGGAAACGTTCAATGCCCGTCAGTGTCCGTTTGAACCTTACCTCCTTGTCATTCTCGAAGAGGACGCCGTCCTCTGCAAACTCGACCACGTTTCTCTTGAGGATGACGATGCCACTCAAGATCAATGATGGCAACACGTCGCTCATGCTAATACGCTGGCTGTTTACGCAGTTCTTGGGTCGGAGCCCGTAGGCCTCGTGGCTGAAGAAGTTATTGAACCGAGCTTCCGGTTTTTCGAGGTTCATGCACGTAGGCAACAGGCGTTTCTTTAGGTCTATCGCTCTTGTCGATAAAGCTGCGTCATTCGGCATGCCGTTTGGCCCAAGCCTCTTGGACATCCAAACTCCCCCCCTTGATGACAGGTAGACCTGCGGCAGAAGAGAAGGGTTTTTGAAACAATGAACAACAGGCGCTGTTTATTGGTTATTACGCCAAATCGCTAGGTTCCACTTCTCCACTCTCCGGAAAGAATTTTTTTTTTTTCCCTTTCCTTTCTTTTTCTCTTTGTGTGTCACTGACACTATAGCCATGAACCAAAACATGAGTACAAAACCAACGATCTCCGCGAACACGAAAAGAACTGGGAAGATTATCTCCAACCCGGAACAACAAACACAACAGACAGATACTGATGGACTCACTCTAAAAAGCGCAAAACCACTTCACCCTTAAAAAAAAAAAAAAAAAAAAAACTGTTTACAGTCCCAAAAATGCTTTAGCATTGTTCCCCAACTGTAACAATGCCTGACTTATACAATTACCGATTGATTTAATCCGAATGGTTTCCCTTACCAGTCTTTTACAGTCATTCACTTCTTTATGTATTATTTCAGTCTCTGACCACAAAGCAGTGCCATTGTTACATTCATTTATGTGCTTAGCTATTTCAGAATTAGTTGCGTTAATCCTTACATTTCTCTTATGTTCTGTTAGTCTGTCATTAACACACCTCGAAGTTTGCCCTACATAAGCAAAGCCACACGCCATCGGAATTTCATACACTACACTGTTTTTGCAAGCGATCGATTTTTCACGGTGACCTTTCCTGCACTCATGCACTTCAGTTTCAAAAGGAGTTAATCTACTTAGCCTGAAATCAGAACTAAAAACCGTTTCTACTCCAAACTGCTTAGCACACGCCTTCAGGTTATGTGAAATTCCGTGAAAATACGGGATCACAGCCATCCGTCTTCTCGACGTGTCTTCTCTTTCCTTTTTTTTTGTGGTACGTGGCAGAAATTAGTTTCAAAGTTTCTACAGAACGGTCTAAAGTTTACACATATAGATAAGTCATTGTCCCTCAGAAATTCGAACGAGTTAATAAGTATATTGGAGGTCAACCACGGGAGAGAATGTTCAGTTTTATCGATGGACATTAAGGACCTCTATTATTCTCTGGAGAAAAATAGATTGATGACAAGGGTGAAGGATGCGCTAGAATCGAATCTGGTTCAGTTTCAATCCCAAACAGGCATTTCGCTAGACAGTTTTCTTGTCATTCTGGATTATTATCTTCAGTCTACGGTTGTGGAGTATGAAGGAAAAAAGTTTGTGCAGAAGGAAGGCGTGTGCATTGGGTCCTCGGTTGCACCGGCTTTATCGGAGGTGTATCTGAACTCGTTGGACTCTGTTGTGTTTGATCGAATTCAAGGTTTTGGAGAGGACATGTGTTTTGTAAGGCGTTATGTGGATGATATTTTTGTGAGCACCTTTCGGGATGACCTGTTGAACGGTCTCGAGCATTTGATAAGATCAGCAGCCCCTGAACTACGCTTTACCGTAGAGAAACCGGAGAATGGAGTATTACAATTCTTGGATCTACAGATTCACACTGATAAAGGTCTCTGCTGGGAGTACGGCAAAGAAAACCCGAAACCTGTTCTGCCAAAAAGGAGCTGCCATTCGAAAACGGTGAAAGCGGGAGTGGTAAAGTCTCTGATCAGGAATGCTCTAGACCGATCATGCATACATTTTATCACGAATTCGTTGGAAGGTCAATGGAAGAGACTAAGAGGGGCAGGGTACGAAGAAGAGTTCATCAGAAGGAATTTAGATGTACACACTAAGGAAAAAAAGGAAAGAGAAGACACGTCGAGAAGACGGATGGCTGTGATCCCGTATTTTCACGGAATTTCACATTACCTGAAGGCGTGTGCTAAGCAGTTTGGAGTAGAAACAGTTTTTAGTTCTGATTTCAGGCTAAGTAGATTAACTCCTTTTGAAACTGAAGTGCATGAGTGCAGGAAAGGTCACCGTGAAAAATCGATCGCTTGCAAAAACAGTGTAGTGTATGAAATTCCGATGGCGTGTGGCTTTGCTTATGTAGGACAAACTTCGAGGTGTGTTAATGACAGACTAACAGAACATAAGAGAAATGTAAGGATTAACGCAACTAATTCTGAAATAGCTAAGCACATAAATGAATGTAACAATTGCACTGCTTTGTGGTCAGAGACTGAAATAATACATAAAGAAGTGAATGACTGTAAAAGACTGGTAAGGGAAACCATTCGGATTAAATCAATCGGTAATTGTATAAGTCAGGCATCGTTACAGTTGGGGAACAATGCTAAAGCATTTTTGGAACTATAAACAGGTTTTTTTTTTTTTTTTTTTTTTTTTTTTTTAAGGGTGAAGTGGTTTTGCGCTTTTTAGAGTGAGTCCATCAGTATCTGTCTGTTGTGTTTGTTGTTCCGGGTTGGAGATAGTCTTCCCAGTTCTTTTCGTGTTCGCGGAGATCGTTGGTCTTTGTACTCATGTTTTGGTTCGTGGCTGTAGTGTCAGTGACACACAAAGAGAAAAAGAAAGGAAAGGGAAAAAAAATTCTTTCCGGAGAAGTGGAGGGTTTACTTCTGTTCGTAGCAGTGCTTGAGGGGGCGTCCCATTGCCTTGGTATCTTTTTTTTTTTTTTGTCTTGGTGTGTTGTGTTTTTGAAAAGGGCTTGTTGAGTGTTTGGGTGACCTTGTGGTTGTGAGTATATAAGGATGTGGGACTAAATAAATCTTTTAGCTGCGTTTGAGACGTTCTCTTCTTCACTTGTCTCTGTCCCTTCTACTTTTAAGTTTCCTTTTTCTACCCCAGTCTTGGGTTAAGTTCCAACATGGTAAATATCCACCAGCTCGCCTGTACCTTAAGCGTTTTTTCAGCTATTGTATACTTTTTTCTTTTGACCCCATCTGCCGACTGCAAAAAACGAACTTAATTTGCTACGACAAATGATTTTTGCCCCCCACAAACTCTCCTGGACAAACCATGGCCTATGTTCCTTCATCAGAATCAAATAATCAAAAATATTGACAGCATTCTTCAATGGCCCGCCGGTAAAAGGCTTCCTCTACTTTCATGCTGTTCAGCGGAAACGTTTAATGCCCGTCAGTGTCCGTTTGAACCTTACCTCCTTGTCATTCTCGAAGAGGACGCCGTCCTCTGCAAACTCGACCACGTTTCTCTTGAGTATGACGATGCCACTCAAGATCAATGATGGCAACACGTCGCTCATGCTAATACGCTGGCTGTTTACGCAGTTCTTGGGTCGGAGCCCGTAGGCCTCGTGGCTGAAGAAGTTATTGAACCGAGCTTCCGGTTTTTCGAGGTTCATGCACGTAGGCAACAGGCGTTTCTTTAGGTCTATCGCTCTTGTCGATAAAGCTGCGTCATTCGGCATGCCGTTTGGCCCAAGCCTCTTGGACATCCAAACTCCCCCCCTTGATGACAGGTAGACCTGCGGCAGAAGAGAAGGGTTTTTGAAACAATGAACAACAGGCGCTGTTTATTGGTTATTACGCCAAATCGCTAGGTGTTCTTCCGCAGTCGTTAAAACGCACACGAACTCACATGGCAAAGAACGTTTGCCACGTTTACGTTAAATAGTGATGGAGATTGTGTGACCTCTGATTTATAGTCCCCTCCTCTAATACGCCCAAAAACATCCCCATGCTGAGTCAAACACTCCTCGCCCCCTCTCCAGAAAGAGAGAATAGGTGTGAGAGATGATAAAAAGACCGAAGCACGCCTTCATCAGTTATCGAAAATATCCTATACAAAAAGTACACAAATCTTTTACATATCCCCATCCCCGGAGTCCCTCCCAGGAAGTTTTAATTGCTTCCCCGTTGTGGGCTGTAGTTGAGCTAATTGGTTTAGAGTTGTAAATGGGGAAAGATGAATGCTGCCACTACATAAAGGAAACGTATATGGAAGACGTTGAAGACACCTTTGTTTATTTCTTCCCTTCGTATTTCGTGATACTTCTGCCACCTTCATCAACCCAACCTGGCTTGTGTTACAATGAAAGACGTGGGCATGCGGTTTTCAGTAAACGGTGGAGAGCTTCATCAGTATACAGTGAAGAGCTGCAGTGAGTTTTGTGACAACCTAGCAGAGGGATGACTTCGACGATGAAAAGAAAGATACTGTATGATGGAGATTTTGTGTATAGCAAAGTACTTTGTTGGCGAGAGTTCTAAGGCAATGGAGGACAAATCAAAATCAAGATTATCCGTTGCTCGTGCACCACGTAGGCCTGAACACAATAGTTGTAGCTTGGCGAGATCTGGGCGCGAGGCCAGGGCTCACAAACAAAAAAACGGTAATCCAGTATGCTAGGCCTTTGGACGAAAACAAATTAAAATGTGAGCAGCGCGTACTCCTGTAGTGTTCTCTGCGTATTGTTGACGGTTCTGAATGGGAGTCGCCTTTACGGACTATGCCTTATATCACTGGAATTTTGCTTAAATAGAGCTAGCAGTAATGAACCTGATGACCCCTTTTTCACCGAATTTCCTTGGTCACCGTAACCCTGGAATCCCTATTAATTCAATAATGAATCCCTTGGGCATAAAAATGAAATGGTGTGACCTGACCAGTATCAGCAAGGCAAAGTTAACATGGTAGCATGAAACAGTTTATCCCCTTGCGAAGGGGAGCTAGAATAAAGGGGTTTGAAAATTGCTTGTACAAGAGTCCCTGAAAGCCTCAGCCGCACGCGGCTTAAACTTTCAGGACTAAGTGACGTAAGAAAAAAGAAACCAGAGCATCTCTTCGTGACGCCCCTGGATTCAGAATGCTCTCGTGGCCTTTGGTCGCTCTGGAGGTGGGAAGACTGAATGACCTTCCTGTCGTTCTAATTTTCTCAGCTACGGGAGTCGCCAGCATTCTGTACACCAGTTGGGTCTGGCGAGGCGAAAAGAAAGCAAGCGCTAGGCGATTTGTTAATGTCAGCATCACAGGGGGTGGTGGGCTGCAGTAAATTCGAGGGGAGAACGACACTCTTTTAGATATATTTTGCCGAAAATTAGTGCCGCTGAATTTTCCATTGCGTAATTTATAGCTAAATGTGCTGCTGAATGTTCAGTGCTTTCTTTTTTTGTTTGTTTGTTTTACAAGAGGCATATGAATTATATCGTTTAAGCTCGAATCAAATTAAAAGGTGCAAAATAGTAGAGAAAGGGTTAACGCCGAAGTAAATATCGATTACTAAAGTATGTATTATCAGTAAAAGAAAACTAAACAAAATGCTCCGCGAAGATTAAAGCACCTGTCTGCTTATCCTACCTCAAAGACCGCGTGCTGCCGAATCCGCGTGAGGTATTAAAAGTGACCGCATAAATCGGCTTGATGCCGTACCTATAGAGTAATATTGCCGCGCGCGCAACTTGCCAAGTAGGCAGCGCGCGCGTGGCCGAACGGTTATCGCGCTTGTCTCCCACGCGAAAAGCCAGGGTCCGATTCCTGGCCGCGGCTACACATTTTTGTTGACACTGTAATCTGACGTTCTGGTAAATTCGAGAACCGTCTTGCTGATTCGAGGTTAGAATGTTCTAGGCACCGGACCTTCTACGCCGAATGCTCCAGAAGCCCACGCGTGTACAAAAGCGGCTCCGCGTGGCAAGCTGGAGTCAGTCTCGCCCCAGCGTTCGACTCTGCTCTACGCCGACTTCGACGCCCGCGACGCTTTGTTATTATTTTCTGTACCCCTTTTATTTTTGGCACAAGTTCGCCACATTAAACGTTTCTTTCTTCCTGTTTATTTATTGTTCTTTTGGTCACCACCCGTGACATTTGGTGGAGGTGCTGGGTACTCCATTCTATGCCCGTTAATCGTACCCCTCCAAGGACATCCCGGCCAAGCGACGTGCTCAGCCCCGGAAGACTACCCTTCGCCGAAGACGCCGGAGTCCGAAGAAGCCGGCGTACCAGAGGTCAGTCCCCTGAATTGGGTCTGCTGCCGGACAGGCCCAGGCCGAAGAAGACGACGATCGCCAACCAGTCGCAAGCCCCCGCCGCTCCCGTCATCTACATGCCCGTCGCACCGCGGACGGCTGCCCCCTTCCACGGTGAACTCTACGAAGACGTCGAAGACTGGATTGACCAGTATGATCGCGTTGCCCGCCACAATGGCTGGACCGACGAGCAGCGCCTGCACAACGTCTATTTTTCCCTTGAGGGGACCGCCAAGCACTGGTACGAGAACCATGAGTCCTCTTTGACGTCGTGGGACATTTTCAAGACCGACCTGAAGGCTACATTCGTAAACCACCACCGCCGAGAGCGAGCCGAGGACCTACTGCGAACCAGGACCCAGGGCCCCAACGAGAGCGTCACCGGCTTCGTAGAGGATGTTCTGCGCCTGAGCGCCCGCGCCGACCCTCGGGCTACAGAAGAGAAGAAGCTACGAATTCTCATGCGCGGGGTGAGAGACGACATCTTCGGGGGCCTCGTCCGCAACCCGCCGGCAACCGTCGACGCCTTCGTCACCGAGGCGACAAACATCGAGCGCGCCCTCCAAGCGCGCGCTTCCCACTACCAGCGGCATCCAAGCGTCACTGCAACCGCGCTGCTTAGCGGCGAAAACACTCCTGGTACGGATATCCGCGAAATTATCCGGGAGGTCGTCCGGGAGGAACTACGAAGGTTGCTGCCAACCACCAGCCATCCGCCAACCCTTTCCATCGCCGAGGCTGTCCGAGAAGAAGTGCATCGGGCGCTCCAACCAGAGGTTCCCGTCACCACGGTGGCGCCGGAGGAACCGACGTTGAGCTACGCTGCCATTGCCCGACGACCGCCGCAAGCTCCCCGCCAAGCCACGGCGCCACCCCGAAGAGACGCCCCAACGCCGCAGTACCCCCGACGACAGGAAGATCAGGCGCACGTTCACCCAGACCGACCTGTGCCGAGGAAGACAGACGTCTGGAGGACGGCCGACCGACGCCGGCTGTGTTACCACTGCGGGGAAGCTGACCATGTGTACCGCCGATGCCCATACCGACGACTCGGGCTGCGCGGATTCCACCCAAACGACCCGCGCTCCCGGTATGGTGAACGCCCTCGGGAGATCGACGATTACCTGCGACGACCTCAGTCCCCCGAGCCTGCGTCCCGCCGAGAGTTCCGGTCGCCTTCGCCACGACGTCCAGCATCGCTGATGCACCGACCCCGACGTGAAAGAGTGTCGCCCCTCGCTCCTCGCCGGGGAAACTAGGCGCGGCAACCCCTGGAGGTGGAGTTGCCGAAGACGACCGACGCCAAGATCCTCCACGAACGTCGGAGGGCCCCCACTCGAACGCTACCAAAGACCGAAACGACGCCCCTGCAACGGTGTCCAATAACCTAAACGTCGTCATCGACGGCCACGACGCATCAGCACTCGTGGACACCGGAGCAGACTACTCAGTCTTGAGTGGGAGGCTCTCCCGTCGCCTTCGAAAAGTCATGACGCCGTGGGATGGACCACAAATAAGAACCGCCGGAGGACACCTCATCACACCAGTCGGGAGATGCACTGCTCGCGTCGAGATCCACGGTGAGACGTGCCCTGTCAAGTTCGTCGTTCTGCAAGACTGTTCGAGGGACGTTATCCTCGGAATGGACTTTCTCTGCGAGTATGGCGCCGTCATCGACCTCGGGGCAAACCAGTTGACGCTGCGAAAGCCTGTTCTGCCACCGGTGGATGCCAACACGACGTCATCCGCGATTCGAGTTATAGCCGACCATGTGAATCTGCCGCCGCGGTCAAGTGTTTTCGTCACCGTCATAACCGACGCAGTCATGCACGGTGAAGCTCTTAGGGAAGGCAGCGTCCAACTGCTTCTTGAGAAAGGAATTGGAGTCGCACGAGGCGTAACGGATCTCCAAGAAGGACGTACAACTGTTCTCGTGACAAACTTTCGAGAGGAGCCGCAGCACCTAACGAAGGGTACCACCGTGGGCTACGTCGAGGAGCTTCAGGCGCCAGCCGTGGTCACCGCAATCTCCGAAGAAACCTCGTCGTCACAGCAGGAGAGCACGACACCGCCGCCGCTCGACATCGACCCCGAGCTCCCAGCTCCGAAGCGCCGGCAACTGGTTGATCTCCTCGCCGAATACAGTGACTGTTTTGCCACGACATCGAAAGTTCGTGAAACACCAATGGCGAAACATCGCATTATTACCGACGACGACGCACTCCCTGTCCACCAGTCGCCGTATCGAGTCTCCTTAAAGGAAAGGAAAGTGATTCAAGATCAAGTCAAGGAGATGCTCGACGACGACATCATTCAACCCTCAAGAAGTCCATGGGCGTCCCCGGTCGTACTTGTAAAGAAGAAGGACGGAACCCTGCGGTTCTGCGTGGACTATCGTCGACTGAACGCTGTGACGAAGAAGGACGTCTATCCGCTCCCCCGCATCGACGATACGTTAGACCGATTGCGCCACTCCCGATATTTTTCGTCGATGGACTTGAAGAGTGGTTACTGGCAGATTGAAGTCGACGAACGTGACCGGGAGAAAACTGCCTTCGTCACTCCCGACGGACTGTACGAATTCAAAGTGATGCCGTTCGGACTTTGTACAGCACCAGCCACCTTCCAGCGCGTCATGGACACCGTGCTGGCAGGTCTGAAATGGCAGAGCTGCCTCGTCTACCTGGACGATGTCGTGGTATTCTCACGAGATTTCGACGAACACCTCAGACGACTTTGAGCCGTGCTTTAAGCCATCAAGACCGCCGGCCTGTCACTCAGGCCAACAAAGTGTCGGTTCGCCTATGGGGAACTAAAGTTCCTTGGCCACGTCGTGAACAACAAAGGCGTTCTACCTGACCCCCAGAAGACCCGCGCCGTAGCTGCATTTACGCCGCCGGCTGACAAGAAGGCTGTGAGAAGATTTCTCGGACTCTGTGCCTACTACAGGCGCTTTGTTCGAGACTTCGCCAAGCTGTCCGCACCGCTGACGAACCTCACGAAGGAAGCCGTAAAGTTCGAGTGGACAGAAGAACACCAGAGGTCATTCGACGAGCTCAAACGAAGACTCCAGACGCCCCCGATTCTTGGCCATTTCGACCAGTTTGCTGAAACCGAGATCCACACCGACGCCAGTAAAACCGGACTGGGTGCGGTACTAGTCCAAATGCAGGACGGCGCAGAGCGAGTCATCGCATACGCAAGTAGGACGCTGTCTAACGCGGAGAGGAACTATTCAACTACAGAAAAGGAGTGCCTCGCTGTCGTCTGGGCAATAACAAAGTTTCGCCTATGTTTGTATGGAAGTCCTTTTCGCGTGGTCACAGACCACCACTCGCTCTGCTGGCTGGCGAATCTGAAGGACCCCTCTGGACGCCTCGCCCGGTGGAGCCTACGACTGCAGGAGTTCGACATGACCGTGGTGTACAAGTCCGGCCGGAAGCACAATGACGCCGACTGCCTGTCAAGGGCCCCAGTCGAGGCCGCTCCTGCCTGCACCAAAGAGGACGACGATGAGTGTTTCCTTGGCGCTCTGGATGGCAGCGACATGGCAGCACTTCAACGAGATGACCCTGAGCTGCGAGCACTCATCGAGCAGCTAGAGGGACAAGGAAGCGCCGTTCCCCGCAGTTTTGTACGAACACTGCCAACCTTCTCCCTCAGACGAGGTGTGCTTTACAAGGAGAACTTCAGCGACAACAACACGGCGTGGCTGTTGGTGGTCCCTTCCAGTCTTCGAGAAGAAATTTTTCAAGCCTGCCACGATGACCCGACGGCGGGACACCTTGGCTACAGCAGAACTCTCGCCAGGATACGCGAAAAAATACTACTGGCCCAAGCTCGCGAAGACAGTGCACCACTACACCCGATCTTGCCACGAGTGTCAACGACGAAAAAAACCACCGACGAGACCGGCAGGACTTCTTCAGCCTATTGCGCCGCCATCTGCCCCGTTCCAGCAAATTGGAATGGACTTACTTGGGCCATTCCCACCATCGACGCAAGGGAACCGATGGATAATCGTCGCAACCGATTATCTCACACGGTACGCCGAGACAAAAGCCCTTCCATCAGGAACGGCTGTTGAAGTCGCCAAGTTTTTCATCGAGTCCATTGTCCTCCGGCACGGCGCCCCCGAAGTCTTGATCTCAGACCGTGGATCCTCGTTCATGGCCCAGCTGACACAGGAAGTCCTTCGTCTCAGCCACACCAGCCATCGTCGCACCACGGCGTACCACCCGCAGACCAACGGGCTGACAGAAAGACTCAACAAGACCATCGCCGACATGATCTCCATGTACGTCGACGTGGAGCACAGGACATGGGACGAGGTGTTGCCGTACGTCACATTTGCCAACAACACGGCCGTGCAAGAGACGACCGGGGTGACACCCTTTCAACTGGTGCATGGCAGGAAAGTAACGACCATGCTCGACGCGATGCTACCCCACGAACCAGCTGACGATGGAAGCCCCGACGCCCAAGTGGTTGCTCAACGAGCCGAAGAAGTTCGCCAGCTCGCCCGACTCCGAATTGAAGATCAACAACGTGTCGACGCTACCCGGTACAACCTTCGTCGTCGGGACGTCCACTTCAAGCCTGGAGACCATGTGTGGGTTTGGACCCCGATACGACGACGCGGTCTCAGCGAAAAACTCCTAAAACGGTACTTTGGACCCTACAAGGTACTTCGTCAACTTGGAGATTTGAACTACGAGGTGATGCCCGACGGAACACGGACTTCATCACGCCGCCCTCCACGACCAGAAGTCGTCCACGTCGTGCGCATGAAGCCATACTACGCTCGATAGGACTGTGGACATTATGTGTTTTAAATGACTCTTTAGCCTACCGTTCTTTTTGCTCGCTTTGTTTTGTTCTGCATCGGGGCGATGCACTTTTTAAAGGGGGGAGTAATGCCGCGCGCGCAACTTGCCAAGTAGGCAGCGCGCGCGTGGCCGAACGGTTATCGCGCTTGTCTCCCACGCGAAAAGCCAGGGTCCGATTCCTGGCCGCGGCTACACATTTTTGTTGACACTGTAATCTGACGTTCTGGTAAATTCGAGAACCGTCTTGCTGATTCGAGGTTAGAATGTTCTAGGCACCGGACCTTCTACGCCGAATGCTCCAGAAGCCCACGCGTGTACAAAAGCGGCTCCGCGTGGCAAGCTGGAGTCAGTCTCGCCCCAGCGTTCGACTCTGCTCTACGCCGACTTCGACGCCCGCGACGCTCTGTTATTATTTTCTGTACCCCTTTTATTTTTGGCACAAGTTCGCCACATTAAACGTTTCTTTCTTCCTGTTTATTTATTGTTCTTTTGGTCACCACCCGTGACAATATAGTGTAACGTAGGGTGGCCACTCCCATAGGCCCCAGCGGCTCACTCAACTGCCTGCGCACCTAGCGGCTGTTGTGAAGTTGAACTCGGCTAGGGGTGTGTCGAAATTTTGTCGAATCTCAACTTTGACGTCGAACCTTAAGTTTCCAGTGGTTCACCGAACCTTCCACTTTTTACCACCGTTTGAAGAAGTTCGACTTATGGACAGTGTTGCCCGGCTTCTACACGAATATATCGAATTTTGGGAAACAAATAATGTAGACAGTAGTTTATTTTATATGTTATAATTTGGTTATTATTGTTTACAGCATATAAAAGCGAAAATATGCGCTTTTAATGCTTTCGTTAGTAATGTGAACCAGGGATGCCAATATACACCCAACAAATTCTGCACTTTTTCTCCACCATGTGGAGTCAGCTGTTTTTGTTTTGTTTTTAATTTCCGCGCATGCGCACACAAGTCCAACTTCAATCGAGCCCTTCTCGAACATTACTTGAAAGTTCGAAAATGTAGAGCTCTGTCGAACTCCAGCCTGGGTGACTTCGTGAAATCCCTAGTCTCGTTTTCTTTAGGCGCCTCGGCTGGAACCAGTTAAACAAAGGAACGAGGGCGACAGCAGAAAAGAAAGGCGAACCGACCGCTGGACTACTAACTGTTTTATTCCATCTTCCTCTTCTTCTATTAGTTTATATCCATTCCCCCTTTTTGCCTCTGCTTTTTCGTTCTTTTTTTCCCATAGCTCTTTTTTTTATTCAATTAACTACAAAGAGTGCCGTGTAGAAAAAGTCTTTCTATGGCTTGCAAGGTGATTGAAGGGGTGTGTCGTATTGTAGAAAAACGAGACAGGCAGGAACTGTGACTTAGTCACTCAGCGTGACGTTCATCTTTATTATATCCCTTCTTGCTCCTTTTTTCTGTCAGTCCCCGTTCCCACTTTGTCTTGGGCCAACATGACATACTCCCCCCATCGCAAAAAGACTGCTATGGAGAGTAACGCTCAAGAGGTCGTGCGTTCCTCCTGGGTGTGGACCTGACGGACTATTCGGTAATTGGGACCTTCGCTGCTGTATCGGAATTTGTTGGAGCAACCGTTTTAGTTCACTTTGAGGCGTTCCAACAGTGTCCGTCTTTTGTTCGGAACGTTTTGGGTCCGAGTGCGTTTTCTATTCTGACTGGGGCACTAAACGATGGAGTGCCCTTTGTCGTATGTCCTGGCAGTCGGACGCGCACATAGTCCCCTCTCTTGTAATTCGGAGTATTGACCGTCCTGCGTTTGCCAGCATATTTTTTTAAGTTTCTTTGGTATCTTTCCACCCCTCTACACAGGTCCTCTATCGTCTCCCAAACATTTTGTGCAATGTCTGGATGGGGTAGTCCCATTATGCCGAGTCTCGTGCGCATTGGTCTTCCATGTAACAGTACTGACGGGGACGGATTAGTTGCTGCTTGAGGTGTACAGAAGTAAATTCCCAGGAAGTCCACCAGGTCAAGCGGTATATTGCCCTTCTCCAACAAATTTCTTTGAGTGTAATCCTTGCGCACTATATTAAAGCGTTCCACCTGTCTATTTGCCTGTAGATAATATATAGATGATGTTGCGTGCGTGATGCCTCTGTCTTGAAGGAATGCCTTAAACTCTACAGACATAAATTGTGATCCGCGGTCCGATATCGGAACTTCCGGGTAACCTTCCCTGCTGAAGAATCCTTGTAGGAAGCTTATTACTCCATCAGTTGTTGGGTGTTAGTAGAACCTAACCTCTGGCCACTTGCTGTAATAATCTATTACGGTGATGGCGTATAGGCAGTTTCCAGGAAAACTTGTGAACCGTCCGACGAAATCAATTCCGATCTGCTTCCACGCACCCTCGGGGTTGCGGGCTGGTTGCATGGGAGCCGGTGCTCTTTTTGCTGTTTTTTCATGTTGCTGACAGGCACTCCAGTTGGTGATGTAAGCATTGTTGAGTTTCATGCCACTCTTTTGTAAGCGTGTCAGGACTTGCTCAATATTCTCGTAATGTTCTTTTTGTTATATTCCTGCAACGAGAATATCATCTGAGTAGTTGACGGTGCCACGGCATCCCGTCAGCACTGTCGACAGCCTCTTCTGAAAAGCTGCTGCTGCAAAAGCTAGGCCGAAGCAAACTCTCTTGTATCGAAAGAGTCCATCGTTGGTTATAAACGCCGATAGATCTCTGCTCTCCTCCGTCAACTCCATTTGATGATAGGCCGATGAGAGGCCAAGCTTGGATAATACTGTCATCCCAGTCAGTTGATGAAAAATTTCCTCTGGATGAGGAGGTGGATGACTGTCAATGACAATTGCCTGATTTGGTTTTCGTAAGTCCACGCAGAGTCCAATTTCCCCGTTTTCTTCCCGGCCATAATGATTGGAGAAGCCAATTACGAGGCGTCGATCTTCTCGATCACGCTTGTTACCTTTAACTTTGGTAATTCATGAGATACCTTGTTTTGTGCTGTCAGTGGAAGACGACAAAGTTTTTGTTGCACTGGCTGAACAATGGTTCGTATTTCGACTCTGTGGACAAAGTCCTTCACGAGTCCCAAATCCTCTGAAGAGAGTTGTGGAAACGTCTTTTTATACCGCTGAGTATTTTGTTGATTTCCCGTGGATAGTTGGTGAGACGGATGTTTTTCAATGTCTACCGTTATCTGCATGCCTCGAAGGATGTCTAAATCAGTCAATGGTTTGCCTCATGTGACAAGCAATATGCAGGCATTTTGTCTTGCACCAAACGGTACTTCAGCCTTGGACATCCCCTCTACCTGAATCAACCCATTGGAGTAAATCTTAAGTTCCGGATTAGAATGCTCGAGCTTGATGTGTCGAAATTGTGTACTGTACATCGCCGAATTTATGATAGAAAGTGGCAATCATGTGTCCACTTGCAACTTGACCGGTACGCCAGTGATGAACGCCTCGCAGTACAAGGTGTTCGGGAGTCTCTTGATGTTCATCAGCCCATTGGCTTTCAAGGAATACTTGGTTTTCGCTGTAGTTGATTTTCTGCATACTGGCGCAAAATCACCGCGCGCACCACATTTCTTGCATACCTACGTTTACGCTGGGCATGAACTATCCTCAGCTAAGTAAGCCGAAGATGCGCATCTATAGCACTTCTGACCTTGTTTTGGAGAATTCGCAGTAGTTCTTGTAAGAGCTGCAACCTCAGAAGCGCTTGAGACTTTATTGTTTTCGTTGAATAAGAAATAAGATGCTTAACTACGACATAGATATAAAGTTTAACTCCTACAAATTGGAAAAGGTTGAATCATTAAAGTTTCTGGGTGTATGGTTTCATGAACACCTGAACTGGACAACTCATATGTCCAAGTTGTCCATAACACTCTCCAGATCAATTGGCACAATACACAAATTAAGATATTTATTACCAACATGGCTTAAGTGCCAATTATACTATGCACTTGTTCACTCCCATTTACATTACTGCTCATTGGTTTGGGGTACGACAACTAAAAATAACCTTGAAAAACTACTAGTGCTCCAGAAAAAAGCGATCCGATCTATCGAGTGTTTAAGTTATAACGATCACACATCTGCTTATTTTAAAAAAACATCGCTTGCTTACTATACAACAGTTAATAATGTTCAACCTTAGTAAAGTCATCTTTCATTATCTCAAAACTGACAAGGAGTCATTTCACACCCAATTTCCCGAGAAACTCACTACTACTTAAGACGTGTGGATTATGCTAGAGGTCAAACACGTACGAGCTATGGTGAACAAACATTAACACAGCGAATTCCACAACTTCTAAACATGCATCCTCAAACTCTGGAAATAGCTGGAGGAGTAATTTCAATAGATACGTTCAAAAAAAGAATAAAGGGTCATATTTTGAAGCATGAATAATATATTGTATGAAAATGTGTAAACAACCTTGTTTTTTTTTTCTCTTGTTTTTTTCCTTGTTTTTTTTATTGTTTTTATCTGTGTTGCCGCTCTGAAACCTGTATGGCGCTCGGGACCTTGGTCAGGTGCTATTAAGTACCTTTTGTCCCTGCCACCCCACTTCTAAATGGCTAATAAATGAAATAAATGAAATGAATAGCTTAGACTGGCGCAGAGCTTGTTCCACTTGTCTAGCAGTGACAAGTGCTGTGTCCAGTGTTAATTCTTGTTGAAGCAAAAGCGTCTTTCGCACTTTCTTGCTGCTGGCTTTCTCTACTAGCTGGTCACATATTAAATCATCCGTGAGTTCTCCAAACTTGCATGTCTTGGCCAGGCTCCGTAATGTCGCGACATACTCTTCGACCGTTTCTCCCGGTAGTTGTTCCCTTTGACGGAAACGATACCGTTCGACAGTCTTGATGACGGTTGGCGTGAAGAATTTGCTCAGAGTACGTACTGTGTCTCCGAATACCTGAGTAGTGGAAGCACTGTCCGCAGAAGTCGATGGTTGAGGGTCTTATGTGGTAGGCAGGTAGAGAACAGAATACTTGCTGACCCTCCACTCCCAGGCAGTTGAGAAGTATTGGCTTCTTCCTGTCGTCTGGGTAAGTAGTCGCTCCGCTCGCCACCACGAAGGTCTCCCAACAGTGGGTACCATTCTACCCACGGAATTCTCTGTTCACCTTGAGCCGGTAGAAAAGTCGGTGGCCTTTCGAGCTTCATTGTCGACAGCACCAATTTGTCGCATTGTACAAGAACAGACAGGAAGGAACTTTAACTTAGTCACCCTGCGTGACGTCTATCTTTATTCTATCCTTTTTTCTTCCTCCTTTTTTCCGTCAGTCCCCGTTCCCACTTCTTCTTCGGCCAACATGACAGGGTGCTCACGCATTTGTCATCGTCGTCTATAGCAAGGGCCTTTAACACATCCCCTGCAACCTGATTTTTATGGTGTCCTGTTATGTGAACATGATCGAGCTCTGCTCTACGCACGCATGTCCGACAATGTGCCGCTAAATGTCCTGGTCCTTGCAAGGGTCCTAAGTTTTGCTGCATGTTCGCGAGCTTTGTCGTTAATACATCGACCGGTCTGTCGGATGTAGCAGCGCCCACATGTTAGTGGTATGTTACAGATGACTCACTTTTCTCATAGAGCGTAAATGTAACACCAGGCACCGAAAAAAATGCTTTCCATATGAAAAAGAAGTCATCTATAATGCCTTCGTTTTCACATGTAGCGTATTTTCTTCGATACGTGAACAAGCCGATTTATGGGGTCACGTTAAAAGCTTCACCCGGATTCGGGGATCCGTCGATACATTAAACGAATAGCGGCTGTTTAGTAATCTGAAGTAATATTTATAAAAAAAAAAATGAAAGCCCTGTAACGCCGAATTAGAGCGCAGCTCTTGAGGAGGGGGGGAAGGCGCGGAGGGGGGGGGGTCACGTGACCTGGGGGAGGGTAACGTGACCAGGGGGGTCACGTGACCTGGGAGCCACGTGACCTGGGGGGCCACGTGACCTGGGGGGCCACGTGACCTGGGGGGTCACGTGACCTGGGGGGCCACGTGACCTTGGTGGTCACGTGACCAGGGTGTCACGTGACCTGGGAGTCACGTGACCTTGGGGGTCACGTGACCTTGGAGTGTCACGTGACCTTGGAGGGTCACGTGACCTTGGAGGTTGCGGTTACGCCGACGGCGACGCGGACGGCGACGCCGACGCCGACGCCGCTCAAGCCGGAAACGGGCGCCTAAGAGCTGCGCTCTAAAACTAAGTAAAAATCACCAACGTGCAATGACGCCATGGAGGCATAAAAGACGAACGGAGCTCGAGCTCCGTCATGAATTCCCTCCATCACCCCACGGGTCGTTCTAAATAGACCCCTTTTAAAACTCTATAAAACCAGATTGGTAGTCGCCATTTTGGGGGCGAGAATGTATGTGATATGATACAAATCCTCGCCAAACGCTGACTCAGCACTAGTTTTCCATACAAGGCAAGCCGTGTTCAAGCCGAGTGGTGACGTACCCCTGGCGTCTAATTCACACTCAGAGTACGCGTCCCGGCAATGGCGGGCCCGTATAATCGGCGCAACTGCTGCTAAATGGCGCCCACTTTTGAAAAGGGTCTAATCCTGCGACGTCTTGAGCGGGGCCAACCCCCTCTGTTCCCGCCACCTTTTGTCTGTTATTGAACCGGGCACCGACCCCCAATGTAAACACTGGTGAGCCTCGCAGCAGCAGCAGAAATTGTGTGTTAACCCAAAATACCACAGACTAGCACGAATAAAAATTGCGTTACGGACAACTTGACAACGACAAACTTTAGACGCAGCTAAAGGTGTTCAATCACCCACGCGTGGATATATTGGATACACAGCGTCCGCAGCATGCTGTCATGGGCAGACCAGTGGCGGATCCAGAGGGGGTGGGGGTGCGGGCACAGGGGGTCCCTCCTAAGACATATCAGCCCCCCCCCCTCCCAGCCTTCCCCGGCGATGCTGCGCGGACTGCGCAAACCAGAACCTGGCGCGAAACTTTGATAAATTCAAAAAGGTTGTATCCGAGCAAAAAAAATTCGAACTTTCAAAAGTTCGAAATTTTAACAATTTACAGTTGAACCTCTGAATTGTTTGTGTATTAGTGTCGTTTCCTGCGTTGAAGCGCATCTGCATCCTCTAGACAACGCGATGTCGAAAACAAAAACGAGCCTGTTTCCATATGCTATTGGGCTTTAAAGTAGCGACCTTCACCGTGGTGCTCGGAGGGCTTCGGCCGACCTGAGGGGATTAAACGTCGCAATCCCAAACAGAAAAAAGAATGCCGATAATAAGCAGGTTTGAGCACGACAGAAATATGAAACCCTTTCGCGTGCGTCAGGGTGATTGGTCATTGAGGGTGATTACTTTCGTTCAAGCACCCTGTCCAGGCAAGCAGCCTTCGAGCTACCATTAACACTTCTGAGTGAGGAAGGCTACGGATTACGAACTTCGAAAACCTTCTGTTGCCACTCCCAGTAATTTACTCAGAAAGGCAAAGAGAAAGTAGTTAGCGTTATTTTGAACAATCTCAACGTTATTGGCTGTCACTCCAATTTATTCAGGTCCCCGCGTAGGGACATAGCAAAATATGTTTGGCTTAGACGAAGGTGGTGAAGCCTCCACCCTATGGCCACACTGATTGCCAACGAGCAGTCGAATTTGATTCCCGGGATTTGTGATTGCCGACCAAGACTTGCTTGCCCGTTTCGACCTTAGGATACATCACATGCAGCGCAGCGAAAATGGTAAGCCTTTTTATATTGCCCTCAACTTATTTAGTCCTTGTTTTTCTGGTTATATGTTAAAACAACCCAGTCAGGCTAAAAGTGCACTCAGGACATAATTTCGTATAGTATTCAAAATTGTTTCGTGGCCTTATTGTAACACGCATTCTGGTGTAGAGCTTTTTGGCAAATGTTTCCTCACATATTAGCCGACGCACAAATCTCCTGAGGCAATCTCAAAATCTGAAATTTATTATAAGGATCCGAAAGAGATGTTGTCTAATTGAACTTAACGAAGGGGTTCAAAGGGTCCGCCACACATGTGTAGGGTTCCGTCTTTTTGGTTAATACAAAAAAAAACTAAAATTAACCATTAATCTCGTTTGATAAAAATTAGAAAAAACGGAAAAACCCGAATGGGAGCCGCCCTGAAACATCTCAAACCCAAGATTCACGTGAAGAAAACCTGTATTACAGCTTTATTTTCCTTTCAACGGGAACACCGCCCACACTGAACGTCCGCGAGGCTGCTTCTTCCTTAGGACTCCTTGTCACCTTTTTTTCTCTTATCTGTACGGGATTCACGCGTAAAGTTGAAGTAAAGAAATCCTATGCCCTTTCTTCTTTAACATAAATCATGATAAACCCCGATTTTTGCGCGAGTGAGCGTGGTCAACCTCCAGAGCGAGCCATCTAGAGCTTTCATTGCTTCGAGCGCGTCTCCACGGGCTGGTGGATCCTAACAAGTAGGTTTGGTATGGTTTCGCGTTTTTAGTGTTTTATTTTTCTAAGATTTGGTAGATGCGTTTTCGGGGGCTACTTTTCCACGCAGATTCGGTGTACTTCGGTGAAAACTTCTGGTGTTGCTCGATACGACTGTGTTTATTGTAGATTATGTTGAAGAAAATGAGCAATGTGATTCCCCAACCTCCGTGGGGCATTCGCGTGACCCGAACAATGGAAAGACACCAAAACTGTAGATGAAGATTTTCTTCCCTCAAAGGTTGGGTTTTTCTTATTCAAGGACCGATTTTGATCAAACGGACTTGGGGGTTAATTTTTGTGGTTTATCGGGTTTTACCGAAAGCACTAAACCATAGTCTTAGGTCATGCGAAGTGGGGACAAAGATAAATCAAGATTCCGTTATCCCCCCCCCTCCCCCTCCAAGCGGGAGATATCGCAATCATGCCTTGAATTATGACACTTGGTGTCGCTGAGCAGAAAAGACCTCTCTCTGCTATTTATTCGTGCGTTTAAACAAAGATCCAACACGCTATGAAGTGTGCAGCGAGTGTTCCCTCTCTCCCCCCTCCCTTTTAATATTAGTCCTGCCCCCCACCCCCCCTCAGACGGTCCTCTGGATCCGCCCCTGGAGCAGACACGGCTGAACAGCTTGAATCATTTAGACCTAGCGGGGACCTGCTTGGATAATCTCACTATAGGTACCGAGTGCTTGAATAAACCTGATTTTTTTTCTCTAGTAGCCAAAATATCCTAAATAGCCGATGTGCCGAAATATTCTAAATTCGAATACTATGAGTTTGAAAAGCGAACCATAGTATTCTAAAAGTCCTATTCATATCAAATTCGACGCTCGAATATTCGCACAAGACTACTTTTGCGAACATGGGGCCACAAACACAGAGTAGCGTTTATCTCGCTATTAGACTAAAGTCTCCAACCTTTACCATAGTTAGAGCATTAGACGCTTGTGAGTTACAGTGTTTAGCAAACGTCAGACTCCTCTGTGCCCGTACTTATGGTTATAAAATATGTAACACTTCGAAACCGGAAATGTCTCCAAGTGTTTTACAGGTATTTCAAGAGGCATCTAAAACGAGGTGGACAATAAAATCAGATAATCAACTCGCCATTCTTACCTTGCGCATGCTCCTTTGTATGGGCTAGTTTTTTTTTGTTTCTTTTTTCAAGCTGTACAGATTTGTTTAAAAATACTGTGGAATCTACATTTATGCAGTTCGTGCAGGTGAGTTATACGGCCAGGGGCACATAGTATAGGGGCCTGATCGTAACGATCAGACGGCTAATTAAGTAAAGTTTGTTAATTAACATTTTAATTTAAAAAATAGACATATGATTTCAATTATAAACTTGCTGAGCATCATCAAAACCCCTAAATTCCTAAATCAGCGACTTTCAGAAAACATTTGAGCGCGTGAGAAGTGCATTAGTGCACTAAAGCTACCGCTAGTGCAGCAGGAGCGTGGCTACCGGTGCGATAAGGGGCCCGCGCGGTTGTTCATAGCCACATAGCCACAGCCTTGTACCTGTTGCGCGACTGGTACTTGAAACACGAAAGAATAAAACACACGAAGGCCGACACACCCTATGTGTGTTTTATTATTTCCTGCTTCAAGTCATCTGTCCCAACTTGCCCTGTGTTTATCTACGACTGGTACATTTAGCGCACTACTACGCTTCTTTCGCGCTCAAAGTAGGTCCCAAAATTATTGGTTTTAAAGGCTTAGGATGACGCGTAGCAAGCTTCTAATTGGGATCATGTGTATATTTTCCAGTATTGGAAACAATACTCGATAAAAGTATTTAACTTAAGTTACTAAATACCTGCTTCGTAAAGTATTTAAAATACTACTCAAGTTCCTTTCACTGTAAAGTACCTTGAGTAGAGTACAAATAATTAGAAATGTAATTCAATTACTTTTGAAGATACTTCCGCATTGAGTAATTTGTATCGACGTCAGTGACAAACACATTTATACAGTTGCGCAAATCTGGTTTGCCCGAATGGTTCATGAACACACAAACACACAACGGCGGAAAAAGAACCATCGAAGGACTATTTTATGGAGTCCAACCATAAGGAGCAGAATATCACTGATACATCTAACAAAACATTTCTGGGACAAACAAAAAAAAGAGGTCGCTTTAGCTATTCGCAACTTCAAAGTGACGCGGAACCGAAAATCGAATTTCAGAAAGCAACGCAGGGTCGATAGGCAGGACGCTACAAATCCTAAAACGTCGCTCATAAAGCGGTATCTCCAACGGATCGCCGTATTTTTGTAAAAGAAGAGCGCGCTCGCACAAGGCCGAAAAGACGCCTGACCTCGCGATTCTCATGTCCTCCTCTTTTCGCTTTGGCTCCGCGGGGGCGCGGAGAGGAAAGGGAGCGAGGCCATTTTTTCTCCTTCTCAACTCTTCTGCGATAAGATGACGTCAACATTCACGCTCATTCGCTTCTTTATTTTCCAGAAATACGGCCATCTGCTCGATATATGGCTTTATGAGTGATGTTTCGTGGTTTATGGCGCCCTGTTGAACACTTCTGCAAGCTTCTTTTGTGAAATCCGAATTTCGGTTCAGCATCCCTTTAAAGACCTATAAGGGGCGCGGTGGTGCCTCTCAAAATAGCGGTCATCTGAATGATCGTCGTAGAACAGCAGTAAGAGGCGGGGTCTGCGAGGGCCTAATTAATTGTAGTTTTGGTGTATACGAGTGTATTAGAGCCTTATTTTATTTTTTCCTGCCAGTAAGGTGTAGTCAAGCACAATGAACCTTTTTCGAATAAGGAGCGCCGTCTGGAGAGTTGTCTGCGAACTATAATAAAAGAGCAGCCCAAAATGCCTCCGCCCGACAAAACACGTTGGCATCGTGCCGTTGTATCGGTTTTCAGTGCATTTTATATCCCATACTACCGATACTAAAAACAAAGCGTCAAAATAGACTAAATACGCGCGAAGATAATGTTGCGGTCGCCATTTTCGCAGGGCACGGCGTCCCGGTGTCCTGCGAAAATGGCGACAGCGGGAGTGTACGCATACGCAGAAGCTTACTGGAAAAAGGTCCATTGTGAAGCCGATCATCCAAGAGCTAGGGAGCGCGATTCTCACACCGCGGTTCCACCATCGCTGAAAGTTACGAATAGTGACATCGCTGAATATCACGTTCTCTGGCGGACCTCAGACGCATCGTTTAACTACAATCCATTTTTTTCCTATATGGGGTGTTCACTATAAACGAACTTGGGATGCGGAACGGAATTGACGAATGGATAACAAAGAAAGCCCACATGAAAGACACGGCACTCGGCGCACCTCCTTCAAGTAGGTTGCGTTCAGAAAGGCACTGAACGTTGGGAGACGCTTTGTTGGCATTTTTAGAGGTCACCCTGCTCGTAGTTTGTTTCCTGTCCTCTTCTCTGCTTATCAGTGTTCGCTAACAAACAGGGTTTCACGAGAGCAATAAGTGACAGATTAACGACAAAAGAAAAGAAACAAAAGAAACCTTGACGTTTTGCCGTAGCAAGGTCGAATATACAACAAGCAAAAAAAAAGTGTCTTCTTTTTGTGTCCACTTCTTATTTTCTTGCATTTGTTATTTTCTTGACACTAAAGTCTGCATTGTTGTCTCGGGCCGTTCCCCGTTTCGTGTGGCGCCTCAGTGTGGCAATCTTACTTCCGTAAAACCACCCCTTTCGTTCGAGGAGTTTTTGGGGAAACACTAGGGGAAAAAAGCCGTCTTCGGGAAGGCGAGGGGGAAACCTGCATTTTACGAACTTTGGGGTGAAATATCAGTCACAATCGGCACAAAAACGATGTTTTCACAAGCTCAATCGAAGTCATCGGAGCTTATCGGAGCTAGCAACAGGATTTGGTTGCTCGAAAGAATGTTCAAGTTGGCGTGTACCACGCCCATGCCACTTCATACCGAAAAACTCGGAAAATGGCGGAATGTCAAAAATGTATTTGAGATAATGAGTACAAGAGACTCACAAATGTAATTAAAATACTATATCAAATACTCCCCATCAAAATTATTTGCAAGATACAAAAATACTTCGAAAAATATTTAAGCGCTGCAGTATCTTGAGCAGAGTATTTGAGATAGGCACAAGTCTGATTTTCACGAATAAAAAAGTTAATTAACAAACGTTACTTATTAAACCGACTGATCGTTGCGATTGGCCCCATGCACTATGTCCCCCTGGCCGTATAAATACCTGCACAAACCGCATAAGTGTAGCCTTCAAGGCCTTTTTTTGTTTTAAACAAAACTGTAAATCTTAAAATAAACACCCCATATGCGATAAACCCCGAGAATTAGCCCAAAGCCAGACTACATAGAAATCTGAGATAAAATTAGCAACGGCCTTCATCTCCAAAGTTCTATAGTGCGTGAAACAAAAAATTCAAGGTGCGACAGGTTAAATTTGTTTAGAAGATCGTAGAAAAAATTGTGAGCAGCAGGAGAGGCTTTATTCGACGTTTCGAGCAGACTCTCCTCGAAACGGTCGAATAAAGCTTCTGCTGCTGCTCACAATTTTTTTCTACGCCTGATACTCTCTTGGTGAAGCGTTGCTTATTAACACTTTGGATCTTGTTTAGAAAACATTAAGCCGTCGTTTCGGGGAGTTAAGGAGAACCTATATTTTGATCACTTTCCCCACAACATTGAGCGGGAAAACTGGGTGCCCAGGGCACGTGACGTCAATTTTCTTGCTGAATCCACTAGTGCAACAATGCCCCTAAGTGACTTTTCCCCCGCAAAGGACGAGCATTCGCGCTTAGGTGTTCGCAGCCAGGCTTTGCGGTGTTTGTGGAGGCTCTGTCGAACGTCGTACCCCGGATGTGAAACCGAGCCTCGGGGTCGGGGGACGTTTCTTTCCATTTAGCCAGTGGGTGTCCGACGTTCGTAGCCGCGGCGGACGATCCGTGCTTCTACGCCACGACTACGGTAGGGGGTCGCTCGTCCCCCACCGTCACGTGACGTTCGATTACGTCACATCAATTGACATCAAGTGACCTATACACCAATTCAGCTTCCCGCTAAATTTAGCGGGAAATGCACGGATGGACGACGGACGGAAGAACAAACTTTTACAATTCGAGTAGCCTTAAATGCATTTCATGCTTTAAAATAGAAAACGCAGAATTGAAGCTGTCTTTTAATTAGAAAAAAAAAAACTTGCCTCACGGTTTTATTTAGAGCGCAGCTTTTAACCACCCGTTTCCGACTTGAGTGGCGTCGCCGTCGTCGTCGCCGTCGACGTCGGCGTTACCGCGCCTTGCATCAGGGGAAACGTCAAACGATGCAACGCGTGGGTCTCACTCGTGACCCGCGCGTTGCATTGTGGCACGTTTCCCATATTGGCGTCACACCTGACGTCACGCGTGACGTCACGAGGGTCCCGCGCGTTGCATTATGGGAAACAGCACCCAAACTGACGTCACACGTGACGTCATGAGTGACGTCACGAGGGTCTCGCGCGTCCATTATAGGAAACGTCCCATGACGCAACGCGCGGGTCACTCGTGACCGATGCGTTGCATCACGGGACGTATCCAATATTGACGTCACACGTGACGCCTCGCGTGATGTCATGGTCACTTGTGAAGGTCACGACGAAGGCCTTCACGGCTGACGTCACGAGGGTCACGAGTGACGTCACGAGGGCGGAGGCAGGGAGGGGAAGCATGAGGGAGAGGAGAAGGAAAGGGGAATGAATGGAGGAGGATGGAGGAGGGGGGAGGGAGGAGGAAAAGGAGAGGAGGAGGGAGGAGGAGGGGAGGACGATTACACGAGGAGAAGGGGAGGAGAAGGGGCATACCTTCCTCTCCGTACCCTCCCCTCTTCCTCCTCAAGAGCTGGGCACTAGTTCGGCATTACAGGGAGCTGTAAACGTCTTTAACTTTTTAACTACAGCATTATTTTTAGTTTATTCTGGACACAGCCTGCAATGAGCTGCCTTCTAGATTGCGTCTTTGTTCTGAAACTGCACCCTAATTTCGTTTTTATTTTATAGACCAGGGGTGGCCAAGCTGCGGCTCGCGAGAGACGATGCTCTTCGCGTGTTAAATTGCAGCTCGCAGCTCCCTCCCCTCTCCCCCCCTCCTCCGGCTCCCTCCCGATCACACGAGCACTCCCCAAAAAGTGAAATGGAACGCGTTCTAAATTGAAAAACAGGTTGTGGTTTGGTAGTCTTGTGCTATGCTACCTTACGTACAGTTATACTGCTTTTTACTCGGATAGATCGAAAGTAGTTCGTTTCGTTTATTGCTCTAAACAAAAGTTTGCCCCCCCCCCCCGGCAGCTCTTGAAAGTTACGTGGTCTTGTTTGCGGCTCTTAGGCCGGGTCAGCCTGGCCACCCCTGTTATAGACCAACACGCGTCTCTGACGTCATGCCTCCGCGGTGGCGCTGTTGTCGCCACGGCGCCTGCGCAGAAGCTTCACCTCACGCGAATCTGGTTTCTGCGCTCGCGCCGTGCCCACACCTGGTGTGAGCATTCGCGGGCTTGTTTGTAAACAGTGTGACGGTCTATATAGATACCTGGAGAATTTGTAAATACTGCCGCGTGCATATTCGAGAAGATACGCTTCTACGTTCATCTGGAAGATTCGCGTACACTTTTACCCCGAGCGTAAGCGATAAGGAGGCCAGAATGACCTTGCCTAGTCAGTCTCGCCCTTGCTCTTTTTCGAACATTCTAGCTCGAATCGTCGAGATGACGAGCATGGTAGATTAGGAGCCGAGAGCAGTATTGCCGATTCATTCATTGATTCTCCCTCGCGATAGCCAGCTGTTACACCGACCTTCCGACGCTTGTTGCTGCCGCCGTCAACGCTCACGGCTGCTTTCTCGACGTTTGCTCTTCTTTTTCGTTTCTGACACAAGTTCGACCCCCATTAAATTTTTATTTCAATCCGTTTTCTTCTGCCTCATCGTCTGTCATTCGTGACATTTCTTGTGGAGGTTTTGGGTACCGCAACCCTTGAAGCGTATCCCTCCAAGCCGCGAGCCCAGTCCCCGGCTCGAAAAGAATTTCCATGGAAGCGACCGAGACCCAACAAAGACGTCGTGTTCAAGGTTTGCCCCCGTAATTTGGACTACTGCCGGAGAAGACCCTCCAGTCGACGAAGCTGACAATGAACAACCAATCGTCTCAGACCCCTGCACCGCTCCCATCGCCCGTCGCTCCTCGTACGCCGACACCCTTTCACGGCGAGATTCCTGAGGACGTCGAGGACTGGATTCAAGACAACGAGCGCGTGGTACGCCACAACGGATGGGTTGATTAGCTGTACCTGCAGAACCTCTACTTTTCGCCGAAGGGTACTGCGAGGCACTAGTTCGAGAACCACGAGGCTTCGCCAACGTCGTAGGACATCTGCGTGGCCGAGTTGAAGCGGACCTTTACGAGCCAACACCGACGGCAGCAGGCGTAGTATCTACTTCAGAAAAGGTTTCAGGCCCCTAACGAAAGCGTGAACAGCTTCGTTGAAGATGTGCTACGCCTAACTGTACTCGCCGACCGTCAAGCCACCGACGATAAACAATTGCGCTTTCTCATGAGAGACGTGAAGAGCGACATCTTCGGGGTCCTCATCCGCAACCCTCCAACGACAGTCGACAGGTTTGCTGCCGAAGCAACAAACATCGAGCGGGAGCTAGCGGCCCGAGCCAACACCTCCTAGACAGCAAAGCCTGCCCGTTACGTCACATGACGTCTCGACCGCGGCTCCGGCACGGGCGCTGATTGGATGCGAGTGGCCCGTCAGCGTTCGCCGTGCGGCTCGTTTCCTATCATAGTCCCACCCGAACGCTGACGCGGCACTCGCATCCAATCAGCGCCCGTGCGGGACTCCCGGACGTGACGTCCTGTGACGTAACGCGCAGGCTCTAAAGCTGTCTAGAGGGTGTTACCCGAGCTCACCACTATCATCGGCTGAACTACGTTTCAACTCTGGCATCGGTCCGCTCTGTGCTCAGCACCAGCGCCCCCGAGCTTCGCGAGATTATCCGCTACGTTGTTCGCAAAGAACTCACGAAGCTGCTGCTTGTTGGCAACCCCCCAGCATCGACGTCAATCGCCGAAGTTGTGCGAACAGAGTTTCAGAGAGTCATCAAATCACGGGTTCCTGTCAACCCTGCACCGCCCGAGCAACCGACCCTGAGCTATGCCGCCATGGCCCGACGACCACCGCCAGAAACGCGCCAGTACCAGCACCCGACGCCCCTTCGACGGGAGCCCGCCGCATTACGCTAGACGCACTGAGGAACAAGCACCGTACGTCCGAACCGAACCCTCGGCGCCAAGAACGACGGACTTTTGGCGCACGGCTGACCGGCGCCCGCTGTGCTACCACTGCGGGGAAGCCGACCACGTGTACCGGCGATGCCCCTACCGGCAGCTTGGGCTTCATGGGTTCGTACCGAACGCCCCCTGCCCGAGGAGCGGAGAGCGACCACGGGACATCAAGGAGCACCTGCATCGACCATCGTCACCAGCGCCCACTTCCACCCGGGGATCCCGTTCGCCGTCACCACGACGTCCGGCGTCGCCACTTTGAAGGTCTCGCCGAAGGACCCTGTCTCTCCTACCCGCGTCGGGGAAATTAAGTGCGGTGACCCCTGGAGGTGGAGTTGCCGAAGACGACTGTCGGAAACATCCTCCAAGAACGTCGGAAGGCCCCCACTCTAGCGACGACAAGCATCCGAACGACGATTCTGCAACGGTGCCCAACAACCTCAAACTTGTCATCGACGGCCGCGACGCGTCGGCACTTGTGGACACCGGGGCATATTACTCCGTTTTGAGCCGGAAGCTCTCTCGCCGCCTTCGGAAAGTCACGATGCCCTGTAATCGCCCGCAAATACGCACCACCGGAGGACACCTCATCATGCCTGTTGGGACGTGCACTGCTCGCGTCGAAATTCACGGGGAAACCTGCCCAGTCAAGTTCGTCGTCCTTCAGGACTGTGCGAGAGATGTCATTCTTGGCATGGACTTCCTGTGTTAGATGCGGCGCTGTGATCGACTTTGGAGCAAACAGGTTGACGCTGCGAAACCCCGTCCTACCTCCCCAAAACGATGCCAGCAGTCGTCTGAGTCATTGCGGACCACGTGAACCTGCGGACGCTGTCGAGTGTTCTTGTTCTCGTCGTTACCGATGCAGTCGCCTGCGGGGAAGTTCTTCTGGAAGGCAACGTCCAACTGCTTCTCGGAAGAGGAGTAGGCGTCGCAAGGGGCGTACCAGAGCTGCAGGATGGACTCACTGTGGTCCTCGTAACGAACCTTCGACAGGTGGCGCAGGATCTCAAAAAAGGTGCCGCTGTAGGCCACGTCGAAGAACTCCGTAACGCCGCCGAGATCGCCGCGGTCTCCGATGGACCCTCGCCATTTCAGCCGTACAGCACACCGCCGCCGGATATCGACGTTAATGTTTGAATAAAAAGTAAAACAGCGCCAAAAAACGGAGGACAAGAAGACGAAGTGTACAAAGAGAACGCTGACTCTCAGGTGATTTATTGGAAGAAAACACACAAATCGACAAGCGTCACGATCATCAAGAAACATCAAGTCACCGCTCCCCCGCGCGTGTCAAGCCTGCTCCAGCCAGCTGATTATACACTTCGTCTTCTTGTCCTTCGATGTTTTGGTGCTGTTTTACTTTTTCTTCGAACATTTACCACCAATTCGCCCAACTTTCTACCATATTGCTCGACGTTAACCCCGCCACCAGTGCCACGGAACGATGACAGCTCATAGACTTCCTCTTCGAATTCAGCGACTGCCTCGCGACGACGGAGACAGGGTGTGGGTTTGGACACCCATTCGTCGCCGCGGCCTCAGCGTAGAACTGTTGAAGGGGTACTTCTGACCGTACAAGGTATGTACTTCGTCGCCTCGGGGAGCTCAACTACGAAGTGGTGCCCGACAGAATGCAAACATCATCACGACGCCGACCACGACCCGAGGTGGTTCACGTCGGGAGACTCAAGCACTTCTACGCTTGGAAGCACTGAGGAGTTTTTAGCTTACCATTATTTTCTTTTCTTTTGTGTTGCATTGGGGCAATGTGCTTTTAAAGGGGGGAGTAATGCAGCGCGAATGATCGATAAGATAGCCTTCTCCGTTCATCATGAAGATTCGCGTACACTTTTATCCCGAGCGTAAACCATGAGGAACCCCGAATAACCTTGTCTAGTCAGTCTCGCCCTAGCTTTTTCCCGAACATTCTATATTTCGTTCAGCTTCCGTCTGAGCGCAGCCAAAGGCTGAGGGACGGTTCGCAACTTCGAGAAGAGCATTCCTACGCACCACAAAGTAGTCCGCAAAAGTTTTTTTTTTTTTTAAATAACTGTTTTGTGCCTAACCATTGCTCAATATTGCAGATATGTGCTGCTGATAATTATTTGCAACTAAAGGAATTAAATATCTGAAGTTTATGATATTATTAATATATGTAAAGGCATGTGGTTTGCTGAAGGCACGTACATCCGCTGGCAACACGGCTGCAGCGCTCAGTTTTTCTGTGTGATTTCGTTCCCGTAATGGCCGAATAATGTGCTTCGCTGCTTTCCTCACCGAGTCGCTTCAAAACGTCCTTTTGCAAAGTCACGTTTGGGCGTCAGGCGCGAGAGGTCGTGATGAATGTCTGCTTTCAAATTCGGCAGGAGACTCCGGCCGCGTCGTACCGCGAATGCGTTGTAAACAAGAAAAGCGTCCGGGCCACTACGATTCACTGATACGCGGCGAACTCAGGGCACCCCTTTACCTGCCAATCACATTGAACGCCGAGAAGCTGGTGAAAAGGACTGCGCCTCGAGCCCTGGTATATACAGACAATACAAGGAAACACCAACGGCCGGGTCATCGGGCACCTTCCTACCTGTACTTACATCTCGAAACTATGCCGAACAGGTGGGAAGCTCGGACACAGACGGCAGCGGCCAGCCTACGTACTGACATCCCCTGTGACTAAATTGCAGAACGTGAAGGGGCATTTTTTAAACCTGTAGCAGACGATACCGTTGACACACCCGTAGCCACGGTGTAGGTCCTACACCTGGCCCGTAGCAGACGAAATACTCGGCGAGCGCGGGCGGCGCGGACGACCAGCGGCGCAGCGGAGTGATACAAAGGTGCAGGCGAGATCGCGTGACCTATTGCCGGCGTCTGATTGGCTCCGGCCACACGTAGCTTTGGCTGCGCTCGGACGGAAGCTGAAACGAAGTATAGGTTGAATATTCGAGATGATGAGCATATTAGATAAACAAGCAAACGCCGTATAGTTGATTCATTCGCCGACGCTATACTTCGTTTCACCTTATGTCCGAGCGCGGACGTCATGGCAGTGCTCCCTGCGCTTGATAGGAATAGCCGGTGGAGGAGCACGCACAGAGACGGCGAATGCCGGCTAGTCCTACCAACCGCAGCGAAAGAGGCACAACGCCATGACGTTGTGCCTCTTTCGCTGTTTGATTGGCCCTTTGGCTCATAACATCGTCCGCGCTCGGACCTAAGCTGAAACGAAGTATAGCTGCTGCATTCTCGACGTGTGTGCTTCTTTTTCGTTTCTGGCACAAGTTTGCCCCCTTAAATCTGTAGTTCATTCCGTTTTCTTCTGCCCTTATCCTCTTTCATTTTTGAAAATTCTACTCCGGTGACTTCCATATTTCCTTGAGGATGGAGGATCCCACGCTTGCGTCACGTTTTCTTCGACGTGATCCCTAATAAACGCCGATATATTGCCCCACATCAAAAACTGAATCGAAAAGCACTAATATCTAGGAGAGATTAAACCCAGAAACAATGCTTCTGAACCCGAAAGAAAATTAATCCAATAAAGGCAGAACTTTAGTTATAGATCAGCGTGCTCGAGTCTGCGGGCTGGCTTTTGTATGTGTGTAGAAGTAGGCGATAACGATGTCAGACTCACCTCTGCAGCCACACGGGAGGCGTCTACGGCAGCGTCGATGCCCGAGTTGCCGATGCCCACGACGGCGACCCTCCAGTCCTTGAACTGGTCCGGGACTTTGAGGCTGTGGGTGTGCACGATTTTGCCCTTGAACTTCTCCAGGCCTTTGAACGTGGGCACATTGGGAAACCCGTTGTGCCCCGAGGCCACCAGCACAGCGTCGAAGGTCTCTTGGCGCTCGACGTTGCCGTTGAGATCCTTGACGACGACGTCCCAGCGACCGGCGTAGTCGTAGTCCTCGGCTTGTGTCACCCGGAGGACTTCGTGACGAAGGCGTATTTTACTCGTGACACCAAAATGGTCCGCGTAGCTCTTGATGTACTCCAGCACCTTGGTGTGTTGCATATAGTTGGGAGTCTCTTTGGGAGGCGGGAAATCGCTGTGGAATACGTAAAGCAGCCGTTATAGCGTGTTCCTGTGCAATGCATTATATGGGCAGTCTTGTACACTTTACTAAAAAAAGAAAATCAATTACGATCATAAACATTTTTGTTTTGACACCATTAATTTAGCTTGTTCGATTATTTGAGAACAAAATAATATAGCGTTACTTTAAAAGTGACCGTTACTTTTTCGATTACTTCATTTTTATGAATCAGCCATTTTGAGGAATATTCTTTTGTAGTGTGCATTGTTGGATTAGAATATCAAAATTACAAACTACTCGACCTCTCAGTCCACAAGTTTGGTTGATCATCCTCCTTTCGGGAACTCTGTTCAAGGATACCTCGGTAGAAACCATGGTCAAACAAATGCCGCCATTGGAAAGGGGAGGGAACAAGCCTATTCGTACGACCTTGGAGGCGAACAATAAGCCACAATGGGTACAAAAGCGACGTTTAGGTTTTTTTTATCTAGACCACAGCAGCCCGATAGAGCAAACTAAAATCACTTTCCAGTTTCTTTTGAGCATTTAGAGCAGGGGTCGGCAACCGGCGGCTCACATCCGGCCCGCGAGGCAGTATCATACGTCCCCCGGCAAGTCACAATAAATGACCCCCCCCCCCCTCCCCGAAATACACTCTCGAGGACAAGGCGTATGTTTAGTTACAATCTCGGTATAAACGAACGTATACACTTTTAATAATTTCAGGACATACGCCAGATAGCGTTGGCAAATCAGCTGGTCCCGAAAGAACAATTAGCTGAAGGAGACTTCTCCGTAATTCTTTACAAATGACGAAATTGCTTCTAATCCCTTCTGTGTATCGGCCATTTTGAAAGGGAATATTTACATATTTTCCAGAGTAACTGTACAGTAATTTACTTACTTATTTATGGATTTGTGATTTGTTTTCATTCACGAAGGAAAAAATCGAGAATTTAAAGTGCCGAAATTTTTTTTTAAAGCAAGGAAATATACTTTGATGAAATCACACTGTCAGCTGCACCCACACAATACAAAGCCTGGCATTGTTGGGATGCTCAAAGCCTTTCTTCCTGTCGCGTAACTCCTCGACTAGGTTTTTCTTTTTGTAGCTTGTTTGTTTGAGTTTGTTAGCTTGCTTGACCACAACAAAGGGGGGGGGGGGGGGGACACACTGTTATAAAGCGGCCTTTCGTTGCAAATAATATTGAACAAAGTCCAGCGGTCAAAGTGCTTAAGTTCTATAGGAAAAAAAATGAACATACTCAAAGTGAATTTGAGATGGTGTAGCGGATCTGGATGCGCCTTTTCTTTTTGTTTCGTTAATCTTTCTTTGCTTTCGAACACGTGGAGAGGATGACACCAAACAATGGCGAGCCTTCCAAAACCTCAAGACAGTTAACAACGCAATTGTCAGGTATACACCAACTCATGTTTACAAACAAACCGGAGCGCCCCTAGCGGACGCCACCGGCGCCGCGCATGCGCGATGGGGGTGTGGGCAAGAAGCTCGCCGTCGCCCATGAACAAACCATTGAAATGCGATGTTGTTGCCGTCGGTGTTAGTCCCTCGGCCCTTTTCGCGTTCGAATTGTTGATTCTACGTGTTTCTGGCGATGTCTGACTATCTAGAGCGGCGTCAGCGAAATTACCGAGGCTCGTTACACCGCAAAACTTCGCGTGAATAATGTGACATGTGGCGATTCATTCCGCGTGGACGTCGCAGTATGTACGCTAAAGCATGATGAGATTTCTCTCGCAATTTTCAGTCGCGACGCCACTCGGGCTGCAAAAGCGTGAACCGTAGCTGAGATGGTCGACATCTGAAAATCGCAAGCAGAATCGGGCCAAGTGAATTAGGCATAACAAGTCGGTGATGGTCACCGGTAACAATGATCAACTGTATCTACTGTTTACATCGAGCCTGCTTACCAAACTTAAAATTTAAGTCTTTTGAGGCCTGCACTTACTTCTTATCACAAGTACCGGGCCAACATTTGGTCTACGGGCCGGCGTTGTCTAAGAGAGCAGACGAAAAGCAGAAACGTTTGAAAGAGCAGACGACAGTTCGAACGATTAGGCGGTCGTTTGAACTTGAAGACGCACTGAACGTAGTCCGCAGGTGGTCCGCACAACTTGACGGTTTTTTGGCGTTCATGTTGGAACAAAAAAAAAATAAATCTGATGACCACAAGTATCCGTGAATTCAACCCAAAGTGCTTCCCGCCCAAGCAATCGTTGTCCGACGGCGTCTGCTTTTCCTTTCCACGGCACATATCCAGATTCTCGGACGAACCGAGCACGTGAAAACAGACCTTCAAACCTTTCTCGACACTTTTGGTACGGCCCCAGTCGCGGCGTTTTGACGAGAAGGCAGGTTTTTGTCTGGTTCCTTTCAAAACAACGCAGGAATACACGTCTTTCATGGGAACGTCTGCCCACAGCCCCAGACCGGAAGTGCGACCGACGCGCCACCACCGCGCTGCGACGTCACAGAGTTGAGTTCGTGTATAGTGACTATGATAGCTTGCAACAGGAGGGGATGTTCGTCTTCTGCCAAAATGAATTTCAGCATAGAAATCAACTGAAAAAGAAGTGACAAAACTGGCTTGCTGTTCCAAACATATTTTACACTTATCACTTTTTGGAGATAAGAATGTTTTTTTTTTATTTTGTGCTAATTTGAAGTTAGTCTTCTAAAAGCTCCAGGTTGCCTACTTCCCTCTCACCCTTTTCGTGCGTCAGCTTTTTGTGACCTAAATAATGATGGTAATTATTGTTATAATATCAGGGCACGTTTTTGGTAGAATGCACCTTAAAAGTACGCTGAATTTAAAAAAATATTTTTCTAAATGGCCTAGATGAGACATGTAATTATTGAAAATATTTACCACAAAAACAACTTTTTTTAGCAATATTTACGTTGCTTGACCCAATTTAGGTGGAGACGGTGGTGGCTGCAGCCCGCTGTACCCGCCGCGTCGTTAAACAGTGCTCATGACATCTCTCAATGGGTGGAGAGATGATTGAAGCGTGAAATGTTGGTTGTAAATTTGAGTCTCCTTGACGTAATGGTATTTTCATCGACAATTATTTGATATTTAAGAATCAAATAATTTGCTCTTACACAAATGTCATTTCTCTACTTATATTAAAAATACAGATACGGATATATAAGGAATTTGGACAGATATGACCAGATACACATAAAAGGTCCATATATGTTCTTATATGCGTATCTTGCCATATCTTCCCAATTCCTTGTATCCTCATATCTGGACAACTTTATATAAACCCAAATTTTTACCTGGCAAATAAGTTTGTTTCAACCCCCTATTTTGCAATCTTATATGTGAAGCTACTTGCAGTTTGTAAGCTATCTCCAAGACATACACCTGTACCGATCTCAGGAATAGGAGTTGAGATGTATATTTTGTGGATACGTAACTAAAAGATCGCCCTATATAGGTATCTCACCGATCATTCTTGGTCAGGTCTGAGCTTCATTATATAGACAAATACCATGTGACAAAGAGAAAACTCACGCAAGAAGAAGAACGCAGGTGAGCTTTTTAGAAAACACTCATACCTTATTCTAAGTGGCAAACTCACATCCGTTTGGCGGGATTTGTTGACGAGGGAGCCAGCCCGGGAATACGGTACACTCTCAAGAAAAAAGGGTGTAAAAGGGTGTATTCTTACACCCTTTGTCTTCTATAATACACCCCAAAACTTTAATTCGACGTACAGCGCCCTACAGTCGAACAGACGGCCCGAAATTTTACGAGGGGCTTGATAGCCGTGTGGTACAACTTATTAAAATAGCTAATGTAGGTTTTACTGACTACAAAAAACATAATCGGGGTTTTCGTGGCCCTACTGTAAAAATTCGGTGTTTTCTTTATGTGGTCTTTGATACGTACTTTAGCTATTTAAAAAAGTTATATCGCACCGTTACCAAGCCCCTCGTAAAATTTGGGGCCGTCTGTTCGACTATAGGGCGCTGTACGTCGAATTGAAGTTTGGGGTGTATTATATGGGACAAAGGGTGTAACGATACACCCTTTTACACCATTTTTTCTTGAGAGTGTAGGCAAAGAACGTTTAGGCTCAACAGTGCAAAAATCCAACTAACAAGCACTTGTGGACACCCGTCAATAAAGCAATGATGCAAAACCAGTACTTGAGTAACACACGGACAAACGCTAAAATAAATGGAAGGCGACGCACACACCTCTGTAAACAATACTCAAGTTCCAAAAGTTGCTCATTCTCACTCACAGAGTCAGTCCTGGGGCCCTAACTTGGCGGAAAAGTCGGCGAGAAATCTGGCGGCTATGATTGGCCGGCGCCAAGGTCAAGTGCGGCGTCGGCCAATCACGGACGCCAGATGTCTCGCTGGCTTTCTCGCCAAATCTCCAGATTAGGGCCCTTGGGCGGTGTTGGCGGTAACACCTTTCCTATTCCGTAACGTAGTGCGTATTCGATACATTTTAAATCAGTAACGGGTAACATAGGTTAAAACGTACAACGCGACAGAAGAGGAGGAAGCACAATCGCTGCGTGTTCTTTCTCTTCAGTCCCGTCTGTTTGCACTGTATGTTTTAATCGTCATGCCTTACCAACAGGCCCGAGCATCCGTTTTAACGACTTACGTTACTTGTTTCGAGCAACGGGTGAGATACTAACGTTACTTATTTCCAGCAAGGGCAACATGCTTATGTTATTTATTTCAAGTAACGGATAACGTGGTTACTCCTTACTTCCTCCTAAGACCCGAAAGAAGTACACTTATTTTTTCGTGTTTCTATACTTCGTTTTACCTTAAATCAAGACGCAACCAACGCCACAAGCTGATGGGACGAATCATAGAGTGTCAAACAGTCACCATCGTGGTGTTCCTCATGTTTCTATGCCTGTCCTATCATCGCTGAACCAATCATAAACAAAAAAGGCCCAGTCACTTGCGCTTTGGACTCGACTTGATTGGTCCCATTGCATCATAGCGTCGGCTGCGGCTGGACTTAAGCAAAAAAAGGTATATGTGCCAAGTCATTATTTATTGAACTCACTCCACACATACATTTTGCTTCTCTCCACACATACATTTTGTGTCACTGTAGAAAAGCACCAGCGCCAAAGCCCTTTGTCTCAGAGTCAAAAAACACTGTCGCCAAACACAAAACGCTATTGCCGTCCATTTATAAATAAAAAGTAACGCGTAAGAAGCGTGCGTTACTCCTTATCGGTAACGGTAAGGCGTTCCTTTTATTTTCGGGTAACGTAAGTGTGTAACGCGTTAGCTTTATTTGCGAATAACGACTAGCATACATCGTTACTTCTTTCGGTAACACCCACAATACTGGTCCTGAGCGACCTCTTCGGTCGATCCAAGCAGTTTTGCCACGGGCTTGCTTGCCAGCCTCGTCGTTGAAGTCCTTTGTCTTTCCCGCGACTCCACTTGTGTCTTTCTTTGTTCGAAGTTCCCCAGTTGCTCCTCGCCGGCCTTTCATTTCTCTGTAGATGCCCTGCCGTTGGCTTTTCTCTGACAACTGCCCTCGTCGATCCCTCGTTCCAATTTCAACTCCCAAGATGAAATCCTCCCTCTCCGTGAGGTGCGGTTTAAGGTTTCCGACAGATTCCTTGTGGACGACGCGTTACACTCACGCACGCACGCACAGACACACTGTTCGCAATAAGAAATGCAAAACGACGAGGTCACCACTGGTCCCCGGACGTGATGAAATAATGAACACATTACAAGAGTCTGTAATCATAAACACATAATTAAAATTATAGAACCACGAAGAGATCACGCGGCTCTACGGCACAAGCATAAACATAGGAGGGAAAGCATGCTGCTCTCTCCTGTAACGTTTGTCTCGTTCCTGCTTTATCATACAAATCGGTGGACGTAAAGCGAGTGCTAACACGCAAACGAACCTAGAGCCTGAAATTGCCAACCTATTAGAATTATCCACTGCTGATTATATTGCGAATGCCATAGATCATTTTAAGCATGGCACATTAGAGACGCATCCACGGAGGTACACATAGTATAGAAAAGAAAAGCGGGAAAGTAGAGGAGAAAAATGTTTATTTTCAACAACCATTGCAAACAGCATGCAAAACTAAGAAATCAGTACAATTTTCTAAACTTCCTTCCATGCGCGGCACATCGCACGGATTTCGATGGCGCAACGCGCGAGCGAACGTAATACGTATATAAAACTTGACGGCGTGCTTACGATATAATCAGCGAACTCCAAATGCAGGCGTCGCACAACACAATCACAAGTACACCATTTTGGAAAGACACTTATCAGCGCCTGAGACGAAACGAGGTAAAGTTGATACACTACGGCCCATCCCGCTGCTTCCAAGTTTCGAACTGGACACCTGCCAGAAACTCCCACAAACTGGGCCAAAAAAGCGGGACGATTTCATAATCTGTAGGCAGCTGGCTCTACGACCATATCCCGTTTCGGGCCTCCTCTCTAGGTCAGCCGGATTGCCAATTTGTCGTCCTTTTCCCACGCCGCTTCCTCAGGCCAAGCTCAGCGCTGCTTCAACTGTTCCGCGAGGAGTGTCTTTATCCCTGTACCCAGGTGCCGCGTGCTCAACATCCGCTTGGACCCCAACTGCTGCTGTAAACCAGTAAAAGCCGCGTAAACAGTCACGGTCGCATAGGTGCTAGCCCAGCGGCCCAGCAGCTAGCCCCGGTTCGTTAGAGCGAGACCTTGAAGAAACTCCATACCGCGTCTTCTTTTGTGCCACACAGGAACATTGAGCTGTCAGCTACTCGAAAAGGGGTCCGCAGCACCATGTAAATAAACATCATCACTTCTTGCTTTTGTTCTATCAACGATGTTGTCATTCTCGTATCTCGGGGTTCGAGACCTAACGATTTGGTGCCAAAAACTTGGAAGAACAGCGATGTAATTGCGCTGAAGAAGGGCAGCCAGGCGCTACGAAACGACCCCAACGACGCAGCTACGCGAGGCCAAGTGACGCTGCGACACCGCAAGACACAGGGACGCCATGGAGCGACTGAAGCAAAAGAGGACGGCTCTGAGGTTTCAAGTGACGAGGCTGATCTTCGACATGAACGCAGCTATCGCAAACCACGCGGACGAGAGAAGCCTCAACGTACTGTCTGCTAGACTTAGCGACGTTCGAATACAGCTGAACGACGTTGATGTAGCTATCAAACAGCTGATACCTGACGGAGACATCGAGCAAAACTGCGCTCGTACCATCGAGTACAATGACAAGATCATCACATACATCACCACCATTAGCCAAGTAGTGGAAGAGATTCAAAGAACGAGAACCCAAGCTGGTTTAACTTGGATTCACCACAGCGGCAACGGAAAGCTTGCAACCTCAAAGGTGAAACTTCCTAAATTAGAGCTTCAGCGATTCGGCGGTGCAGCTCCCGACTGGCAGCGCTTATGAGAACAATACAAACAAGCTATTCATGGCAATGGTACGCCATCTAATGGTGAAAAGTTTCTGTACCTGCGGTCGCCGCTCACAAGAAAGGCAGCTTCAGCGATAGCCGGCATTCAAGCGACAGGAGGATATTACGATACAGTAATCGAGCAGCTCAAGGAGCGCTTCGGTCGGCTCGACGTCCTGATCCAGAAAAACCTCTCCTAACTGCTTTACTTGCCAGATGTAAAAGGCTCGCTCGATGTGAGGGGCCTAGGACGACTCTATGACCACTTGCAACGCAATATGTCCACTCTCACTACGTTCGGAGCGAAGAATGGCAAGTACTGAGCCATGCTCTGTTCTGCACTGCTCAGACTGCTACTCGGAGAGCTTGCGGTTTACTATTACAAACGTCAAAGTCCTCCTGGCAGGGAAGATGACGGTCTAAAAATAGAGAGTTTGCAGCGTATCCTGACGCTAGAAGTGGATAGTCGTGAAAAAGCTCAACAAGTTAACTACATGAAGCCAAGAGCCCAAGTAAAAAAAACAGAAAAGAAAACGGAAAGGCTTGATCGCCCGAGTGATCAGCAGTTTCTCTTTCCTCTACAAGCTATTCCAAACACACTGAACCTTGTGCAAGCTGTGCTGCAAAGAAACGTGTGACTCAAGATTGCCAGACCTCTTCTTCTCTAGAAGGAAAAAAGAAACATCGAGATCCAGGTCAATGCTTCCGGTATTCGATCAAGGGACACACATTCAAGGAATGCCGCAACACAAGAATCAAGTATAAAACATGCGGGAGGAGGCATGTCACTCAAATATATGACCCATCCTAGAAGCAAAGTAACAGCAAAGCAACGTAGTCACTCTGCGATTGCCAAGAAGAGCGACAAAACACATACTGTGCTACTCAACAAAGCTCAGGTGTGGCCAGAGGGATGACAGCAAAGAACTCTCGCACGCATCCTTTTTGAAGGGAGGAGCTAGCGAACATTTGTGACGGCAGAACTCTCACATGAACTGCAGCTCGAAGTTACTAGTAAGGAGGACATTACTATCTACCCCTTCTTAGGAGCAGGAAACAACATCAAGGAACAACGCCGAAGAGTACGAGCCTGGCTGAGGAGCCAGTACAGCCGAAAGGATCATTGTCCAGAGCCCCTGGAGATACCAGCGATGTTCTCCGATCATCTTTTCTTGTTCAAATGTGTTGCGCAAGAGGTCAAGGCAAGGAGAACCGAGTTGGCAGGCGTCACCGCGTCACCGGCACAGCTAACGCGAAGTGGCATTGATATTCTCATCGGTGCTGAGTATTACTTGACCCTCGTCTCTGGTGAGGTCCAGAAACTACAAGGTGCCTTGGTTGCGGTCAAAACCAATTTTGTGTAGACACTTCAAGGAACAATTCCCCACAGCGGTTCGATCGCCTCATGTTATACTGTTGCAGTACTTCGAGCCAACGTAGGTGAAAGGACGTACTCGTTGTCTACCGAGCTTTGGTCGTTTTTGGAGCTGGAAAACATGGGAATCACCGCGCCTAGCTTCCCGCAACAAGAGGATAAAGAACTTCTCGGTGCATTCGCGTCATCCATCAAGCTCGTTGAGGGACGGTATGAGGTGGCCCTACCTTGGAAGCCAATGAACCTTCAGCAGGCCGGCAATGAAGGAGCTGCAGGGAAGCGTTTGACCAGTCTAACAAACAAAGATGCTCAACTACAATGTGATGCTGACTAAGTATGACAACTCCGTGCGCAGTCTCTCCTGCAAGGGTTTCCAAAAAAGAGTTCACCGAACGCACACAAGACAATGTACCTAATATACAATATGCGTCACCGTGCTGTACTACGACCCGACAGCCTCTCAACCAAGGTCAGAGTCGTGTTTGCTGCGTCATCAAACGAAGCAGCATGTCTGTCTCCGATCAAAATCACTAATCCAAGCACATCAACGCGAACAAAGGCTCACCACATTTTCTACGCAGCTCTGCAGGCAAGGTCTCCATTGACAAGACGGCGCGCGTTTTCCGCTGCGTCCCCTCTTCCTTCCCAGAGGTCAAAACAAACCGTTAGCGCGATATAAGCAGGAAAGGTCAGGAGGGTGAGAGGAGGCATCGAGGCTGAGCGCCCTCTCCTCCTTCACTCGAAGGAGGTTGAGAAAGCGCTGACGTTTTAGCTCCCAATCAGACAGCGCGTGATATGCGTAACCGGGTAGAGAGCCTAGACTGGAGAGAGGGTCCATCTCAAACCGCGGAAATCAGTCGCGACTCGCAATTGCACGTGCGCTGCGTTTTCGCGTGGCGAGCAGGAAAGCAACAGGAAAGTCGTAGACGTTTGCAGACGATCAACGCTTTCGCCACCTCCTCGCAGTTGGTAGGCTCGTATTGCAAATGCAACCGTGCGGCCCGATGCGGCCCATACATCACGTGACTCTGATTGAGCAGATGAAAAATCTCTGTAATCCAGGCTCTCTATCATCGATCCCGGTGGCCTGCGCCGGACGTCCGCGTTTTGACGCACGTAGTAGCTAGCCGGTTCGGCGATCGGAAACTTGACAAAAAATAAAGGCAAAGTGCCGCCGTTGACGGAGAATCGGCTGGTAACGATCCACCACGGCGAGCGGATCGGAGGCCAAGCGGAGGGAAGCGCGTTTTGTCCTATAGCACCCCCCCTAAAGATTTTGATCACGCTATCTAATCTCCACCACTGCCCATTTCGATCTGGATGAGCATCATACCGGCGTGCGGTCGTGTATCACTACTGCGTGGTGCATGTTAAAAACCCCAGCCTAGCGGTTGTACTGCACTGGCTAAATCTCTCATCTACAGCTTGGATGAAAGTCGCCCGTTATGGCAGACTAAGTTCTAGGCTGTATAAGCATACACAAATCCAAATTTTGTTCTTTTTCACCACGCTCGTCGAAGGCTTTTGTCGCCAACAGGTCAAAATGCAGCAACGACAACCAGGGGCCTTTCTTCAAGTGAGCACTGGCAAACGCAAAAAAGAAAGAGTTTGTATTATGCGTATTTGCACGCACGGTATCGCAGTTAAAGATACTCTGCCTGTTACCACGAAGTTTTTTTTTAAGAAAAATAAGTGGGGTGTGTCTATGTTTATGCAGCCTAGAACTTAGTCTGCCTCAACGGTTGGCTTGTCCTCCCAGCTGTGGATGAGCAATATAGACAGGGCAGTACAACCGCTAGCCTGGAGTCTTTAACGTGCACCAGGCAGTAGTGATACACGACCACACGCGGGTACGATGCTCATCGAGATCGAAACGGGCGGGTGTGGGGATCGAACCCAGGATCCCTGGGTTTTGCAGCACCAGCTTCCGCTCCACGTGCTCCGAGCTGGTGTGCACAAGCCCACTCGCCATCGGCCAGAAATCCCCCAAAAGGGGTATTCACACGGCAAAGAAATCCCTCCCTTTGCTCCCCGGGATTCGCATCACGTGGTAACAACGTCACGCTTTTGTGCGGAATCGCGCTGACGTAGACATCCCAGGGGGATGGGGGGCCTTTTGCTCGAGCTGTACAAACGCTCCCCTCCTTGGCGTGGGATCTCTTTGCAATTGGAGGTATTTTGTTCGAATGTCTGGCAACTTTACAGATTTTGCTCATAGCCGCGTCCCATTAGAGCGACAGACAGCAACAAACGACAGCGACACACGACAACGAGCGACAGACGACACCGACAGACAGCCTGTTTGTCGGAGTCCGCCGTCCCACTTGGAGGACACGACGCAGAACACGGGGACACGGACACTTGTTTTTTAGTGGGACTGGAGTTGTCGACAAAACACTTCAAAATACACAGACAAACGGAGTCTGGCAACGCGGTTTTCGTGTTTTGCTCTTTGGGCATAAAACGCGCCGACAAACACGGTGAAAGTGGAGACGATTACTTTATTTCTTGATTAAAGCTTCCGCTTGTCTTCATTTGGCGTTGGCGACTTTCCGCAAACAGCGGTGACAATCGACACCAAACTTTTTCCGAACTAGAATACCCGAATCGTTCCTTTTTTGGGTCGTTCGAAGAATTCTAGGTAAGCGCCACGGAATTTCACGCCGATTTTGAGGATGTTTAAAACTTCGTATCCGAATGATCGAGGGCAGGCGTTTTTCGGAGGACAATACGGCATACTGATATCACAGAGCGTGATGACAAGTCTCTTGTCTGCCGGAATGGCTTGCCGCGGAACGTCGTGTCCTACTTCGTGGTGAGCGGTCTTACTTTGGTCAGTCCTCGAACATGAGTGTATCCATCCTGATGCAGGGGCGTACGTAGACCTCGGCGTCTTGAAGCACCACCTCGCGCACCAAGTTTTGCAAGCAAAACCAGCCACAGCAAATTCCCTTCCGCTACACGACCGCCCGGCGCCAGCAAGCAAGCCGCGCCCGCGACCACTACAAGCAATCGAGGGACCGGATCTGCGGGAACGAGGAGTGGCCGCCAAGGGCTTCTCTGAAGGTCGAGCGGCGGAGCGAGCCACGGAGGGAACGGGAGGAAGGGTAGAAGGGTGGGAAGGGAGGCAACAGAATGCACAAGCGGGCGAGGAGGATAAGTTTGTCTCCGAGACATGTTCCTCAGTGGGACTGCTTGCTGCGCTTCAAGTCCAACGACAGACAAGAACTCGTCCGTCGTCGATCGTTTGTCGGCGCTTGTCGGCGATTGTCGCGGGCGTTAGTCGTTGCAGTGGGACAGCATCGGCGACACGGAACTTTGTGGTGTCGTCGGACAAAAACCGGTGTTTGTCGCTCTAGTGGGACGAGGCTATCAGGGAGATGCCGGCGCCAGCATCGGGATCGCCTAACTCGTTGTGGCTTGAGTTGTTACGCATGTCGTCCGAGCACCCCAAGGACTCTTCGATATTCATCAATGCTGTCCTCGAGCCGCTCCTTATACAACTGGTTTTTGATTCCACGTCCCTTGCGTCGCATCCACCCATTCAAGAAGCGCCTTTCTTTTAGCAGGAAGCAGTTCGTCGTCATCTGCATCTAACAGCGCTGCTCCATAATCGCGTAGCTCCCTTTGATGTACGCCTCCATTTTTGTACTCTCGTCAGCGCGCACCGTGCCCTGGTGCCGAGTGTACGACCGCTAAATGCGTCTGATAATACTGACATCCCTGTCGGCTCCCCGCCGTTCATGTGAATGCTGGAGTCGGGGAGGAAGTCCCGCTGGTTCCGCCGATCCCTGACGTCTCGCACATCCCTCTCCGGAAAGCACCCCTCCTCTGACTACCCCTTTAAGTTTTCTGAGCCTTAGGCACGTATGTGTTTACACATAAAACATTCTAAAAGCAAAAGTGGGGTATTTGTGTGTTTATATAGCTTAGAACTTAGTTCTCTTCAACGGGCGACTCGTCTCCCAGCTGTAGATTAGCAATTTAGCCAGTGCAGTACAACCACTAGTCTGGGGTCTTGAACTTATTAAATATTCTAATGGCAAGCTATGTAGTATTTTTAAAATTTGATGTGTAATCTCAAGTGAGTTTCTGTTGTGAAATGGCTGTGAAAACACATCAGACGTTTGAGTTTTTTTATTAATTTCTGATGACTCATTAGGAACGCATCAAAAGCAAACCAGAAATGCAAAATTCGTTTTCATAAGAGTATGGGAGCCACTGACCCTTAGCGAAAAAAAAACAATAAATGAATAAATAAAAATTAAAACTTGCCAAAACCCGTGCGTATAAAAAAGCTTCGCTGTCAAATCAGTTCAACAGAGCCAAATGCCAAAAGTTGTTCATTTTTTTTTCTTGTCACAATTAAAGTGCCGTGGTTATAATATCGCTAACCGCAGATACCGACAGTTGCAACCAGATGTTGACGTAAAAAGATATCGTCCCAATCGCATAAATAGTTTGTGCATTTCTATTTATATTTTTTATAAATTTTTGACACGGTATCTAACTCAACAAAACCCAAGTAGTTAGCAGTAAGTTGTTAGTACATAGTCGCACACTCTAAATGTACTAACGAGTACCCTTGTAGACTACTCAAAGAGGTGTGCTTGAAAACACTTTACCTATGTATATTATAAGTAATCGGTAGTAGTATGATATGAGTACAATTGCAGTATAGTTTGACTACTAAACAAGTGCATGTGCTTGTTTTCTATTTTCAAGTACATTTTCAGTACGCCACCCTTTTCACTCCATGTACACATAGGTACACATTCAGTACGCATTTCCGCTAAAAAGTCACTATCCGTGTCGAATAATAAACATATAATATTGCCATATAAGGATAAATATGAGAAAACGTCACCACATAAGGAACTACGTATAGCCATATACGTCTAAGTATGGGAAAAGACCGCCGTATGAGGTACTATATATAGACATATATAGAAATAATTGACACCATACATGGATATATCTGTTATCATAGCTGGCCATATATGGCGTCCCGTTTACATATGTGCCCTTATCTGCCCTTTATATATGACAATACACTTCCGTATATATTAACTTATAGGAGTATATATGGCCGTATATGAAATATATCTTGTCCACATATAACATTTTTAAGGAATAACTGGTTTGTGAGTCCTCTTGTGTGTTTACGTGTGGTTTCCTTGTGTGAACTTTTTTAGTGCCGCAAGTGTTATTGAAACATACTAAAAAATTCTTCAGTACTTGGCATAGCGATTTTTTTTAGGCCACTGGAAGTTAGGTTCTGTCACACAAGCCCTGGAAATCCTTGACGAACCTATCTTGTGAACGTGGATATGCTACTCTTTTGAAATTTAATATTAGCATTATTAATATTAATATCCATATTGTTATTATTATTATTATCATTATTATTGGTATTGCAACTTGCCAGCATGAAGTCCAAAGGTTCTTCCTGAAGTCTATATAAACACTGATTGATTCATCAATTTAGTTTTATTTTTGTTCATCATGATTTGTGGCAGACGCCAATCGGTCACTTAAGCAAATAGTGCGAAAATCCGTTGCTCTCCCGAACAGCCTCGAAAGTACCTCAAGAAGCCCAAGGCCATGATTGTCCCGAAAAGGACTTCAGTTCGATTCCCTGTTTTAAAAGCTTCACAAGCCAGCCGTTTCATGAACTCAACTGATATTATCAGTTCAGCCACAAGTTGGGCGACTTTACTTTTTTCTTTTTTTTTGTTTGTTCAGTTTTTTTTTTTGTTTAGCAGTTTCGGCAGTTAAACCGCCAGTTTGGCGAGTTGGCTTTCTTAGTTTGTCTGTTTTGATTCCTATAATTGTTTCTAGTTTCAAAACCTTGATTCGAAATTCGGTCAGCTCAATAACAGTGTGCACACTCTAAGAAATAGGGGGTGCATAGGAGCACACCCCTTGTCCCACACGTAACTCCCCAAAGCAACAAGTCGGCGTCCAGTCCCCAGACGTCGAACCAACGATACCAACTTTCAAGAGCGGCTTGATAGTAGACCGATACAACTTATTAAAATAGCTAATGTACGTATTAAAGGCTAAACTATGACAATCAAGGTTTTTTTGGCCCTGCTGCAAATCCTTAGTGTTGTTCTTTTCTAGTCTTTGATACGCACATTAGATATTTAATGCGTTATATCCAACAACTATCAAGCCACTCGTAAAAGTTAGTATCGCTACCTCGACGTCAGTGGACTGGACGTCCAGATGTAGTTTTGGGGAGTTACATAAGGGACAAGGGGTGTACCCCTATACACCCCCTATTTTTAAGACTGTATGGTTTAAACTCGGATACAAGGAGTTCAGATTTATATATATATATATATATATATATTTTTTTAATAGGGCAGCATTGCCATGCGTTAGTCGCATCAAGTCCCAAAAGGCTTAACGGCGCCGCTCTGACGGTCCGTTCACCATTTGCGTTTCACTACGACCGACTGAGACGAGACGGTTTGAATGCGAAAGCATTAACCGTCCCATGAAACGAAGCCGGCGTTGTCTGTAGCCGTGGTCTGTAGCCGTTATCTGGAGCGGCAAAAATGGCAGCTGAATTCCCATTGGCCAAGAGCACAGCAACGCAGACGCTTCGTCACGGAAGCCGGCGGGGGCGCTCAAGGTCAAAGCGGATGCGCCTCAGAAATAAAACGCAAAGAAAAGCGGAGCAACTCAGATGCATCGCCATGGAAGCCGCGGAGCCGGAGGGGTGCCGCGCCTGCGCGGTGGGGGAGCGTGAGGTCACCGCCGGAGCGCCGTGTTAAAAAGGGGGACGTGGCGCGCTGTTTTTAAACATGCGCTGCGTGTAGGAATGCCTTCGCATTCCTGCAGGTGAGCAGTCTTAAGTGTCTTCGTTTCATTTTCATTGTTGCCAGTACAGAGTTTCAGTTTGAAAAGCACAGTGAGGACCAAGGTTGTAAACTCAATAACTTCGTAAACAAAAAAAATATTTTACGTCCTATTTAAGCCCCTTGAAACGGGTTACGCACATTTAAGCTGCATATTGAATTATCCTTTGGTGATATAGTCATAAAACAATTTTAAACGAACGAACAAGTATATTTTTTGTAATCTTCAATAAATTAGTACATCCAGGAGTCAATATATTACATAATTGACAGAGAAACAATCTTCCTGAAATTTCTTAAATGCACCAGACAAAATATGCCAGTGTTTCTGAGCCAGAAGCGATGCGCTCTTTTCCTGCATAAGTCGTATGCGTATAATTATTTTATTCTATCAATACAACACGAAAATGAAGATAAAACGCGAGCAGAATACATGTGTTAACTTTATTTTTCGATAATTATTTTCGGCTGCATATTGTCGTCTTTTTTGCACACGTTGGTTGTTACCGCGTTTCTTTTCTTCTCTGCAACTGTCGCCCGTTCTGTCTTTGGGCTGTTAGTCATATCCATGGTGCGCTCAGCTCCCAAAGAGCAAGTGAAAGTTGCCCTCTGGTAAAGAGAATGCGAGAAGACGCTACAGGTCCGGCGAGAATTGCGGGCGGCGTTACGGCGGAAACGTTCCGTGTTTAATTAAACTTGAGGAAGAAAACGAGAAGGGACGGACAAACACAAACTTCCAACTAGCAACAACATCTATTGACCCGAAGTTTGCATATATAGGTGAAGGATGGGGAGGGTGAAGGACACCACACTGGAAAGGGGGGGAAGGCGATGGGAGAGGGTGTGGAGGCAAGAGAGTGAAGGACGATCCCGTGAGGTGACATCTAATCGCTTGGAGCCGCGGAAACGAGGGACGTCAGCTCTGGCCCCAGGAAGTTTATCTCCCTCCTGGATAAGCCTATGGAAGGGGACCCGAAGTTGTTTTGACTGTGGTGCATGGCGAAGGCCTCCATGATCTCTCGTCCGTATCTTGAGGCGTGACCTCCAATCCTGGTGGTCGAAGGAAGGTCGGCCGAACAGGGTTCGCTGCACTCAGAGGTGTGTTTGGCAATCGGGTGGTAACTAATCTCCGACGTGTCGGAGGCTGCTTTCTTGATCTCGTTTGCATGTTCTCTCACCCGATCGTTTAGGCAACGGCCCGTCTGTCCGATGTATTTAGCACCACAGGACATGGGAATCGAATACACGCACTCTTTGCCGCAGGTTACATAATTGGTCTGGTGCTTTTTCTGACAAGGGGGCGCCGGTCCGGGGCTGTTGACTTTTTTGCAAATAGATGCCAATTTAAACTTACACGAGAAAACCACGTTGGTGTTGAAGCCCTGCGCTATTGATTTCAGTCGATGCGAAATGTTATGAATGTAGGGGATGCATGCGAAGCGGGACTTTGGAGGTGGCTTTTTGGTTTGAGGCCCTGCGACAAGTCTTTTGATAGTATGCTCGATCAAGTCCTTTGGGTAACCTGCCTTGAGAAGGCGGCCTATCTGATTGGACAGACTAGTTTCGGAAAGGTGATGACACGACTTGGATTTGGCAGCAGCAATAAGGTTTCGGACAATACCAGTTTTTACGTTTTTTGAGTGCGAGCTGCTGAACGGCAGAACAGGCTTCGCAGACCTCTGCTGATTGGACCAACAGATCCCTACACCGGTGGGGACCAATCTCAGATCAAGGAACTGTAATCCCTCAGATGAGGGTGTCTCTTTTGTGAACGTGAGCCCGAAGGAGTTCTTCTGGAAAACGCTTTCAATCGCTGCGGTATCCGAATTAGTGGAATGAAGGATGAGATAATCATCTACGTAGCGATAAACCCTGGCTTCGGGAAATTCCTGCTCAAGGTTTGATTGAACCTTGGTGTCAACGTGAAACATGAAGATTTCGCTTAGGATGGGTGCCAAGCACGACCCTATGCTCACACCGGATTTCTGAAGAAACACTTTGCCCTCGTGTTCGACTAGGGTGGACTGAAGATACAGGCGAATCAACTCAAGAAAAGCTGAGAGTGAGACGCCACAGGAATTTTGAAACTCTATAACGCCTCTTAAGTGCACAGCTTCAGACACGAACCCCAGAAGGGTTTCTCACATTGAGACTATAATACAAATCTACTACATCAAGAGAGAACACTCCAACAGTTCCCGTACCGGCATGCAAATTATCTAAGGTTGGGATAAGGTCCCCGGAATTCTTTAGTCGGAAAGGTTGAGGAAGGTCCAAGGTTTCGAGATGTTTTTGTAAGAACATCGCCAAGGGCTTCTGCCAGCACCCTGTTTCCGAAATAATGCTACGGAAAGGCACTCCAGGCTTATGTGTCTTGGCAGAAAAGAAAATGGATAGGTACTGCTTAGCAGGAGCAAGAATGGCACTTTTTAGAGAAGGGAGGTTGGAGGAGTCGCAGAGCGCCTTCACCTTAGACCTGAGGGAACCGGACGGCCTCGACTTGAGAGGAAGAAAGTTCTTTTTCAGCGCTTCGTCGGTCTTCTCCTGCATTTGTTTTTTGTTGAGGATGACGAACCTGCCCGTCTTGTCCGCTTGAAGAACTCTCAGCTCAGCGGACTGAAGTTCCTTGATAGCTGGGGTGGCAGCATTCTTGGTTTTCCTTGTCCCACCATGGAAGCACACAGCTCTTGACCCTGCCGCTATGAAGTCCTGACGGGTGTCCTCCGGTATCCTGGCGGCGATCTCGTACACCGCGGCCAGCTGGTCGACTCTGGTGTTGGCGACCGCAGGAGCAAACTTCGGCCCGTGGGCTAGAAGGCTTTCTGTAGACGGGGATAACTGCACTCCGGACAAGTTGAGGGGGGGGGGTTCTGGTTTGACTCTGGGTGTCACCTCGATGGAGTTTTTCTGATGACGAAGAAAATGATCCCATGAGTCTGACAGAAGGGTGCGGGCTGACTCTTGTAGAAACTTGAAGGACTGTTGCTGATTATAGTTTGGTCCCAGATGTTTGGACATCACGGCGGGCAGAAGCTCTTGCATAACGCGGATCTCGCTGGAGATTTCATCCCTGGCGATCTGCATGAATCTGTAATTGGCTTGCCAGTTGCTTGACTGGAACCCCGTGACTTGCTTGATGGCACCGTGTAGAACTTTCTTGCGGACGAAGTATCCGAGAACGCGTAGACGTAAGCGCAGCATTGTCATCTTGGAAAGGAAAATTGCAGCTTGAAGAAACTCCACAGGGGCAAACTCTGGGGTCGGTGACATAGGACAAGAACAAACAGGGCTCACGTTAACGATGTAGGGACAGAACGAGCGGGTTGGTAAGGATAATTAAACTTGAGGAAGAAAACGAGAAGGGACGGACGAAACACAAACTTCCAACTAGCAACAACATTTATTGACCCGAAGTTTGCATATATAGGTGAAGGAGGAGGAGGGTGAAGGACACCACACTGGAAAGGGGGGAAAGGCGATGGGACAGGGTGTGGAGGCAAGAGAGTGACGGAGAGTGCAGATTGCCAGGGATGAAATCTCCAGCGAGATCCGCGTTATGCAAGAGCTTCTGCCCGCCGTGATGTCCAAACATCTGGGACCAAACTATAATCAGCAACAGTCCTTCAAGTTTCAACAAGAGTCAGCCCGCACCCTTCTGTCAGACTCATGGGATCATTTTCTTCGTCATCAGAAAAACTCCATCGAGGTGACACCCAGAGTCAAACCAGAACCCCCCCTCAACTTGTCCGGAGTGCAGTTATCCCCGTCTACAGAAAGCCTTCTAGCCCACGGGCCGAAGTTTGCTCCTGCGGTCGCCAACACCAGAGTCGACCAGCTGGCCGCGGTGTACGAGATCGCCGCCAGGATACCGGAGGACACCCGTCAGGACTTCGTAGCGGCAGGGTCAAGAGCTGTGTGCTTCCATGGTGGGACAAGGGAAACCAAGAATGCTGCCACCCCAGCTACCAAGGAACTTCAGTCCGCTGAGCTGAGAGTTCTTCAAGCGGACAAGACGGGCAGGTTCGTCATCCTCAACAAAAAACAAATGCAGGAGAAGACCGACGAAGCGCTGAAAAAGAACTTTCTTCCTCTCAAGTCGAGGCCGTCCGGTTCCCTCAGGTCTAAGGTGAAGGCGCTCTGCGACTCCTCCAACCTCCCTTCTCTAAAAAGTGCCATTCTTGCTCCTGCTAAGCAGTACCTATCCATTTTCTTTTCTGCCAAGACACATAAGCCTGGAGTGCCTTTCCGTAGCATTATTTCGGAAACAGGGTGCTGGCAGAAGCCCTTGGAGATGTTCTTACAAAAACATCTCGAAACCTTGGACCTTCCTCAACCTTTCCGACTAAAGAATTCCGGGGACCTTATCCCAACCTTAGATAATTTGCATGCCGGTACGGGAACTGTTGGAGTGTTCTCTCTTGATGTAGTAGATTTGTATTATAGTCTCAATGTGAAAACCCTTCTGGGGTTCGTGTCTGAAGCTGTCCACTTAAGAGGCGTTATAGATTTTCAGAATTCCTGTGGCATCTCACTCTCAGCTTTTCTTGAGTTGATTCGCCTGTATCTTCAGTCCACCCTAGTCGAACACGAGGGCAAAGTGTTTCTTCAGAAATCCGGTGTGTGCATAGGGTCGTGCTTGGCGCCCATCCTAAGCGAAATCTTCATGTTTCACGTTGACACCAAGGTTCAATCAAACCTTGAGCAGGAATTTCCCGAAGCCAGGGTTTATCGCTACGTAGATGATTATCTCATCCTTCATTCCACTAATTCGGATACCGCAGCTATTGAAAGCGTTTTCCAGAAGAACTCCTTCGGGCTCACGTTCACAAAAGAGACACCCTCATCTGAGGGATTACAGTTCCTTGATCTGAGATTGGTCCCCACCGGTGTAGGGATCTGTTGGTCCAATCAGCAGAGGTCTGCGAAGCCTGTTCTGCCGTTCAGCAGCTCGCACTCAAAAAACGTAAAAACTGGTATTGTCCGAAACCTTATTGCTGCTGCCAAATCCAAGTCGTGTCATCACCTTTCCGAAACTAGTCTGTCCAATCAGATAGGCCGCCTTCTCAAGGCAGGTTACCCAAAGGACTTGATCGAGCATACTATCAAAAGACTTGTCGCAGGGCCTCAAACCAAAAAGCCACCTCCAAAGTCCCACTTCGCATGCATCCCCTACATTCATAACATTTCGCATCGACTGAAATCAATAGCGCAGGGCTTCAACACCAACGTGGTTTTCTCGTGTAAGTTTAAATTGGCATCTATTTGCAAAAAAGTCAACAGCCCCGGACCGGCGCCCCCTTGTCAGAAAAAGCACCAGACCAATTATGTAACCTGCGGCAAAGAGTGCGTGTATTCGATTCCCATGTCCTGTGGTGCTAAATACATCGGACAGACGGGCCGTTGCCTAAACGATCGGGTGAGAGAACATGCAAACGAGATCAAGAAAGCAGCCTCCGACACGTCGGAGATTAGTTACCACCCGATTGCCAAACACACCTCTGAGTGCAGCGAACCCTGTTCGGCCGACCTTCCTTCGACCACCAGGATTGGAGGTCACGCCTCAAGATACGGACGAGAGATCATGGAGGCCTTCGCCATGCACCACAGTCAAAACAACTTCGGGTCCCCTTCCATAGGCTTATCCAGGAGGGAGATAAACTTCCTGGGGCCAGAGCTGACGTCCCTCGTTACCGCGGCTCCAAGCGATTAGATGTCACCTCACGGGATCGTCCTTCACTCTCTTGCCTCCACACCCTCTCCCATCGCCTTTCCCCCCTTTCCAGTGTGGTGTCCTTCACCCTCCTCATCCTTCACCAATATATGCAAACTTCGGGTCAATAAATGTTGTTGCTAGTTGGAAGTTTGTGTTTGTCCGTCCCTTCTCGTTTTCTTCCTCAAGTTTAATTATCCTTACCAACCCGCTCGTTCTGTCCCAACGTCTCCTAGTCGCGCTTCAAACGCACCGCAACCACGTGACCCTCTAGGTTGATGCCGCTGGCAATTTGTTTTGTAACGTGTTTTGGCCCAAGTTTCGCTACCATCTGTACATATACCTTGGCTAGGCTACCGTCGCACAGTTAACTTTGCTCCCTTTCTAGAAGCTTCGGTCTGAACCATAGAGTTGTTATAATGTACGCTAGAGGTTCAACTGGCGCTAGTGTGCTGACGCAAATTGAAGCAGACAGCAACCAGTCGAAAATTGACTTCCGGTAATGCATTTCTATGGAAAAAAGTGAGTGCATTTTCTCCCCGCGCTCGATCATAAGAGCAAATATCCCGAATAGTTTGTACGTACTAGGTAGCTTGGAACATTTCTCAGTCAGGCCGATGAAAGAATTGGTCAGTTTACGGCGTTTTTCTTTCGAATTCATCGCATTAAAAACGGTGCTAAAACGGCTTCGTACGTGTATTTATGTGCACTGTCGGACACTATTAGCGCGAACGCGGCGCCGGCGATTTCCAGCATGGGGGATATACATGCCAAACGAACGAAGGACACCTGGAAAATCAAGAGCGGCAACAAGAACTACGCAGTAACACTGGATCAGTAACTCGCAGTGCATGTACGATCAAAATAAATTGAAGGCCACGTAATCTATTCCGATTTTAAATAAGTAAGTACCGTTTTATTCTTTCTGCCCTGAGCGAAGCTGCTTGTTCTACGTTCAAAATATCACCCGCGCGCTCGATATCTTTGAGAACAAGTGCGCGATAAAAGCTGCCCGGCAGAGAAAACAATACGAAGAGACACTTTTCATAGCCCACGTACTTTATTCTATATTTGAATGTTATTATCCGCTCATGCACGACGGGGTCATTTTCATATAGTGACAGGACTGGCATATTAGCAACATATAAGCGTCACCGGAATGCTGGCGAGCCTTGAACACACTCTATATTCCTTTAGATTGTAATAATTTGCTTTGAATCGTCGCTTGTTTTTACACACCTGCTGCGGAACACACGTTTGGAACTGAAATGTAGCGAAGTTAAACATCGTTCACTGATGAAGAAAAATGCTTTAACTAAAGCAATTACACTTTTACAGTGTTAATCAAGATAAATACTATTCGGTACGACCCAAATAACCAACGTGTTCCGTATGATTTTCCGGCGAAGAGACAAAATGCACGCGCCTTTTCCCATAGGAATGCACAGGAGCACCGCAAAAGTAGACTGGTTGCTGTCTGCTTCAATTTGCGTCACGGAAGTCGCATAGACACTAGCGCCAGTTGAACCTCTAGCGTACATTATAATAACTCTATGGTCTGAACCATTATACGTTTAGTTTCGTATTTAATATTTTGCAACGTGTTCAGGACTTATTCATAATATTGTGGCAATATTGGGGTGCGCAATAATTTATTATTGCTGTGTCTTTCATGAGTTTTATAATGCGGTTTCCTGATCGTTTTATTTCAAACGTCTCGAAGATACGAATATAATCTCATCGAATCAACAGCCTATGTTTCGCACGTTTCGTCGGCGGCGCCGACGGTGTGCGTTTGAAAGCCTGTGTTCCTGTGTTCACGACGGGCTAACGGTCCAATTTGCCAATTAGTCATGATGCGTGGAGTTTGCCTTAGTTTCAAATGTGTCCGAAAAAGACGGAAGCGATTGTGAGACGTGGAACTACGTCAAATCTGCTCAACAGCCAAGATCATGGCACGGGATTCGAAGTAAGTTCGTTTCTTTGTTCGTTAGGGCTAGATTATTTCCTGCGTTCTAAAATACTTGATATTGTCTGTAGATCCCTTGCTTTTACCAGTATCACTAATTGTGCGCGAATTGTGTTATGCGAGGCTGTTTTTCTTCTTTTTACCCCGATGCAGAGGCTGTGTATTCGCTCAAGGTCCACCATTAGCGGCGGAACTCTTTGGGAGACCGGGGGGGGGGGAGTGTTTGATTGCCTCCCTCCGCCGTATTGTTTACTCGTAAACTACTTGAATGTCTGGAAGAGCGCGGTGCCCCTCTATCGCCGACGTCACTCTCCGTACTTGCGTGCGGAGAGCTGGACCCGATAAAAAGCAGCGATCGATTGATCGCTCAAGCCCGTAGCTTCCGCCGCCCAGTCGTCTGCGAACGACTTCTTTTTCGCGATTCGTAATCAGAAAAGATTTGCCAAAAATTGGTGCCGCAATGAATTCACCCCATGTTGATTAATGCATAGCATACCACATCTTATCGCACAAATTTGTGCCCGCGAAATAATTTTTGACGCTGGCACTTATTCCTCGCGAAATGTCGAGCTCTAAAGATCATTTGTTGTACACGTGTTTCGTATGATCCAACGCACGTTCAACGAATTTCATACCTCCAGAAACACTCGGGCTGCTTTAAGTGGTGAAGCATTTATTCTCGTCCTACTGGTGTTTTTTTCTTTTTTTGAGAGGCTATCAAGTATTAATTACAAGCTTCTGAGGAAATTTACAAGCATGTTCTGAATTAAGGTAGTGTGTCGCCAGTGTTTGGTATCTATATTTTGTTCAGTGTAAGTATGTAGTGTTAGACATACCTCACCCCATCCCTGTTTTTTCGCTTGGTACTGCCTTTAGCGAATGGTGTAAGTTGTAATTGTTTTTAGTTGTTGCATGATTGTAGTAATGTGGTGAGCTGGTACTAATTGAACATATTGAAAAATAGTTCACAAAAAGTCAAGGAGACAAGGAGAGTAACACATAGACCACATGCAAGCGCAGACTGAACTCGCATAAATCAGAGAAGGGAGAAATAGAGAATGCGGAAGGAGCTCGACCACAGGCCCGAGAGGAACGCGCAGATTTACCTGTTAACAAGAGCAGATTTAAAATAACAATTTCCATGTCAGTTAAGGTAACAGATGGATGGCTAATACATAAATACCGCTCAATCTTTCTCTAAAATCTGCGATGGATTGTCACCCACCTATGCACTGTTTACACTGCTCGTGTATGTCATCCTTAAGAAAAACGTGAATAATAGCAGAGACTATAAAAATAACATACAAGAGAATTATTTTAGGCCTTTATTATTCGTAGTATGGGCAACCAATGTGTCCGCACTTCCGTCTGTTACCTGAGCTGCCGAGGAAATTGTTTTTACAGTCATATGCATATGGGTGAATTAGCACGTTCCACATGGACCTGTTCGAACTTTTGCTAAAGCTCCTTCCGCATTCTTTCTTTTTTTTCTTTTCTAATTTATGTGTGCTGGTGTCTGCACACGTATGTAGTGTATGTATTCCTCTCCTTTATTCCTTGTTTTTTGTGTGCTATATTTCAAGATGTTCAATCAAAATGAACTCACCGCTTTACTACATGGGAAGGGTGTTGTTAATTCTAGAGTGTCTGTAAAGCAATCTACCTGACATCTTTGCCTCACGCTCCGGTTCCTGAAGCTCACATTCTCCGAGGACAACCTTTCTGATTTCTCTCGTCCTCTTATTTATTTTCTTTTGTGTTCAATTGATCGAGTTGCGATTGTGCACCAGTCTGCTTCTTACGTGTTCCTGTCCTTTTGACCTTCTCTTTTTGTGCACTTTTTTCAAGTTGGTCCATGCTATTCTTTATCATATATTCTAATCTGTGTTTTCATCTTTATACTTACTGCAGCCTTTCCCACTTAGACTTTGGCATTCACTTTCGCCATCCTGATTTGAGTGAACTGAGACGACACAGAATGACAGTCTCCTTTGCTGAAGTCCTGGCTTCATAGAAGACTGCCAGGGCTGTTCATGGTAAGGTGCTCTATATATTGCGCAATATAATAGCAACCTATTGCTGCTAAGATTGTTTGTAGCACAGATTGTATATATGGGCTGGCCTTTAGCGATTCTGATGCCACTCACGCGGAATGAAAGCCTGTAGGGGAATTGCGCATTTCATTCGTAAGCGGAATGCTGAGCTGAGTGCGTTGCGTTGCCTTGCGTTGGGGGATCGGTGTCTAACTGAAATCGGAGCTTTGGATCAGATAAGTGTCATTGGAGTCAGATAAGTGTCATTGAATCAAATAAGTGTTGTTGGGATCAGATAAGTGTCAAATTGGAGTGTCGTAGCACATTTTGAAAATTGTTCCGTAATATATAGGATTTGAGACCCACTGACAAGATAAATATTGAAAGCGCAAGGAATAGAGCATCTGAAGGACAAGTGTGGAAGTAGTCCTATAGCGCCGTCGACCAAAGAGCTCCAATTTCTATCTAAACGATAGTGGTGAGGGAGAGGGATGAATTGTAAGGGTTTCCTTTTTTCGTTTTTTACTTTTTTCTTTTGTCGTTTTCTTTTCTTTTGTCTTGTCTTTCGCTTTTTTCCTTGTATTTTGTGCTATTTCTTCTGCTTATCATGTTCTGGAAAGTCAATCCAAACGTTGAAGAGAAGAATGAAGTAGTCGAATACACAAGAGTTATAAGTTCAGTGCGTGTGCTTGTCTTTCGGAGTATCTGGTGTATGATTGTTTCCCTGCACTTTCACCATAGAATATGCAAAAATGAACAATGACATTGGCATATTTGATGTGCCACAGCCTGTAACTTGTTCCAAACTCTGATCTCCACGAGATCACAAAACCATTGTTTCTATTGTAGTGGCACGGCAGACTCTATACTTGTTTTGCTTCAGTCTTTGTAAGGGGGACGGTGTAATCCGATTCTACTCATCTATGGTGTACTAGATAGCACCATATTTGGAGAGCTCGTCTTTGGTTTTTGTAGTTCCATCGAAATATATTTTAGCTTTTAAGTTATTTGTTATTTGACATGTAAATTTACAAGCTTATCTAGATTGAAGGCAGCAAATATCTTGCCAGCACTCATGGTACGCGTTTGAAGTATATTGCGTTAACATAATTGACCAAACCTCTGATTTTTATTTGTCAGCGCCTCTAGGGAATTGTGCATGCTAGGATTGCTTTTGTTTGTTTGTTTCACATAACCTACAGCACATTTTTCACCTTTTACTCAGTGCAGCCCTCGCCGAACAGAAGCAAGCATCGACTAGGCCGAGGTTCAGGTCCATGGCAGTCAGCAAAGGTTGTTGATGGTAAGCTGCCTAATATATATAGCTGTGTAAGAGAAGCTTGTCCTGGGACACAATTTGAAATGCATTTTTATGTTTCAGAAAGTGAATTTTGCATGGGCATGCTGCAATCTAAAACCTTACCAAGCCTCTTTTGAACTTTCATCTTCTTGAAATTTCAATACAGCCGTTTGTGCTGCACACACACTTTCTACTTCAGCCAGGTAGAGACCTGATCCATATGAAGGTATACAGGTGAGTATCAAGTGCTCAGTGCTGTCTGTGGTGACGTTCTCTCCTTATCACACGACTTACCACATTTGGTTCGCTAAGCATATGAAAAGGAGAGCAGGTCAGCTGCTGCATGATGTTCCCGGTACTGGGCAGTCAACGATTGCTTGTTCACCTTCGTATAGATCACGACTGTACTTCAAGCTCGGCAAGTGTGACGCTTATCTGATTCATCCTAGCAGTGGTGTGCTGAGCTGTATGTTTAGAGCTGTGTACAGACCCGATTGGGAACTTTAATGCAATCTTGTGTAGTCCCATTGATGTTATGATTATGATTACACAACGTTTTATGGCGCGAAGAGAAAAAAAACGCGATGTAATCGGTTTTCTAGACTGCCTGTGTGACCTTCAAGCTTGTCTTTGTACGTTCTGCGCGGTGAAATGCCCTCTATAAGCAAAATTAGGAGACTCCTTGAGCTATATGCTGCAAGGAGTGAAGGCAGCTGTCCGGCCGCATTCTCCCCTCTTCTGGAAACTGTGCAAATGCAGACGGACGCACACTTTGGATGCTTTGAATTTAAAGCCCCACATAAAGCACCCGGCTTAATGAGCATCAATTATTGTGAAGTGTTCCCGTATTAGGCTTTTAAATGTCATGCGTACAGGAACCACAATGATGGTGTAAAGTACGCCGAAATTGTAATGGTGCACTTTAAAGTTATACAGGGTATGTGCAGCGAAATGTGGGCGAAATCGTTTGTGCCAAAACTATACATCGCACATAAAAAAAATTCCTGTGTTGTTTTGGTCCTGGGCAAGGGGCCTATTCAGAAAAATTATTACAAAACAATGTAGCTAATAATGTGCATGTGTGCTGATTATTGTGTTTTTTTCTTCCAAATACAGCATACACGGAGGGTATCTCCAAGGAAAAGGGGTGGGATTATGTAGAGAATCTAGTGCTTCTTGCTATGGGTATGAAGCTGTCCGAAGTAAGGCCAGAATGGAAAAAGCACCACCAAGCTCTGCCTGGTCCTGAGCAGACACAATAATGAACACAGAATTAAGAAGACTAGTAATACGAAAGACTTTTGCAGGCAGCCAAACTTTTTGAGTTTTCAACGATTTGAGTATGATCCTGCATTTGCTCAAGGTCGCCTAGCCCAAGTAGCACAACTCGCCGGTTCGGGACTGGGGCGGTACCGGTCTGCCGGTAAGATCCTACTGGGCCGACGCTGGAAACGCCCCACGGGGCGACAACGGGCCAGTGAGATTGCCAGTCACTGGCCAGTGACCGGGACTGACTGGGACGCCCGGCACTGGGCGTCCCAGTGAGTTCCCGGGATGCTGCCAGCACAAATCCCCAGCGTAGTACCAGAAATACGGTAAGATACCAGCAAGACCCCAGGCTAGCGGCATCAAGCCATATAGTTCCCGGTCTTGCTTTCTCCCAGCGAGTTCCCGGGCTGCTGCCAGTACAAATCCCCGGCATAGTACCAGCAGTACAGCAAGATGCAGACTAGCGGCCTCAAGCCATACAGTTCCCGGTCTTGTTTTGTCTCAGCGAGTTCCCGGGCTGCTGCCCGCACAAATCCCCGGCGTAGTACTAGCAGTACCGCAAGATACCAGCGAGGCCCCAGGCTAGCGGGCTAAAACCGTGCAGTCCCGGTCTTGTTTTACGGGCTAACATGTGGTTTTGTGTGCAATTCACACCTGAATAGAAAAGGTGTAGTTCATAACAAGAGTAATTTTAACAAACAATGAGTGTAAACAATTATTTTGCACTGTCTGCCACATCCATCTGTCACTTATACATGCTTAGTAAATGAAGCACACAAAATTGTTACCGTAATTGTTTATTGTCAGTTGCAGTGAAGCTCCAGCTCGGCTGGTAATCATGGGCTTGTCGCCAGAGGAGTGCGCTGGATGAAAGAGGCTGGATGTCATGGGCCTAGGAAATTTTCTTCACACTTTTCATGCAGCTTGTGATGCAAGTCGACCATGCACCTGGGAAGGCGAGTCCTTCATTACAGCACCTGTAAAAAAATCGACATCGCAGTAAACTGACAGGGTAAATCAATACCAGCTGCACATGATAATCCAGAAATTCCAAACTGGGGCGAGGGGCATGAGACAAGCAGCCCAAGCAAAAGGAAAACTGCTTGTAGCTAATGCACTAATTGTCTTTATTTTATTTTTTGAATCTGGAAACTATATAAAAAAATGCTTTGATTGCCCTAATGGACACCAGCAACAACACACTAGATGACCAAGGGGCAAAAATGGTACAGTTATCTCATAATCAAGGTCAGCTATTTGAATGAAAAAGGCACACTTCAGAGAAAGGCTTGTGGAAATAATCTTTGTTAATTCAAAAGGGCATGTCGAGAGAGGGGCGAGCTTGGCGGAGTAGTCAGCATATAGTTTAACATTGTCGTTCGTCACGATAGGTGCGCACTAGACCCAGCATTTTTAGGTAAATATAGCGATTCATTCATCTTACTGAGACAACGACAAATCATATCCTTGACATATTCGCAACTCCAGCAAAACGGACGGCATTAAGCGGGAAAACCGGGAACCAGCCGGGACAGGTCACTTTGCACCTCTCCACGTCTCTGGCGGCTTTCGCGGACAAGTGTTGGCGGCGCGGTGGCGAACAATGTAATTTGACGAAGGTCCGAATATTTCTCAAGTTTGCCTGAGTGTTCATCGGTGTGATGAACCCTCCGTCGATTGTTTCCTTCCATCACGTGTTTGGAAGCCCGTTTACTCCACAACACACGGCCGCATGCTTTCGATTTCTTGGATGAAGAGGAATCGCAGAAAAACGTTTTGATTTCTTGTCTGCCTCAAATGACATTCAAAGTGACGACTACTTGGTAGCTGATAAGTGGTTTCTTTATAAGGATGTAGAACAGTGGACTGAGGATGACAGACGAGGAGTTTCACTGGAGGGAACCCCAATGTTGCAGTCAAGTGAATGGAAAAATCAGATAGCTCCTTTTTTGTTTAGTTTGGTTGTGTTTGATTAGCCTCAAGATTGAGCCACCCACGTCGGTTGGTGCGTTGGCTATTCATCTTGGCTGCTTTTCGCCGAAAAAGCCTCTGGACCACACCGAAAGAGTTGGGCTGATTTTGCAATCACTTTATTCCGGAAAACCCGCTCGCTGCATACGATTAATGAGGGTAATTGCTTGCAAAGTTAAAAGCTCTCACGACATTATGATCTATCGCGCTTCCAATATTCATATTATACCCCCGTTGAAGCCAGCAGCAATATACGTCTACATTTCTCAGGTTGTCCGGCCAAAAAAAAATTCATTTTTTCGTTAAAGATTTGAAGTCAAGTTCAATGCAGAGGGATTTTGCATGAATCTCCGATGAAGACTCTCTTCAGTTTGTCCGCATTCGACTCCGTGCTGCCGGCTAGAACCCTTTGGCTGAGTTTAAGTAGTATATTTCTGTCTGTCAAATATACTTTTATTCAGAAATTCACCTAATAGCTAGTCAACTAAGCTCATACGTCAACCCGAAGAATATACTAATATCGCTTTAATGGGACATAGTACGTAATATAATACATAACCCGCATATTCATCAAAATGACTTCTAGATTGCTACGAAAACCTGAATTGAAATACGACTATCAGCTGCTTAGTGGGGCGTCAGCGGGTTAACATGCTCTTGGCTCAAGAAGCGCTTGCTTAATCTTCGTAATTTTCCTGCAGCCTGTGGTGTTGATTGAGCAGACGACTATAGTACGTTACAAGTCAAGAAATTAGCGGCAAATGCCCCTCAAAGGGAATCATATATCCCTCCGCCACCTCCGCATCCAATAGCGTCCCATCGTTTCCGTGACGTCGCGGCCAACGCGCGAGGAGGGTCTTGCCTTTCTGTACATATTTGCTTTATCTTTCGACTTTGACTTAGCATTGTGGAAGCCACGAGAGGGAGATTAGAGTCTTCCCCCTCCGATGCAAACAAAGACGACTTTCGGGGATTAGCGTCCCCCTCCGATTGATACAGAGGCTGCTTTCAGGGGCTCGGTTCCCTCTCCGGTGAATACAAAGGTCGCTTTCTTAAAACGTGGGGGTCGGAGACAAGTTGCCACCACTCTGTGGCCATTATCTATCCATTGAAGCGGAACAAGGAGCGTTTCCAGTGAACTCTTCTTTCGATTGCGGAGGGATTTGAAACCGGCGCACCACGCTTGTGGGAGGAGCTTCTCCTACCTTCTTAACTTGTAACCGACTATAGAGCTGTTTCTTAATACGCAAAAAAGCTCGATTTCGCAAACAGATAAGTCGCATGGTCAAGGCATGCGAGTTAGCTGGAGATTACTCTTGGTGGAACAATTCCGTAGTCATCACCGCTTTCCTTAGCTGATCAAAACTGATTAGAGTCTATTACCGTCTCAACGGAGCCCATAGTTTCGGTATTGAACGAAATCTCCAAAACAAAAGTTTGACATGAAAAGAACAAAAAGCACCGGGAAAACAAAACCATGCTCTGCAAGTTTATGTGCACCGGCTACGCTTAACCGTCGCAGTTCAAATACCTATAAAATAGGGCATTAAACAAAAGAAAATCTGTTAAATTGAATGCGCTACACATTCAGGCGGCCCGGCCGAGCCGATGCGGCCTGTTCCCAGCCGCCATATTTGTTTGGTGGTGGCACCCCCTATAGGTCGCTGGAGTCGCAAATACAGCTCATTGTTGTACACATACTAATGAGATTGGGTAGACACATATAAGCATATAATGTACTGCAGAGTATAACCAACGTGTTTCCACATAATGGCAACCTGACGACTAAAACTCGTCTGCAGATTTCATCAAATAAAAAATAGCGACTTACAAACTAGTATATATTATAAGCATCCACCACCAAAACTCACATTGAGCGTTTACCATCGGCATGCCCCATAGCCCTTGAAAATGCCCGCAAGCCTCACTTACTTTAAGCATGTGACATCACATGACAAGAAACATTCCCTCGTGATCATCTTTAAGATGTTTACAGGTGGGAACATTTCAGGCAAATCAATTGAAAGATACCAAATCAGTACTGAAGCAGTGTACAGTAATTGGTAGATGCAGGTTAATATGTAAGAAACATCTATTTTTTAAGTAACATTGTTTACCAGGTCTATTTTCTTCGCAGACCCATCACATATTGAGACAAGGTTTTGAATACAGTGGTAAACAGAAAGGAGTGCGTTCCAGATTTAGTTTTGCACAAGCTATGTGGCAACTGACTTCATCCTCTTAGAATTTATTGGAGTGGATCTGGGTATAATATCTAGCCCGACAATACTGCCAGGAGCACATGCCTCAAAACCTGTCAGAAAGGAGTAGAGAAAGTTTGAATCCTAATTTTCGTATTCCGATGAGAGTTGCTCATATTGAGAATTGAGGTGAGCAATGTCGGCCATCCCTCTGCCTGAAATATCTATGCATCAGCCACCCCCTATCGGAAAACGTTTTAGCTGAGCACTTTTTACGACTGCTCCGCTCAGCCACTGAGCAAGAAAGCCACCAGGCATGCGCGTAACGCTCAGCCGGCAGTGGCCATCGGGATGCAGGAATTGTCTGCTTCATTGGCATCTGCGCTCCGATTGGTCGTTGCTGACTGAGCGTCGTGCGCATGTAGGTGCTTTCCTGCTGAGTGGAGTGGAGTGCAGTCTCTTCTTCTTCACTTGCACAATAGAACAAAATTGCACTGCATACTGCTTTAGAGACTTGCAGGCATGCTTCATCATCGCTATCTGCAGACAGCTAGGACTGTCGGTAAATGAGGAAAGAAAGTGAACACATACCATGCACGCCAAAACAAAACATCAATGGGACTACACGAGACTGCATTAAAGTTGCCAATTGGGCATGCTTTATACCTCACAGCCACTGTGTGTACCCAAGTCAACTAGCTCTACACATACCGCTCAACACACCACTGCTAGGCTGAATCAGACAAGTGTTGTGCTTCCCGAGCTTGAAGTACAGTCGTGATTTATATCAGTGGAAACAAGCGATCGTCGACTGCTCAGTACTGGGAGCATCATGCAGCAGCTGACTTTCTCTCCTTTTCAATGCCTTGCGAACCAAGCGTGGTAAGTTGTCTGGCAAGGAGAGAACGTCGCCACAGACAGCACTGAGCAGTTGATAATCACCTGCTTTGCTTCATATGGATCAAGTCTCTACTTGGCCAAAGTAGGCAGTGTGTGTGCAGCAGAAAAGGCTGTACTGAAATCTCAAGAGGATGAAAGATCAGAACAGGCTTGGTAAGGTTTCACATTGCCAGTATGCTCATGCTAATTTCACTTTCTGAAACATAAAAACGCATTTCAAATTGCCACCCAGGACAAGCTGCTATTACACAGCTGTATATATAAGGCAGCTTACCATCAACAACCTTTGCAGACTGTTATGGACCTGAACCTCGGCTCAGCTGGTGATGCAGGAACGAATCGGCCTAGTCGATGATAGCTTCTTTTCGGCGAGGGCCGCACTGAGTATAAAGGCAGAAAAAGTGCTGTAGATTATGTGAAACAAACAAACAAACAAAAGCAATCCTAGCATGCAGAATTCGCTAAGAGGCACTGACAAATAAAAATCAGAAATTGGGTCAATTATGTTAATGCAATATACTTCGGACACGTACCATGACTGCTGGTAAGATATCTGCTGCCTTCATTCTAGATAAGCTTGTAAATTTACAAGTCGAATAACAAATAACTTATAAGCTGAAACATATTTCGATGAAACTACCAAATCCGAAGACTATCTCTGCAAATATGGTGCTATTTAGTACACCAGAGATGAGAAGAATTGAATTACAGCGTCCCCCTTACAAAAATTGAAGCAAAACAAGTACAGAGTCCGCCGTGCGTGCCACTACAACAGAAACGATGGTACTGTGATCTCGTGGAGATCCGAGTTCGGAACAGGTGAGACAGGGTTTGGCATGACAAATATGCCAATGTCATTATTCATTTTTGCAACATTAAAATGACTCTGAAAGTATGACCAGCTACAAGGTATATTCATGCAAACCTTTCGAGTGTTGAATGGTAGGTACAGTGCCCTGGTTGTGTTCATGTGCGATATATGTCCAAATACCATAGAGACCAATACTGCAAACTTCTCCGAAAACCAATGGGCACTGGCGAACGGCGAGAGTAGCGCTGTTCACCACTCTTGCCGTTCATTCATGTTTGTGTGTTGCCCCTAACAAGCGCACCAATAGGAAGGTTTTAGACATTATTGGGAACAGTAAATACACAAATACAAAATACAAATACAACACACAACAATACTGGCAGCAAGTAGAGACGCACTTCTGTTGTAAACCCAGCATTCCGCTTACGAATGGAATGCAAAATTCCCCTACAGGATTTCATTTCACGCGAGTGGCATCGGAATTGCCAAAGGCCAGTCCATAAACACAGTCTGTTAAAAACAATCCTAGCAGCGATAACTTGCTATTATATTGCTCAATATAGATCACCTTACCATGAACAGCCTTGGCAGTCTTCCATGAAGCCTGAACTTCAGTAGAGGAATCTGTCATCCTGTGTCGTCTCAGGACACTCGCATCAGGATGGCGAAGGTGAATGCCAACTTCCACTTGGCAAAAGGCTGCAGTAAGTATAAAGATGAAGACACAGAGCAGAATATATGATGAAAATATCACGGACCAACTTGAAAAAAAGTGCACAAAAAGACAAGGACAAAAGGACAGGAACACGTAGGACGCAGACTGGCGCACACTCGCAACTTGATCTATTGAACACAAAAGAAACTAAGAAAGATCGAGGATCAGAGAAATCAGAAAGGCTGTGTTCGGAGGACGTCAGCTTCAGAAACCGGAGCGTAAGGCAAAGATGTCAGGTAGATTATTTTGAAGACACTTTGGAATTAGCAACAGCCTTTCCATGTTGTAAGGTGGTGAGTTCCTTCTGATTGAACGTCTCGAAGAATGGCCAGCAAAAAAAAAGGAATAAAGGGGAGGAATACATACACTACATACGAATGCAGACTCCCAACTCACATAAATTGGAGAAGAAAAAAAAAAGAATGCGGAAGGAGCTTTAGCAAAAGTTCGAACAGGGCCAAGTGGAACGTGTTAATTCACCCATATGCATAAGAGTCTAAACACAAGTTTCTTGGCAGCTCAGGTAAAAGACGGATGTGCGGACACATTGGTTGCCCATACTAGGAATAATGAAGGCCTAAAATGATCCCCTTTTATGTTTTTCATAGTATCTGCTAATTTTTCACGTTTTTTCTAACGTTGACATACACGAGCAGTGTAAACAGTGCATAAGTAGGTGACAATCCATCGTAGATATTAGAGAGAGATTGAGCTGTCTTTATGTATGAGCCATACATCTGTTACCTTAACTGACAAGAAAATTATGTTTTTAAAATCTCCTCTTGCTAACAGGTGAATCAGCACGTTCCACTTGGGCCTCTGCTCGAGCTCCTCCCGCATTCATTATTTCCTTCTTCCTGTTTATGCGAGTTGAGAGTCTGTGCTTGCATGTGGTCTACGTGTTACTCTCCTTGTCTCCTTGACTTTTAGTCGACTATTTTTTAATGTGTTCAAATAGTACCAGCGCACCACCTTACTACAATCATGCAACAACAAAAAACAATTACAACCTACATCATTCGCTAAAGGCAGTACCAATGGAAAAAAAAAGCATTGGGTGAGGTACAGTGGCGTCACGAGGGTCAGCGGCACCCTGGGCGGTAGCACGCAACGACACCCCCCCCCCCCCCCCCTCCCCGCTCTCGCGTGGCCCGCCGCGACTCCACCCCCCCCCCCCCCCCACCTCCCCGCTCTCGCGTGGCCCGCCGTGAGTTTCCCCCCTCTGAGGGCTGCACCCGGGGCGGTCCGCCCCCCCCCCCCCCCCTTTGACGCCACTGGTGAGGTATGGACACTATATGCTTACACTGAACAAAATATACCTCCCACAAACTGGCGAGACACTACCTTAATTAAGGACATGCTTGTAAATTTCACTAGAAGCCCAAAAGCGGCGTCAAAACTTATTTCGCGGGCACACATTTTTGCGATCGGGAGCGGTATGCTATGCATTATACACCATGAAGTGAATTTATCGCGGCGCCAATTTTTGGCAACTCTTTTCTGATTACGAATCGCGAAAATGAAGTCGTCTGCAGACGACTGGGCGGCGGAAGCTACGCACTTGCTCGATCAATCAATCGCTGCCTTTTGACTGTCCCCAGCTCTCCGGACGCAGAATCCACCCGTAGTGCCAAACTTAGAGCTTCGGCGATGGAGGGGCACCGCGCTCTTCCAGACATTCTATTTTACCAGTAAACAATACGATGGAGGGAGGCAATCAACGCCCCCCCCCCCCTTCCCTTTCCGCCTTTGCCTGCCCGCCCGCCCTCATGTCCCGCAAAGTTCCGCCGCTACTGATGGACCAGCGAGTACGCAGCCTAAGCGCTCATTTGTGACCGATAATTATCGCGAGGATGGAGTGCTCTGCATCGGGAAACAAAAAAAAGAAAAACAGCCTCGCATAACACCATTCGCACACAATTATTAATACTGGTAAAAGCAAGCGATCTAGAGACAATAACAAGCATTTTGAACGGAAAAAAGAACAAACTAGCCCTAACGAACAAAGAAAGGAACTTACTTTGAAACGACCGTGCCATGATCTTGGCTGTTGAGCAGATTCAACGTAGTTCCACGGCTCACAGTCACTTCCTTCTTTTTCGGAAACATTTGAAACTAAGGTAAACTCCACGCATCACGACTAATCAGTAAATTGACCTCAAGACAGAGATATGAAACACACACGACCAACACGGCCGGCAAAACGCGCAAAACAAGGTTGTGGATTTGATTGGATTGTGTTCGTTGGCTATATGGATGTCTAGCGACTTTACGGAAACTATGTTCGCGTATCTTCAACACGCTTGCAATAAAACGATCAGAAAAGCCCATTAAAACACTATCAGGAGACACAGTAATAATAAATTATTGAGCATGTAAAGTGCCACAATATTAGAAATACGTACTGAACATGTAGCAAAAATTAAATACGAAACTAATCACACAAAGTATTCAAACGACTTTAGCAGACATATAATTTCCTGAAAACATCCCTCATTTGGTCGGTCGGTTGGGCTTTTCTTGCTGAAGCGCGGTTCTGCTGATCTTGTGGTCGGTGGTTCGAATCCCAGTAGAGTAAATGTTTTTATTTTACTGCGTTTTTTATTTGTTTTTACTATTTTAAATATTTGATATGTTTTTTGCAGTCGCCGGCCCCCTACTTATGGTAAAACTCACGCAGAATGTGAAAATAATAAGTGCGAGCCCAAATTTGTATTGATTTTTTGAATTCCATGTGCTGTGCCATTAGTAACGCGTTAAATGATGTTTAGTAGTTATTTTGTGTATTTTTTGCTTTTTCGTTGTTACCTGCTTTGTCCCATTTACTGTGCCCCACTCCTCTCTGTAATGCCTTCGGGCCCTGAGGGACATAATAAATGAAAATGAAATGAAAAGAAATTGTTGTGTTTATGTTTATACAGCTGGAAGTTAGTCTGCTTCAGTGGGCGTCTGGTGTCTCAGCTGTAGATACGGAATTTAGCCAGTGCTTTACAACCGCTAGCCTGGAGTCTTTAACGCGCACCACGCAGTAGTGGTACACGACCGCACGCCGATACGATGCTTATCCAGATCAAAACGGGCAGGGGTGGGGATTAAACCCAGGATCCCTGGGTTCTGCAGCGAGAGCTTTCGCTCCACGTGCTGCGATTTGAATTTGATTTGATGCAATGCACAAACCGTGGCCGTCTTGCTTTGCCGGGAAAATTTGCTCCCTCCGTGCTAATAGGTGGGTCAGTGTATAGTAGGCAAACAGCGCAAGTCCTTTCAACGAAGTAAATAAGGCAATAATAATGGGAATATTGAGAGCAAAATGGGAAAATGTGTAAGTGGTCAAACTGCCATAGTGATGCACCCGAAGTTTGTTTGAAGGCGGTCACCTTTACCCACTATTAAAACAAAAATACCGCTATTCAGTTATTTACCTGAGCTTATAGCGCGCTACGTATTAAGCACATCTCTTAATTTTCTGAATTCCGGAAAGTAGTACTTAATTTTGTACTGGAACATCAGTGATATCCCTCGCCTGCCGCCTGGTTTTACTTATAGAGGTTGCGCTCCGCAGTTTTACTTTTTTATTAGGCCTAGACATGTTTTATTCCTGAGATCCAAGAACAGTGCGGATAATTAAACTAGCTTTCAGAAACGGTATCCTTCGGTGTTATAACATTTATGTTTCGTAGCGTCAAGGGGTCACATTCACAAACCCGGCAGTGTAAACATCCACAACGCATTTGTGTTTCTCGTTTTATTGTGTTAAAAAACAAAGTTTTTATATTTGCGTTTTTTTAGTGCGGTATGTCGTATAACATAAGCTATCGGAGGACAGGTCGTCTGGCTATGCGAACATTTAAAATATTTCTGTTAGATGATCGTAACTACCACAGAAAAGAGTCGAATCTTGCCTGAAATAGCATATTTTCACACTCAATTAACATCACCAATAACATGATTTTAGGAAAGTTGTGTACCTCGCGTAGCGTCATAAGCGATACACACATCTCTATCATGTCCAGATTCTGGAAAGTAATGCGTATTATTGTTTTTGTAACTCAAAGCGCGTGCTCAATCATGCCACTTGTTTGTTGTTGTACTTCATTCGGAGGCTCCGCTATTAGCCCCGTGCGCGACCGAAAGCGTCGCTGTGGTCGGCCTTCCACGATTGGCCGAACGCTGACTATGACGTCGGAAAGGGGATTTATCATCGACGGAAATAAGAGGAATGAAAGAACTTTAATTTTGACGGTGTTGGCAGTGTTCCTTTGAGAACGCAATGATTTCAAGCTTCCACCATGCTAATAACAAACACCATCCAAATTGTTGTTTGCGAGGTAATGACGTCACAAAGGGGAACCACAGGAGGGCGCCACCAAAACTTCTCGCCGCTAATACCGTTTTAGTTTTATTTTTTTTTATCAGAGCCAAGCACGTGCGTATATTGCCGGATCTTAAGTATAGTACATCAAATTAAACCAGCTTCCTGAAAAAGTATCGTAAGGCGTTGTGTAATTTATTTTTCATGGCGTACGGTCAGATTCTCGAATCCTGAACTGCAAATCTTCCTCGCCGCATTGTTTTTTTCTCGTGGTTTCGCGATAAAACACGTCAGCCTTGCCATGCTGGGATTAAATACACCAGCGTCGGCGGTTATTTGCGAAGGATTGATCAACGCAAACATTTCCACTCGCTATTCATGAATTGACGCAGTTCGTCAGAATCTCAATGACTTGACTGCATAGTAAAAACGGCAAAAAAATTAATAAAACGATGTCGGTCAGTAAACGGAACTTCCATGGCGGGGCTCGCCAGTCTGAACAGCAAAGTGCCGATACCGGCCAGTCACTGAACTTCCATGTAAATGCTGGCCATCAAAGACAGCAAAGTACCGATGCCGGCCAGTTACTGAACTTCCATGTAAATAATGGCCATCAAAGACAGCAAAATACCGATACCGGCCAGTTGCTGGAATCTCCATGGAAAGACTGGCCAACAAAGACAGCAAAAACCCGATGCCGGCCAGTCACTGTAACCTCTACGGCTGAACTGGCCAGTGAACCAGACGAAACCCCGACGCCGGCCGGGGCCGGGTGCCGCCATCCTGTTACCAGGACCGGCCGGCGTAGTCCCGATACCGGGCGACACGGTGTGCTACCTGGGATACACACCATAATGGTGATCTTCTGCGCAGCAGAAATATTGTTTATCAGAATTAAACGTCATCGTTAATTGAACAAATGTGGCTGTCTGTGTAAGTCCTTCGTGTTTTTATTCTTTTTACTTGTGTGTTCATTATTTCATTTTTCTCTCATGATTTAGTCATTTGTGTTTTTGTTTTTGTTACCTATGTGTTCAATATTTATTAATTTTTTCCTTTAATGAGGTTTTAGTTAAAGATATGATGCCCTCGTTATTTTCTAGTCCGGGAAACAGGGGTGTCCTCGTCGTGTTCAAGGAGCAGTAATGACCTTTTTATCTTGTATCGCGTGCGGCGAACAATGGTGTGTGTGTGTGTGTGTGTGTGTGTGTGTGTGCGCGCGCGCGCGTGTGCGTGTGCGTGTGCGTGTGCGTGTGCGTGTGCGTGCGCGCGCGCGTGCGCGTGCGTGCGCGTGCGCGTGCGCGTGCGTGTTCGTGTGCGTGTGCGTGTGCGTGTGCGTGCGCGTGCGCGCGTGTGTGTGTGTGTGTGTGTGTGTCTGTGTGTGTCTGTGTGTGTGTGTGTGTGTGTGCGCGACATGTTGGTCACAAGGGATGACTTGGGGACCGAACGGAAAAACAAGGCCAGCGAGGAGCGACTAGGGGACTTTGAACATCGCACGGTGCAAGGAAGGACATCAACAACGAGGCAAGCAAGCAAGCCCACATGAAAACTGTGCTCGACCAGAGTTGAATCACTACTGTGACTCTGTGAGTAAGAATCAACGACTTTGGAACTTCCGTATAGTTTACAGCTTAATTGTTGCCTTCCGTTCGTTTTATTTTAATAGGTGTCTGCGTGCTATTACATTTTTTAGTTTATTTTAATGGTTGTCCGTGTGATATTACAGTTTTGTTCCTTATTTTTTCTTGAACGGGGAAGTGCTTGTTTGGAGATTTCACGCTTTCATGTATAAAACTTTTTTTGCAAACCATACTCTCGGTCTGCTCTCTCGACAACCAATCCCGCCAAAAGGTTGTGACTTTCCGGCGTCGAATGATATGTTGCAATGTTTTCTAACTAGCGATCGCCTGCATTATATCTTTGTAGCATACATATTTGTCGGAATGACAAATTCTGAACCAGACCAATAAATATTGGTCAGTGGCCTATTCTGTAGATATATCTACGTGAACACACGTTTGGGGCAGTGTGGGATAGCAGTATAATGTATATTTTGTGGATACTCATAGAAATGCATTATATGATCCCATGTCTGGACCTGGAAAGTATGGTACCTGTCCCATGGCATTTATATCCATGTGATGCCAGAAGGAGCATCACATGAAAATTGCTTTATATGGTGTGGGTACCCTATCTGCCAGACCCAAACACGGGATCATATAAAGCAGTCTATATATGGTATATAAGGAATTGGGCAGATATGGGTATATAAGGAATTGGGCACATATGACTATATCCATCCAGATACGGCCTGATTATGCATATCTGGCCATATCTGCTCAATTCCTTATATATCCATATCTGTATTTTTTAATATAAGTCCAGATATGACATTTCTGTAAGGGCAGCAAGCCATCTGCTCCTTCCTACCAGCATTCCTTTCCCTGGCCCGGTGCGGCCTGTGTGGCTCTGTGTTTGAAAAGCCCTACGCGTATATCGGCAACAAGCAATTTCTTCGAAGAAGTCACAGAAATTCTCGTGATGTGGTTTGGTTCGGCAAATGACAGCTTGTACCGCATCGCGTTGAATCTTCACGGAGCCCTTCCATCTCGTTTGTGTGTACGTGGTTGTTCTCCAGTGCCCATATCGACAAATATCTCAGAATACATCTTTCAAGTCCGCTAATATTTTGGTAAGTGCACGGCAACCTGCTTGTTGGCAACGAGTGACCGCTGTTCTACGGGTACTCTTCCAGATTATATATAGAATTAGGCAGTGTCTATTCTCCCGGCAGCCGGGACAATAGTTTTTCCGAAATTCTATGGAGAGTCGCCTCCCATTAGCCGCCTGAAATAATGCAACTCCCGGTAAAATACTGACTTTCTTGTTCTCCCGGCTGTTCTTGGAAACACGTTTCATAGACAACTTTTTATGGACACACGTTTCATGGACTCCTTTCGTCGACACTAACATATCACCGACACTCGCTACGCTAATCGCACGCGGCGAGGAAATGTTTTCGCGGAAGTGGATATTCTGCCGGCAGCCCGGGAAAAGATTGCCGGCAGTTGTCCCCTATTGGGTCTCGTATAAAACGAATTGTGAAAACGGCTATTTGAAACTGTAGAGTAGGTCACTAGTAAGGTTTCTGTGTCATAGGCAGCGGGACCCTGATTCAGTCCCCCAGTGTGGGCTTATTTTTTTTTCTCGAACATTTCCTAAGCGTTTGACGATATTTACAACATGTTTTTTTATGATTAACACTGAAAAAAAAAAACGAATGTTGTGGATGAAACTTCGCTGAATTAAATGGTATGGGACTGCGCCCTTCCCGGGGGTGAATGGAGGACATAGCCCGGGGAAAACAAATTCCGCCAGTTTCGGACGGCGCGTGAATCACTCGGAGGGCGCGTGTATCACAGTCTGCGGCTGCTCATTAGAAAAATATTAACGCAATTGTCCCACCTGTACACGCCTCAACGACCGACTCCGAGAACATCAAATGGACGCCGAAAGTGCTGCTTCGGATTCTCAGCACCCGATCGTCATTCACGAGAGAAAATGCCCCGGCGGCGCTACTAATTTCGCCTGCACGACAGCCATGGGAGGCCGCTGCGAGCGAGTCGGGAGAGAAATAATTGAGGCCTATCGGGTGGCGACAAGCACCCCTCCTATTTCGCTCTCAAGAAAGGAGATTATCTTTCTGAGGCCCACAATGGAAGCCGAACACTGACAGTCTAGGCAAGGCGACAAGTTCACCGGCAGAAGCGGACTTTCCTTTCATTCCGTTCCATTTCATTCCAGAGAAGGGTTGGGATTCTCCCGTCCCTTATTTCTCTACTGTTGAACAGGTCGGGATACACTCTCTCCCCTGTAGCTTTGGCTGTCGAGCAGGGATTGTTTTTTCTTTACTCTTTTTTTAAAAGTTGTTTCGTTTTTTTTTTTGTTTTTTTTTTACTCTAAAGCGTCGGAAATGCAGAGGGAGCTTAGCTGCGCTGTTGATGTCCCTTAGACCTCGCCTTTTGCAGATCCTCTCCACCTGCTTTTGTGTCTTCGTGTGGCTGACAGCGAGCGCAACAGCCGCTTTAAGCAAATCAAAAGGGTGGAGCGAAACGCGTGACCTCTCTGCTTAGAACTCGTAGGACAAAAACGTTTGGACGAAACTTTTTTCACGTGACTCTCTCTGTCACGCTGATGGGATCTCTGGGGCTGTTGTTTTCGCCGTTTGCCTAGTTATGGGAATAGGCGGGCGACGTAGGTCCGGTTTTCAAATGCGCTCTTCAGTGTTCGGTTGATTTCGTGCGTTGCAGACGCGGCCGCGTCTTTTTGTCATAAACTGCCAGAATACGCCCTTGCCAATTTTTTGGTAACAGCCATTTTTTTTCTCTGGAGTTCGTGGAATTCTTGTGATGTGTTCGTTGAACACGCTTCGACAAAAACTGCTCTTCGCCGACGACGAGACATCAGTTTAGTGTGCGCAACCTTCTTTCTCGAGTGTACTTGTGGGGTGCCTGAGTTGGATTATGGATCTATCAAGGATTACATGATATTGCTCTTTTATTAGTAAGCACGCTGCAAGCATGCTTCTGATAGTAGTCCTGCTTTCCTCTAAATCTCTGCGGATTTTGTGTGATGAGTTTTGCTTGGCATGAGGACAGTGTTGTTTTATTTTATATTTTTCTTTTCGATTTACAGAGAAGTGCGACCTTTGTAAATATGTCAAGAATACACTGTGTGTAATATTAGTGGTTTAATAAACTTTTGGGAGCGATCAAAAAAGAATTGTTTGTCCACATATGTGATTGGACATGCAACAATTGATATGCATCGTACACATACTTGCACGACGTTCGGCCAATACGGAGCAGACGCATCGTAGTGTATTGGCACAAAATTGCACGAACGCTAGGCCGAGGCAAAACGGCTGTACGGCAATACCTGCTGGATATCAAACGGTGGCCCAAAACTTGACATTTGAGCGATATTGAAACCAACGTTCGGCTGGTACTGGCACGATAGTGCAAAGTATTGCCGTGCTTCTTTTGAACGGAGGTGATGACATCTGACCATCGTGTTTCCGACGCCTATTAATTTAATTATCTTCTGGGGCGCGTGAAAGAGCACTTCTGTGACACACCAGAGTTATTCCAAACTATGGCAGGCCTCTCGGCTTTCTTTGCCACTTTTGGCACTTATTTGGCACTTCAGTGGGGAGCTAGAGAAGAGCCAAACTTCGGCATGCACCGAATCGCCAAATTAAGATTTACTGCGGCAGGTATGGCTCAAGTCTGGCACTTACTTTGGCAGAACTGTGGCGCAACAGAGAAAAGCCAAACTTGGCATGTCCGAAATACCCAAATTAGGCGTTGCTTGGGCAGTTAGGGCTCAAGTCTGGCACTTACGTTGGCACAACTGTGGCGGACCAGAGAAAAGCCAAACTTGGCTTTGCCGAAATATCCGAATTAGGCGTTGCTTTAGCAGTTATATCTCACGTCTGGCACTTAATTTGGCACACATGTGGCGGACCAGAGGACATAGCCCGGGGAAAACAAATTCCGCCAGTTTCGGACGCCGCGTGAATCACTCGGAGGGCGCGTGTATCACAGTCTGCGGCTGCTCATTAGAAAAATATTAACGCAATTGTCCCACCTGTACACGCCGCTTCCCAGCGGCCCGCCGGCGGCCCAAGCCTCGCTGTCCTCTATTCACCCCCCGAAACGGAGTCTCCTACCATTTAATTCAGCGAAGTTTCGTTGACAACATTAATATTTTTTTTTTCAGTGTTAATCGTAAAAAAGAAATGCCCTAGGTATCGCCAAATGCCTAGAAAAAAAAAAGTAAGCCCACACTGACGATTAAACCAGGGTCCCGCCGCATAAGAGACGGACACCTTACCAGGGAGTTGCTCTACAGCTTCAAATAGTTGTTTTCACAATTCGTTTTATACGAAACCAAATAGGGGGAAACTGCCGGCATTTGTTTCCCCGGGCTATTGTGCACGCGGCAGATTATTCACTTCCTTTTTTCGCGGGTTTATCACCGGCCGGCAGACCCGTCCACGCAGCTTCGCGGCGACGTTCAGCGACGGCTCATTACAAAAATGTTAACCCACGCGTCCCACCCTACATGCCATTTGCGGCGACGATTTGGGGTAACTTGTTACCAGAAAAAAAGCTAATCATATTATTTTGTAAAACAATCTGCTCATAAAACAGCGTATCAATAAACGAACTGTCAATGAAACGTCATTTGATGCACTGATTGCCACCGCCAATGAGAGGCGTCTGCCAGGAGAATTTTGGGAAGATCATTTTTCCAGCTGCCGGGAGAACAGACAGTATGGCCTAGAATTACCCCGGTTCTGTTTGCTTTGCAATCTTTTCAGCTGTATAAAAGCTTAGCAGTACCTCTTTACATTTCGCAGATCGCTTGCACGTTTGTACTTCTCTACGGAACATGCTGTGTGTATTAAACTTCTAGGAGATTTGAAGAGAATATTTTGTGTCTCTTTTGCTGCCTGTTTACAAACTCATGTGCCAGTACTTCTTCTATACGCGTTTCCCTCGTGCATTAAATAGGTTAATTCAGTTCGGGACGTTTTAAATAAGTTTGACATATCCAACCATCCAAACGATACCCATTCAGGGTTAACGAATAATTTGCATGGGTGCCAATGCTAGCTTGAGAGCGATTCATTTCAGCGAGCATTTTCAGCGGAGGGATGCGGCGGCTAGGCTTCTGCTAGAGCAAGTGAGCCAGCACTGCCTTTCGTGGCTTGATCGCGTCTGTTCATTTGCTTGTGCATGATATATTCAGTTACATAGTTCAGAAAGAGCTAATGGTGGCCAGCCATCCTTGACTTCACGACGACTTGGTTGAGGTTGCGGAAGAACTTTTAGTCCATTGTGAGCCAAGCTCTTCAGAACATCGCGATGCTACAGAAACAAGTGAACTTATGTAGAGCTTTGGCACATTCACAACGTGCTGCTTGGGAGTGTGCTTTACTAAGACCAATGTGGGTTTGAAAGCGTTGATCTTTGAACTTTGGATCTTTTTGTAGATGCCATCAGTGCGAAGCTTAGAATAGAAGAATCGGCAGCATAAAAAATGGTGGTGAAGTGGCTGCCAGGGTCTTGCGACAGGGGAGGCTGCAGGAAGAGGCGTTCGGAAGCCGTAATGGCTCGATATAAAATTAAATAGCGCAAAAATTAGACAAAGGACAAGGGACAGAACACGTAGACAAGGACAAGCGCTAACTCACAACTGGCGTTTTAATAGAAGAGAAGGAAGCAGCATATAAATACTCCGAAAAAAGGAAAGAAAAAGATCTATAATAAAAGGAGAAAGGAGAAAATTGAAAGGTATGAACAAAAAGGAAAAGAGAAGGAACAGCGTAACTAAATTAATTCCGGGAATATACTGAAATGAAGAAAAATACTATAGCTTAAAGGAAGAAGAAGTTGAAAATACTAGAAATTGCCGTTGAATCAATCTCAAGTTGGCCACCGAAGGTATAATAATTCTTTGTCAGTTAATTCCACGGATGGTGCACTCACACAAGCGTCTTCCTTTTCCTTGATGGTGAAGGCCTCGTAAATTTCTCGTGAAGTTTTATCTCGGAACCGTCGTAGGATTTTGGTTTTTGTCAGGATCGCTTGGCATTTACAGTCTCTAACGTGCACTGCTAGATGCCCCGCTGGAGTGGACTTGAGTGAGGTGGCGTGTTCCCGCAACCTGGTGTTGACGCAGCGGCCTGTCTGACCGACGTATATCTTGCCACAGGTGAATGGTATTTCATAAATTACCTGGCTTTGGCAAGGTACATACTTTTTCTTGTGTTTGATGGTGCACTGAACTTGTCGATCTTGAGGAGTATTTATCTTTGGACACAGCTTCTTTAGCTTGTTTGGTGCAGAAAATACAACAGGGATGTTATATCTAGATGCCACCTTTTTCATGTTATGTGACACCTGGTGAATGTAGGGTATCACTGCAAGGCGCTGTCTAGGGGGTTTAGTTTTTTCTTTTCCCTTTCGAGAGCTGATCATTCTTTCAACTGCCTCAAACAGGATGGTACTTGGATAGCCAGAAGTCGCAAGCCGTTGTAATTGGTCTTCAAAACTCTGTCCCGCCTTGTGCTCACATGACTTCCTGAGGGCTGCATGGAGACTGTTGTTGATGATTGCCATTTTTATGAGTTTTGAATGCGAAGACTCATATTGCAGTAATTTTTTCTTCGACCTTGGCTTATATATCCAGCACGTGTGGTTTTCTTGGAATTTTAGTTGTAGATCGAGAAATTGTAGGGTGAAGTCTGTAGGTAGCTCGTATGTAAACTTTAGCCCTTGAGCATTTTTCGTGAAGATTGTTCGGATGTTGTTGATTTGCGTCTCGTCTTTTTCACCTGGTTTATCGCTTAGAAGCACGAGATAATCATCAACGTACCTGTATATTTTTGGAACCTGGTCGTCGGTTATTTGCTGAGCGATGGCTCGATCGCATTGGGACAGGAAGATGTCGCATAGCACAGGAGCTACGCAGGAACCGATACAGATTCCCTTCTTTTGCAGGTAGGTATTGTTGTTCAAAGTGACGACTGTGGATGCAAGGTAGTATGTCAGCAGCTCCAAGAATGAATCCAGATGTAAGCCAGAATTGTTTTGGAAAGAAACTGTGCCGTTTTGCTCAATACATTCTCTTACGGCTTCGAACAGACGGTCATGGGGTATGGAATAGAACAAATCTTCCACGTCAAGGGAGAAACCATATCTTACTTGTTGGTTGTCATTTTTTAGGAAACGTATGATTTCTTCTGAATTAGGAATCAGAAACGGATCTTGAAGTTCAAGAGCAGATAAGTGATTGAAAATGAATCGTGACATTGCTCCTTGCCATGAACCTTTTTCTGTTACAACGACGCGGAATGGACATTCTATTTTGTGCGTCTTAGCCGTGAAAAACATATCCAAAAATTCTTTTTTGGCAGTAGTAATCTGTTTTTTCAGGTTAGTCAGAACATGTCTGGAGCAAAGTTGAAGTACTTTAGCTTTTGCTTTCTTGATGTTACTGTCTTGCAACGTTTTAAAGTTTTTCTGGATGGCTACTCCTGCCTTTTCCATATAAGTGGTGTTTGTACACACTACGAATCCTCCTTCCTTATCGGAAACTAGGAGGTTTAAATTGTGTTGTTTGAAGTAATTTTCCACTCTAATATTCTTTGTCTTAAACTCAGCCTGTCTTACTTTCAACAACATCCGAACAATCTTCACGAAAAATGCTCAAGGGCTAAAGTTTACATACGAGCTACCTACAGACTTCACCCTACAATTTCTCGATCTACAACTAAAATTCCAAGAAAACCACACGTGCTGGATATATAAGCCAAGGTCGAAGAAAAAATTACTGCAATATGAGTCTTCGCATTCAAAACTCATAAAAATGGCAATCATCAACAACAGTCTCCATGCAGCCCTCAGGAAGTCATGTGAGCACAAGGCGGGACAGAGTTTTGAAGACCAATTACAACGGCTTGCGACTTCTGGCTATCCAAGTACCATCCTGTTTGAGGCAGTTGAAAGAATGATCAGCTCTCGAAAGGGAAAAGAAAAAACTAAACCCCCTAGACAGCGCCTTGCAGTGATACCCTACATTCACCAGGTGTCACATAACATGAAAAAGGTGGCATCTAGATATAACATCCCTGTTGTATTTTCTGCACCAAACAAGCTAAAGAAGCTGTGTCCAAAGATAAATACTCCTCAAGATCGACAAGTTCAGTGCACCATCAAACACAAGAAAAAGTATGTACCTTGCCAAAGCCAGGTAATTTATGAAATACCATTCACCTGTGGCAAGATATACGTCGGTCAGACAGGCCGCTGCGTCAACACCAGGTTGCGGGAACACGCCACCTCACTCAAGTCCACTCCAGCGGGGCATCTAGGAGTGCACGTTAGAGACTGTAAATGCCAAGCGATCCTGACAAAAACCAAAATCCTACGACGGTTCCGAGATAAAACTTCACGAGAAATTTACGAGGCCTTCACCATCAAGGAAAAGGAAGACGCTTGTGTGAGTGCACCATCCGTGGAATTAACTGACAAAGAATTATTATACCTTCGGTGGCCAACTTGAGATTGATTCAACGGCAATTTCTAGTATTTTCAACTTCTTCTTCCTTTAAGCTATAGTATTTTTCTTCATTTCAGTATATTCCCGGAATTAATTTAGTTACGCTGTTCCTTTTCTTTTCTTCTCTTTTCCTTTTTGTTCATACCTTTCAATTTTCTCCTTTCTCCTTTTATTATAGATCTTCTTCTTTCCTTTTTTCGGAGTATTTATATGCTGCTTCCTTCTCTTCTTTTCTATTAAAACGCCAGTTGTGAGTTAGCGCTTGTCCTTGTCTACGTGTTCTGTCCCTTGTCCTTTGTCTAATTTTTGCGCTATTTAATTTTTATATCATGCATATCCAACTAGCCCACCTCAATATCTTAGTACCGTAATGGCTCCCCAGTCCCAGGACTCGCCCCAGGACCCTCCCCAGTAACAGGGATAGGCTCCCCACTGAGACTCCTCCCTAGCCCCTTTTAATAAAAGTTTTGAAAAAATTATCAATTGATCTTGAATTTGTCATTTGCACGCCAGATAAAAGAGTGCATCTACAAAGCATAGGAGGACCTTGCCATTTGTGCCCAGAATATTTTTTTGCAGTGGGCTACTAATGCAAAACAGGCCAGGGGTTCTTAATACCCAATGTTGAAATAACGAGGATTTAAACTCATTGCCATCATTGCATAACCAGCATTAACGATGTAGCATTAACATTGGGACATGCCAATGAATTAGCTTGACTGTCAATAACCGCCTATTCAATGAATGAACTCGTATGCCAATGATGGCATAGCCATTGAATTAGTGTGAAAGCCGAAATTGGCATAGTCAATGACATAGTGTGGATGCCAATGATGGCTGAAATATTGGTTTAACGATGGCTCAACAATAGTGCCAATGATGGCTGGAAAGTTGGTTAAAGGATGGCCCTACATTGGTGCCAATGATGGCTGGAACATTGGTTGAACGATGGCCCAACGTTGGTGCCAATGATGGCTGGAACATTGGTTGAACGATGGCCCAACGTTAGTGCCAATGATGGCTGGAATATTGGATGAACGATGGCCCAACGTTGGTGCCAATGATGGCTGGAACATTTGTTGAACGATGGCCCAACGTTGGTGACAATGGCTGGGCCAACATTGGAAGAAGTTGCGCTTGGCCAGAATGCCAATGTTGGACCTACCTCTGGAGTCAGTGCTTGCCATTGTTGGCCCAATATCGGCCCAACATTGGTGTGCTGCCTGGGCAGGTACTTCAGTTAGATAAACCCCAGCAAAGGCAGCAAGACACTGTCATGGGGTCACACCAAGGATAACGGCAATCCTGCTCGAGTTTGGAGTCTTGTCACAGAACTTCACTGAACATAATAATATATTCACTTTCGTTAACTTTTCCCTCTGAAATGTGTTTTTCTGTATTTGTTGTTGTTGTTGTTGTTGTTGTAAAAAGGTTCCCAGGTATCACCGACTTCTAGGCCAAAACTTGGCTTTTGTCTGGGAGTTTGGAGCATTGAAAAGCCAGTAGAAGCCAAAGTAGAGTCAAAACTGACCTCCCTTGGCAGCAGTCTGTGTGTTTTGGCCCTAATTCGCCAAACAAATGCCAAACTTAGGCTTCACTACCTGGTAGTTCGGCCGCCATCTGGCATCCCTGGCCCTAAACCACCTAACAAATGCCATGAGTTAGGCTTAATGCCCGGTACTTCGGCAGATAATTGGTATTTATGGGCAAAATCGCCGAACTAATGCCAAATTTAGGCTTCACATTTTGATAGCTCGGCTGTCATCTGGCACCTTCGGTTAAAAATCGCCACAGATGTGCGAGAGTTAGGCTTACTACCTTGTAGTTTGGTTGACATCTGGCATCTTTAGGCCCAAGTCGCCAAACAAGTGCCAAAGTTAGGCTTCGCTTCCCGATATTTCGGCTGTCATCTGGCAGCTACGGGCCAAAGTCGTCAAACAAGTGCCAAAGTTAGGCTTCGTTTCCCAATAGTTCGGCTGTCATCAGGCAGCTACGGGCCAAAGTCGCCAAACAAGGGCCAGAACTAGGCTTACTGCCTTGGAGATCGGCTGATGAGGTATTTGATGTACGCGGGTGGTCTTCATCCCAATTAAATAAAAATCAAGTTTTATTCGGTTGACCACTTTATCCTATTTTGGGTGTCTCTTGATTTCTCCAGTCCAAAGGTTGGCTGAACGTTTTGAGGCGGCTGGACCAGGCTTTGCAAACGCAAATTCTGCCGGGTGTTGTACTCGCGCGTAGGTACACACGTCAATATCGGGTGGGACGCGCCGTGAGAGTGGTTCGACATTAAGGCGCGTTCACACCGGTGATGCGATCTAGTCGCGCGATAACTTTCATTGCAAAAGCGACCATTGCGGTCAAATAGTGACGCGATTTGAGCAGTCGCTTGCTGGCTCGACTTTTTGTGATGCAATCTAGTCGCAGAGAGTCGGAGCCAATCAACGGCGTTCGGAGCGAGAGTTTTTGAGAAGCGACTCGCCAACGAAGGCGTTGGACTCGCTCATCGCGCGGAACCAGAAAGACCATCTAATTTTTTTTTTTTGCGATGCGATTTAGTTGCATCGCGCGACTGCTTACATTCTCGGTGTGAATGCGCTTTTACAGAAAGTGCTGCCATCAAGCTAGCGCTGCGCGAGACGGATGTGCGCCCGTCTCTTCAACAGACGTCATTATTAGGCGGCGCATTGCAAAAGCCAGCGTGGCTCTGTGCGTGTCTTGCATTTTGATTGAGCACTGTCAAATCCTAGCGATAACAAAGAGCGGAAACGACCGGGGCTCCGTGGCGCCGCTCCCGCATCACACTTGGGGAATTAAAATGAAATCCCGGAACTCTTACTATTTTACCGTGTTGGCACGTTTTAAACATTTAGAAAGTGGAGGCACTTAAAGGGAGACAAAGAAAAGACAATCTTTCAACTTCAACAAGATTTATTTTCGGCTTAAGCTCAAAGCCCGCGCGCTCCGTGGGAGTGCGGGAAAGGGAAATCTTGGGGTAAGGAGAGGAAGTGGAGGAAGTGAACGCGATCCCCCTGTCCTGCGAGGCCAGGTACATCGGGCAAATGGGGCGATGCCTCAACGACCGACTCCGAGAACATCAAATGGACGCCGAAAGTGCTGCTTCGGATTCTCAGCACGCGATCGTCATTCACGAGAGAAAATGCCCCGGCGGCGCTACTAATTTCGCCTGCACGACAGCCATGGGAGGCCGCTGCGAGCGAGTCGGAAGAGAAATAATTGAGGCCTACCGGGTGGCGATAAGCACCCCTCCTATTTCGCTCTCAAGAAAGGAGATTATCTTTCTGAGGCCCACAATGGAAGCCGAACACTGACAGTCTAGGCAAGGCGACACGTTCACCGGCAGAAGCGGACTTTCCTTTCATTCCGTTCCATTTCATTCCAGAGAAGGGTTGGGATTCTCCCGTCCCTTATTTCTCTACTGTTGAACAGGTCGGGATACATTCTCTCCCCTGTAGCTTTGGCTGCCGAGCAGGGATTGTTTTTTCTTTATTCTTTTTTTAAAAGTTGTTTCGTTTTTTGTTTTTTTTTTGGTTTTTTTACTCTAAAGCGTCGGAAATGCAGAGGGAGCTTAGCTGCGCTGTTGATGTCCCTTAGACCTCGCCTTTTGCAGATCCTCTCCACCTGCTTTTGTGTCTTCGTGTGGCTGACAGCGAGCGCAACAGCCGCTTTAAGCAAATCAAAAGGGTGGAGCGAAACGCGTGACCTCTCTGCTTAGAACTCGTAGGACAAAAACGTTTGGACGAAACTTTTTTCACGTGACTCTCTCTGTCACGCTGATGGGATCTCTGGGGCTGTTGTTTTCGCCGTTTGCCTAGTTATGGGAATAGGCGGGCGACGTAGGTCCGGTTTTCAAATGCGCTCTTCAGTGTTCGGTTGATTTCGTGCGTTGCAGACGCGGCCGCGTCTTTTTGTCGTAAACTGCCAGAATACGCCCTTGCCAATTTTTGGTAACAGCCATTTTTTTCTCTGGAGTTCGTGGAATTCTTGTGATGTGTTCGTTGAACACGCTTCGACAAAAACTGCTCTTCGCCGACGACGAGACATCAGTTTAGTGTGTGCAACCTTGTTTCTCGAGTGTACTTGGGGGGTGCCTGAGTTGGATTATGGATCTATCAAGGATTACATGATATTGCTCTTTTATTAGTAAGCACGCTGCAAGCATGCTTCTGATAGTAGTCCTGCTTTCCTCTAAATCTCTGCGGATTTTGTGTGATGAGTTTTGCTTGGCATGAGGACAGTGTTGTTTTATTTTATATTTTTCTTTTCGATTGACAGAGAAGTGCGACCTTTGTAAATATGTCAAGAATACACTGTGTGTAATATTAGTGGTTTAATAAACTTTTGGGAGCGATCAAAAAATAATTGTTTGTCCACATATGTGATTGGACATGCAACAATTGATATGCATCGTACACATACTTGCACGACGTTCGGCCAATACGGAGCAGACGCATCGTAGTGTATTGGCACAAAATTGCACGAACGCTAGGCCGAGGCAAAACGGCTGTACGGCAATACCTGCTGGATATTAAACGGTGGCCCAAAACTGGACATTTGAGCGATATTGAAACCAACGTTCGGCCGGTACTGGCACGATAGTGCAAAGTATTGCCGTGCTTCTTTTGAACGGAGGTGATGACATCTGACCATCGTGTTTCCGACGCCTATTCCCTATTGAAAAAACCAGCTTAAGCTGGTCTCAGCATCAAGCTGGGTTATTGCCCCAGCATGCCCGGCTTGGCATGCTGGTCAATGTGGTTGATCTGGTCATACTGGTCATGCTGGTTGCTCTGGTCATACTGGTCATGGTGATTGATCTGGTCCCAGCTTCAAGCTGGGTTATTGCCCCAGCATGCCCAGTTTGGCATGCTGGTCATGGTGGTTGATCTGGTCCCAGCTTCAAGCTGGGTTATTGCCTCAGCATACCCAGTTTGGCATGCTGGTCAATGTGGTTAAACTGGTCATGCTGGTGGACTTCCGAACCAGTTTAAATAAGGATAAACAAGCCGCTCTTCAGAAAAGCCAACTCGGCATTCAATTTATTATTTTCGTACTTTCGGCCACCTCACATGAGCTCAGATGCTACATATCGTTGGCGCTGACACAGTAATAACCGACGCACAGACAGTGGTTCTCGGTGCAAAGCAAACAATGTTAATAAAACAAGATTGCTTCCCTATTGAAAAAAACGATTTGAAAACAGTTTGGATATTAACTGGCCAAACCCGAAATTAACTGGCTGTAGTGGAATTGTACCGGGCAAATTGGAAATCAAACTGTCGAAACTGACCGAACTCGGAAAGTGAACTGGTCAAGCTGGCAGCTGAATTGGCTAAACTGTTACTTGTACAGTTCAAACTCGTAGCGAATCAGGCAAAACTGGTAGCTTGAACTGGCGACACTGGTGTCTTAATGTTTAAGCTGGCAACCAAACAGTTTGAGTTGGCAGTCGAACTGTTCTAACTGGGAGTCCAACAGTTACAACTGGCGATGAAACTGGTCTCACTGTACCGAAACAAGTCATGCCAGCGGAACTAAGGAAACTGCTCGTTGAACTGGTCAAGCTAGCAGTATGCCCAGTTTAAAATAATTAACCATTGGAATCGATCCAATTGGCCTTTTTCATTTGGATCAAGTTGGTTTCAATGTTTCTAATTTAAATTTACAAGCGGGAGAACCGCATTAATAACTTTTTTTGCCTACATGAACGAATTGGGCTTTCACACGCCACACAACTCACAATAAAAAAATTAAAAAAAAAATTGCAGAACAAGATTTATTAATTCGATGGGCAAATATGTGTTATTAGAATCAACCTTTCCACAGCAGAAAAAATGTCTGGCCTTTACATAACATTTTCTCTATGCAGATGTCGCATAACAGACTAGTAGACCAAATAAAAGCTTTATTTTGACGCATGTACAGTTGTACCTAGCCTGCAACAACAGTTCGTGACAGGTCAAGAATTCAGTGATGCAATCGCCCCATAGAAGTTCATTTCTCACTACCGGCCAATCGTTCCCACTCGGACTTCATAATTTTCCCGCTTTTTACCGCGGCCTTTATCCACCCTGGCCTCCACCGAGAAGCCGCTTACAGCGCAAGTGCCCGAGGGCAAGGCAGGGAGCCTCCCACGAGATGTTGGAGAAGCGCGGGAAAATGTGGCAGTGCGCGAGTCAGGCGCCATGAATGCGCTGCGCCGGTGCCCCAAGACCGGAGACCAAGCTGTGCCGCCACGCGCGGCCCGGCTGGCCCGGCCAGGCCCGGCCCCCGGCCACCCCGGCTGCTTTGAAAGGGAAGAGGTGCTCACGTGCCAGGGCAGGGAGCGCGCGGCCCAATCAGCGCGGCCCTCGCGCCCGCTCGAAGCGCCAGTCGGCGTCGGCGGCGGCGACAACTCCGGAGAAAAAAAAAAAAAAACAAAAAAAAAAAAAAAAACGGATTTGGCGCGCGGTTGGGCGGTTGGGTCGGTTGGTTCTTTGTTGTTCGCGCCGCTGTTCTGCTTGGGGAGATTACAAGTTGTCTTCAAGCTGTGTTTGTAGAAGATACTTTGACGGAGCCTTGAGCGCTGCCTCTGCCGATGGTTCCTGTGGCTGACGACGTCTCCACCTGAGTTCCACTCGCTCGCGAGCGAAATGGCTGCATCCCAGAACGGCGTGTTCGGAATTCGCTCCGTCCTCATTGCGGCGCGGGCAATGGCTGCCTCTGTCTCCGCGCCAGCGAGCCAGGTAAGCAGGCTCGACCATTTGGATTCATTTTTATAATCAGGTGCATGTGAAACTGAACGTTTCAGCAACCCGGTTTGGAACAGCTATGCTAGTAATACATCCGCGAGTGTGTATGCAGCTTCAGAGCTATTCTACCACAGTGGTTGCGAGTTGCATAGCGGACGACAGACTGGGGAGGCAGGAAGGGGGTAACAACAGCAGGATCTTTTCACTCCTGGCGTTGTTTTGCGTAAAGGCTTAAACGCATGTAAGCGATTAAGCGAAGGACGGTGACAGCGACAAGAGTCATCCACGGAGATTTCCCACGGTCGCTCGTCGCGTCGCTCGGTGTATGGCTTTGGTCGCTTGCTGCCATCGCTTTCGTGCGGTTTGTCTCGTCGCGCGAGTGACCGAGCGACAGCGAAGCGGATCGTCATCGCTCGCCAAATCGCTTACATGCGGTTTATACTTAATTGCCGCTAGAGTGGCACCACATGTGCGGTTGGCGCACGCTTCCATATTCCCGCTCATACTGTTTCTGGTAGTGCGTATTTTTTATTCCTTCAACATACCGTTTTAGAACAGACGGGTGCAAATATATCTGCCATGGCTCTAATTACTGATGTTTATTCTTATTTCAGATGCCTTGAGGTACTATGTTATCCACCACCGGAACCCCGACACTCCAGAAGATGTGGGAAATCTCGCCGACCGGCTGGGACTAATGAATAATATCATGACAAAGGTTTAACATTGTAAATATGTTTTTATATTTATTTTTGCGGTCTGAAGTATGTGTATTTTTTTGTGGAAATAAAGTGAATTTCTATCAGTTTACGACCTAGCTGTGTTGTCATATTACCAGTTAAACTGGTTTATCTGCATGAAGTGGACCAGTATACACAGTTGTACAGTATTACCAGTATACACATTTTCACAGTAAGACCTGTATGCACAGTTTCACAGTAAGACCAGTATGCCCAGTTTCAGTTTGTCTAGTTCAACCAATTTAACCACTGGCAATAAGCCTGTTTGAACTGGCCCAGTTTGCAAAATTTTTCAATAGGGTTATCTTTCAACACGAAAAATACTAGACACACGCCAAAAACAGGCAATAGCAAAAGCAAATACCACACGGATGAGAGAAGCGAACCTGGGTCCCGCCAGTGATGGGGGTGAAGCTGTTTCTTGCGTGGTCGGCAGGGGCGAGGAAATCCGTGTAGCTTGGATCGCATTGGCGATGCTCCTCGGCACCACCGTCATTCACGAACACACACACTTTCGAAGACACGAGGCGACGCCTCAGTGGGACGTCCGACATCTTCCCGCACTGAACGAACTGCCGCTCGCTGTCTCCTCAAAACCCACTTCGCTTGCACCGTCGTTCAAGTAGTCTCCAAACAACGCGCACACAGCCGTCCCTTCGAAAGTCTGCCGAAGATAGCTAAACGCGTCTCAAATTCTTCGTTCCTACCGCTCTCTCTCTCTCTTTTCTCGGACACAAAGGTTGCTTGCAGCGCGCCTGATGCACCCGGTCGTCTACCGAAAACGAGAGGACAAAGAACAGGACGTGGCCTCGTTCCAGCCTAAGCCGACCTTGGCGCGCGCGCTCCCAACAGTGTCAGTTCGGCTATCTCTAGCTACCTTGGCGTGGGCGCTCCCAGCAAGACCAGCTTGATCACCACGATTATTAGTTCTACCAGATTCACCAGCTTGTTTCCCAGCATGACCAGCTTGTCTCCCAGCTTGACCACATTGGCTCAATGGAAAACCAGTTTGACCAGATTCACCAGCTTGTTTCCCACCATGACCACCATGTCTCCCAGCTTGACCACATTGGCTCAATGGAAAACCAGTTTGACCAGTTAGGACCAGACTGGCTCCCAGCTACACCAGATTGAATCTAAAACCAGATTCTAGTTAGACCATGGTGGTTTTCACTTAAACCAGATTGACCAGCTTAGTTACCAGCTTGGCCAGTTTGATTTTCATGATGGTTTTTCCAATAGGGTTTAATTTAATTATCTTCTGGGGCGCGTGAAAGAGCACTTCTGTGACACACCAGAGTTATTCCAAACTATGGCAGGCCTCTCGGCTTTCTTTGCCACTTTTGGCACTTATTTGGCACTTCAGTGGGGAGCTAGAGAAGAGCCAAACTTCGGCATGCACCGAATCGCCAAATTAAGATTTACTGCGGCAGGTATGGCTCAAGTCTGGCACTTACTTTGGCAGAACTGTGGCGCAACAGAGAAAAGCCAAACTTGGCATGTCCGAAATACCCAAATTAGGCGTTGCTTGGGCAGTTAGGGCTCAAGTCTGGCACTTACGTTGGCACAACTGTGGCGGACCAGAGAAAAGCCAAACTTGGCTTTGCCGAAATATCCGAATTAGCCGTTGCTTTAGCAGTTATATCTCACGTCTGGCACTTAATTGGGCACACATGTGGCGGACCGAGAGAAAAGCCAAACTCGGCGTGGCCGAAATACCCGAATTAGACGTTGCTTTGGCAGTCAGGGTTCAAGTCTGGCACTTACTTTGGCAGAACTGTGGCGGACCAGAGAAAGGCCACACTTGGCATGTCCCAAATACCCAAATTAGGCGTTGCTTTGGCAGTTATGGCTCAAGACTGGCACTTATTTGGCACAACTGTGGCAAACTAGAGAAAAGCCAAACTTGGTGTGGCCGAAATGCTCAAATTAGGTGTTGCTGTGCCAGTTATGGTTCAAGTCTGGCACTTATTTTGGCAGAACTGTGGAGAACCCGAGAAAGGCCAAACTTGGCATGTCCGAAATACCCAAATTCGGCGTTCGTTTGGCAGTTATATCTCAAGTATGGCACCGACTTTGGCGCTCCTCTGGCGTACTAGAGAAGAGCCAAACTTTGCATGCCCTAGGATCGCCCAACTAAGGCAATAGTCAGGCACCGTACTTTGGCACTGATGATTGCTATGGTGCAAAACATAACTGCGCCAAAGTTGGGCCCTTATGTTTGCCAGACCTTTGCCCAAGTTGGGCATTCCTCTGGCGTGCTACCTGGGTTAGTACAACGTTTAAAAACCCAAACGTTCGTAAATGGTCTCTGTAGCAGACAATAGGGTGTCTTAGGGACGCTTCAGAGGGACAACTTTTCCAGCGATTTTGGGATTGCTGGGTGGTTGTTCCCTAGCTTTCCTTAGATCGACACGAATTGCTGAGATCGGGTCCGGCTCAAAGCGGACGAGCAACTCGGACAACTCGGAGACGTTTGAAGTGGCAGCAGCCAATCAGGAATGGGATATTTTCACGTGACACCCCTTTGGTGGTGGTGATGACAACTGAAAACTTACTTCTGGTTTGAAATGGATCGTTTTTGGAAATAATCAGATTCAAAAAGATGAGTTAGCATTCTCAGCGCAACTTAAAAATATGAAAACATGTTTTTTTGGATATAACTGTGCATCTAAATAGTGGAAGAAAAATAAAATTTCATGATGATGATGACAAGTCGTAGCAATTCGGTTTCTGCGTGTGAACGCGGGCGGCCCGTGTTGCTGGTGTTGCGATGTCAAGTTGCTTGGTGAAATTGCCCCGTCTGAAGCGGGCCTTGTTGCTGGGTGAAATTGCCCTGTATGAATCGGGCCAACAAAGCCCGCTTCAGACGCGGCAATTTCACCCAGCAACTTGACGCCGCAACACGGGCTGCCCGCGTTCACACGCAGTAACCGAATAGCTGCGACTTGCCATCATCACCATGAAATTTTATTTCTCTTGCAGTATTTAGAAGCACAGTTATATGAAAAAACATGTTTTTATATCTTTAAATTGTGCTGAGAATACTAACTCATCTTTTTAAAACAGTTTATTTCCAAAAAACGATTCATTTGCAAACCAGAATCAAGTCTTTAGCTGTCATCATCACCACCACAGGGGTATCACGTGAAAATATTGCGTCCGTGATTGGCTGCTGCCGCTTCACGCTTCTCCGAGTTGTTCGAATGGCTCGTCCATTTCGAGCCGAACCCGATCTCAGCAATTTGTGTTGATCTGGGAAAACCTAGGAAACAACCCGCCAGCAACCTCAAATTGGCTGGAAGCGTTGCCCCGTCTGAAGCGGGCGTTAGGGAACTGAAATCAAGGGTAGTGGAGCTCTTGGCTGAAGCCCACATGGAGATGTTTTTTTTTTGCCTTTTTATAGTACATATATATATATATATATATATATATATATATATATATATATATATATATAAAGTTTAAACGTATAAACGCATAATTTACACACTAAATCACATTCAGAAGTTCTTTTATTCACAATCTGTGGTTCCCTAGTGCTTGCTATAGCTTCTTGGTGAGCTATTGCAAGCTCTGCAAAGGGAGGGTAATCTTCCCACACTTTGCAGGCTGTAAAGCTGTGCCTTGCCCAGCTCTAGCAGGTCGCCCCTCGCTCACTGGCTCGATCACGAAGCATAGGTGCTGCATGAGTCGCACCACACCGTAAGGCCATATACGGTCGGGGCACAGCACCTGGAACCATTCGTCACTGCACTCAGCTATGGTATGGTGGCATGGTCGAGGCATGAAGCAGGGGAACAACTTGGAAATGCTGATCTTCATCACATTTGAACAACATTTTTAATACTTTTGTGTCGAGTGTCAGCGTTTTAAGGGTGAGGAAGCAAACAGCAGCGAGGGCAATAAAAAAATTGAAAGCCGCTCTTGCTGCGAATTTTTTACGAGCACTAGGAAGCCGCGGAGTGTAATTAAAACGCTTCTAAAGGTGAATTAGCGTATAAAGTATGTGCTAGTGTCTCAAAAAGTGAAAAAAAAAACAATTTAAATATGATTAATAAGTGTAAAAATAAACACCAGGAGGACTTAAACCAGAACTACAGAGTCTGTAAGTTTGAAGTTTGACACCTTAAACCACTCGGCCACCACCCAATCATATTTCGAGGTCGTTTATCGAGGTATATGAATTTCGTTTCCAGCTGTCGGCTGAAGAGAGAATGCCTTATTTTCATTTACTTTACTATTCCCACCAAATGTGACACGTGATCAAGAATAGAACCTCATTTGACGGCCGAGGCACTGTGCTTGCATCAAGGTAAGCTAGCCTGTCTTGCTGGGCTCATATTTTGATTCATCACCCGTTTAGGATTCTGCTGTCGCTCATCAAAAAAAAAAAAGACTGTGACAAAGTCTGACTTGTTTTAGTGTGCTGCTACCCATGGCAATAAACTCTGCTAAATGAGGCCAAATATATATTGTACTTTTTTTAGCAAATATACATTGTTTTAGCAAAATGAGCTACACTTTTTGACTAAGGTGAAACAAAACGAGCCTCTCCACCTGGGTCTGTTTTCATCTCTGGCAGACTCTATTTCCTGCTTCTTTTGGTTTGTATCAGACTTTTGTGTCTCTGTTCGGCCAAAGCATCTGTGTTAGACTAAGACTGGGTTGTTTCGGATATCTGCAGCAATTCTCGGCAGCAAGTGTCTGCCAATCGGGAACACGAGTTTGCTCTCGGCCACCAAGAGCAAGTATTTTCAAGGTGAGCTATTGCCCGCCTATATGAGTTTTGTGTTCCATTCCTCTTGGATGCCATTTCCTATGTGTATTCTTGCATTAGTATTTTGTTGTCTCTCTTCTGCAAAAACACCCAAGTTTGACTAAGACTGGGTTCTTTCTTCTACATTCAGGTCTTGGAGGCAAGCACCAGCCAATCAAGGCCAGAAGTTTGCTCTTTGCCGCTCATGGCAAGTGTTTTCAAGGTGAGTGATTGACGCCTATCTGAGTTGTGTGTTTCATTCCTCATAGACTCTCTATTTCCTGTCTTTATGTGGTCTTGTGTCAGGCTTTTGTGTCTGTGTCCTGCAAAAGGATCTGTATTAGAGTGAGACTGGGTTCTTTCGGATATGTGCAGCATTTCTTGGCAGCAAGTGGCTGCCAATCAGGAACACGAGTTTTTTCTCGGCCACCAAGAGCAAGTATTTTCAAGGTGAGCTATTGCCCGCCTATATGAGTTTCAGCATCCGTCAAGGAGCGCAAAATCAAAGCCCGGGGGTCGGCCATTGACAAAATGTTACTCGGAAGCGCATAGGGATGAAGCTATACAAAAGTATCCACCTGCCTCGACAAGTGAAACCGAAACTAAAAACGTGGGTTCCATTTAAAAAAAAAATAAAAAAACAAAACAAACAAAACATTGTCAGCCCGAGTTAACTCGGGGCAGCACGGAGCAAACAAGCCATGGGATAAGTATGCTTGGTTCATGCTTTTCTAGGGGTGGTGGATGACGCGGTGGTTTCTAAAAATATATATTTTTTTCTAAACGTGTGGTGGCCGAATACTTGGGGATGGGCATTGAGTCGGGATGTTAAGGCTAAAATTTCATCCACGTGCCGGGATTCATGTGCCTTGCAGCACTAGCGAGGGGGTCAAGGCGTTCAAAATTTTATTTTCGCAAAAGGGGTGCGTCAGTATTGACGTCTTATTTTACATCAGGCCTCTCAATTTAAAACGCACTATAAATGACATGCCTGAGATTTGTTTGGGTGTACTTCCTCTCAGAAAGTATATGGATTCTGTCTCAAAAGGTCTAATCTGATGTTTACCGCACCTCAGGTCTCCACCGACGATTCATCAGGACGAGACCCACCGGGAAACTAGGGAGGAGCGGCTTAAGCAAGGGAGGCTACATACACGAAGGTTTCTTGCGGACAAGAACCGAAAATAGATAGATGGTGGGTGTTTCATTTGCTATGATTTTGGCATGCACATTCTGTTTGTTATGTTTCAAGATTCCTGCAGAGTTCAATTTCAACTATTGTAAAATACCGTGCATGCGCCCAGATCCCAGAAGCGCCTATCCCCTCTTTTCGGAACAATCCGCAAATAAGCAAAGGGCATACCAGACCCGCATCCACCTGTTTTGGGCCATGCTCAAAATATAAAAAGAACATATCAAGCAACCAGGTGCCATGGCGTCCTTGCCACAATAGTGACGGTCGCGGAGCTGACAGATCCGTGCCTGCCACAAGCAATAGCATGGCTTTTGGCAACCAGGGAATCGAGATTAGAGAAGTAGCACAGAAATCGAAAGCAAGCGGTGAGGGTGAGCAGATTTAACAGAAACAAAGGATGAAGGGGGTTCCGTCGCATGAGGCATCTATGTCCCGTGCATGTAATTTTGAGTGTGCTGTAGGCGGCTACTCAAAAAAAAAAGAAGTTACTTGGACATAACTAATGGCAAATATCTCTTGCAGTTTCCACGGCCCACAAGCCAGCAGGCGCCAGTTCGTTCTCGTTCAAAGGTGAGGATTCCAAATTTTCTAGTTTGCTCTGAAGCAGCAATACTGAAGCCAAACAAGCTGTAGGGCATAATTAATCGACGGAGCTCAGAACGACTGGGGACGCTTTCATTGAAGCTTGTTTTGCTGCAATACACGTGGACAACACATTTGTCGACGTGTGTCCAGTTTTGTCGCAAGAAGCATAGTATGTCACGCGCATGTTATCTTAAATTTATCCGGCTTAGTGTGCTGTAGGTGGCTACTCAAAAAAATTGCTACTTGGACGCAACTAATCGCAAATCTTTCTTGCAGTTTCCATGGCCCACAAGGCAGCAGGTGCCAGTTCATTCTCATTCAAATGTGAGGATTCCAGATTTTCTAGATTCCTCTGAAGCAGCAATATTGAAGCCAGACAAGCGGTACGGCATATTTAATCGACGGAGCTCAGAACGATTGGGGACGGTTTCACCGAAGCATGTTTTGCTGCAATAGATGCGTGTATTGCAGCAAAACAAGCTTTAGTGATCCGTCCCCAGTCGTCCAGAGCCCTGTCAATTAAATATGCCGTACCGCTTGTTTGGCTTCAGTATTGCTGTAGGTGACAAAACGTGTGCCCAATTTTGTCACAAGAGGCATATTTAGTCACACACATGTAATTTTGAATTTATCCTGCTTAGTGCGCTGTAGGTGGCGGCTCAAAGAAATTGCTACTTGGACGTAACTAATCGCAAATCTTTCTTGCAGTTTCCACGGCCTAAGAGCCAGCAGGTGCCAGGTTGTTTTTCCTCAAAGGTGAGAATTCCAGATTCCCAAAGCAGGAATACCGAAGCCAGACGACCGGTACAGCATTTTTAAATGACGGAGATAAGAACGACTGGGGGCTCATGCATTGAAGCTTATTTTTCTGTAATACACGCGGGCGACATTGACGTGTGCCCAGTTACGTCGCGAAAGAATATTATTATCCCGCGCATGTAATTTTGAATCTTTCCGACTTATTGTACTTTACGTGGTTACTCAAAGTAATTGCTACTTGGACGCAACTAATCGCAAATCTCTCTTCCAGTTTCCACGGCCTCAAGCCAGCAAGCGCCAGTTTGTTGCTCCTCAAAGGTGAGCATTCCAGATACTCTAGTTTGGTGCGAAGCAGGAATACTGAAGCCAGACGAGCGGATACGTATATTTAATTGACCGAGCTTAGAATGACCTGAGGCAGTGGCATTGAAGCATTGAAGCACTGAAGAAGATAAAGCACAGCCTTTCCAGACTCCGGCTGGAAAGGAAGTGGGTCCGTGTGTTTGTTTTGTTATGTTTGTTTTGTTCAAGGTCCTAAGCTTTCAGTTTGAAATTGAGGTCACCGTTTACGGTTGAGGAGAAGACCAGTGTGGGTAGGATTGTATAGATAACAAAGGTTGACCCTGTGACGTCGGTGGTCGGTGGTTGGGTTGCGGGTATATAAGACGTTGAGGAAATAAACGCAGTAGCTGAGTTTGAGACGGTCTTTTCCCGTGTCTTTCTTCTTCGACCAAGTTTTTCTGCTTTTAACACAGTCTCAGGTTTTCTACATCATGATCATCATGACCGAAGCTTATTTTTCAGCAATCAACGCAGTCATATTTTGAATCTATCCGGCTCAGTGAAGAATTGGAATCCTATAACAAACCCTTGTTGTAATACAATACAATAAATGAAATGTTTTCCAATACACTATCCATATAGTATTGTAATACAATAAAAAGATATTGTTTGCCAATATCCATAATACGCTGTTCATTTTGGGGTTTTCCAATAGGGGTGGTCTGCCCCTGGTCTCACGCAACCAATTGTGAGTCATCGGTCTTGGCAGAATCGTCGCTGTTACGTCACGGGCCCTTTCCCACGTTGTCCCCAGGGCGATCAGTACTTGTTTCACGAAGTATGTTTAGTTATTTTCTTTGCGAAAGCTAAATTAACAAAACAAATCTAGGACTACCTGCTTGAAACATTCGCTAGGTTCGGCTTTCCAGCACAGCTTGTAAGCAATGATAGCCTCATACCTAACAAGTAAGGTGTTCGCGGACAAATTCGCAGTGCTGGTAATTAAACCCAAAAGAGCTTCCCCATACCCCAAACAAGAAAACATCACGGAAAGGGTAAATCGGAAACTTAAGATGATGTTAGTACACTACATCGTGCGCCACAAGGATTGTGACGCGAAACTGCCGGTGCTGGCATTCGCAGCCCGTAGGATCACTAATGGGTTAACGGGTGTCACTCCTGCCCAATTGAATAGAGGCAAGGAGCTCCCGTTTCTGCTTTTTACAGTCTTATTTCTACAAAGTCTGGGGGAAGGCTTCGCCACTGCGTGAAGTTCACTGGGGACCAGCGAAAGTGTTCGTACGACGACCTTCGAGAGTCCCGAGAAAATCTCGACGTCACCCGAGTGTAGCAGTTGGATCAGTACAACCAGGGGCGACGTGACCTGCTGGTTAAGGTGGGAAACCTTGTACTCCGGCGTACTCACCCACTGAGCGACGCCGCTCGAGGCTTCGCAGCCTCCCTCGGAAACACGTGGCAAGGTCCGTTTCTGGTCGATGCAAAGTGGTTGCCACTCACTTACAAACTAGTTTTACTGCGAGTGTAGTGAAGAAACCGCACTTGTTCATGTCCTCGATCTTAAACGTGTTTTTCTTTTTTCAAGCAGAAGACGAATATTTCTCGCAGGATCGGAACGACACTGACGGCAGTCCCATTCCGGAAGCCCCTCGTCTCCACGGCGGCGGTATAACCTGCGACTTCGGTAGCACCGAAGAGAGAGGAAACTTTTTGCCTCTTCCGCTTCGCTTCTTTCGCATTTTGGGGGGAGTTCTCTACTTCCACGGATCTTCCCCCTTGAAAGAGAAGACAGGAAATGATTGTGTTGCCATCTCAGATCCGTTATTTTGACACATCTGGAAGGGGTGCAAAAATAACAACAGGCCCAACCCTCAACTAATCACTCATGTCGTCTGCTTTGTTTCTACAGAGAGATGCCCCCGGGAAAACGCCGTCACCATACTCCGCCATCAGTACGACATGGCGGCCGGGTTCGTGGTGAACCCGGACACCAAGGATGAGAGCGCTTCAGGGGCGGCCCAGGGGACCGTGGGCCATGGTCTGCGGCAACCCCCTATAGGATGTAGCATGATAGCCTGCTGGGTTGGTTGGTTGAACGACACATTACAAAACAGCGTAAAAAAGGCGGGAGACAAAGTAGAAGGTCACATGACATACGCTAACAACAATAGGTTTACTAGAACTTCCACATGCCCACAGTGGCACACGCAAGCACAAGCTCTTCTTTCGGTTTCTATAGAAATAAATGCTAATAATAAAAATCGGAAAAAAGAATGTGAAAAGAAAAAGAAACTTTTACAGCTACACTAGAAGAACGTTGCAAAACGCGTGACCAAAATAAATCATAAAAAAATTAATTTTGACAGCCGCACGAAACAATGCTAAGATCATGCGCTGCGTTCACCTCCACCATGCTCCCTACAAACACCATCGAACTTGACGTTTGCAAGGTAATGACGTCACGAAAGGTAACCATAGGAGGGCGCCACTAAAACATCTCGCCGCTAATAGACCTTTCCAAAAAAGAGCGTGCGGCCGGTGCGATCTTGAGTGCTCGTGCGTATGGCGCGTGCTTTCCTCGCTTTAGGAAGCGACGAACTCGCACGTGGCGGACTGTAATGATCGCACGCTGCAATGTGATTTTGTAAACATTGGAAAATTCTATACGCTGCAGAGATTACGGGTTTTCCCGTGCGTTGGATAACACAAAGGTGGTAGGACGCATAAGGGGCAAGCTGGAGAGAGAGATCATGAAAGCGGTACGTATACTTTCCTGTGGACCAGATCCCTGCATTAGTGTCGCGTCAGTGCATCTGACCAACAGGGAATTGCAACTTTTCAGTTGCGACCATCCTTAATATACTCTGATGCAATTCGTTGTGGGGGAAAATGAGCCGCACGGCACGTGAAGGGACGGACGCCTTAGCTGGGAAGAAGAAAAGGAGGCTCGTCGCAAGGCGAGAACACGGGCAGTTCGAAGTCAGAGACGAACGGAGTAGCCGGTGCCAGGCAACCCCTCCAACAAGATGCCCGGACCACACGGCAGCCTTGGCCGTCCTCATCGGACTCTAAACTTGAGTATAGATTAAACCCTTTCCCAATGGTAGCGCTTTCCCTTGTGACTTCCTCGGAGCGAGTGGAACTCGGCTTGATCGGGCGGTATTGACAGGCGACCCACACAACTGGCGCTTCCAACGTGGGGCCCGATCAGTCTGCCGTTGTTTCTGTTGGCATCCAGCGAGTACCACGAATCGCGATTCCTAGATTTAGGTTCCCTTTGTTTGTTTTTGTTCTATCGCAGCATCGCAGGCAGACAGGCTCTCAGGGTAGCTGGAACGTACTGTGTCTTTATTACGGCCAGACATTCTGTTTTATAGACGTAAGCAAGAGTGACGTAATAACGTTGGGCGAATCACATGCGACCTTTACAGATATAACATTCCTTCCGCCTTTAAAACCGCCATACATGTCATTACGGTCGAGTCTACTTGGCTTAACGACGAAACTCGTACGATTGGTAGCGGTCCGGTGCTTTCCGGGTCCGGCTTCCTCTTCGAAGCGTTGGTGCTGTGGAAGACGCAGAGGCAGATCCGTCGCCTTGATCTTGCTGAGCAGCTGCAGGAGGCTCGGAGGCAGAAGCGTTGTGTTGAGTGTGCTGTCGATCATCGGGCTCAGGTACCTCGAGGGGCGGCTCTGGGTTTGGAACCGAGCCGGGGCCTTGACTCGGGAGCTCAGCGGCGTGGAACCTCGGAGCAGGAGATTTTGCCCTGTGTAGCTGACCAGCGCGGCTGCCCTCCGGGACTGCTTCCGTTGTGGCGCTCGGTGTTGGAGTTGGGATCTCAGGAAAAACAGACCCAGTCGAAGAAGCCCAACTTGCACGGAGATGGTCCATATGGATGGACCGTGTTCGATTATTCACATTCACCAAATATGTAGTGGGGCTCACAACTTGAGTTACCAGCCCTTCTTCCCAGGACACTTCCTCGCCTCTAGTCGTTTTTACAAGTACTTTGTCACCTGCTATAAACGACTCTCCCCGACCTCTCCGGCCATTTCGTAGTGCAGTTTCGCGTTCTTGCTTAGTCCTCATGTCTCCTGCAAAGTTTGTTCGTATCAGTGAAAGCAGTGTACGAGGTTGACGCTTCAAAAACAGTTCTGCTGGGGTCTTCCCAGTAACCGTGTTTGGTGTATTCCGGTACGCCAACAAAAAATCGTTTACTCGTTCCAGAATACTCCTTTCCCCCCCGGTGATTTGATCATGTCTTACTTGTTTCAACAGGGTAGTTTTCGTAGTTTGTACCAGGCGCTCAGCGGCTCCATTCGAGGCTGCGTGATACGGTGGTATCCGGGTATGTTTTATGCCATGCCGCTGCAGGTAGACCCCAAAGTCCTGGGCGGTGAATTGTGGGCCGTTGTCGCTCACCAACTCTTCTGGGTAACCGTAGGCTGCAAAAACAGAGCTGAGGCACCGCACAGTTTTTTCAGTGGTCGTGCTTGACACTACAAACACTTCAATCCACTTTGAAAAAGCATCCACCAACACAAGAAAGTTCAAGCCCTCCTTCGTTGCGTAGTCGACGTGTATCCGTTGCCATACGCGACTTGGATACGCCCAGGGCTGCAGGGGTCCGGGAGGTTTTGCTGGCAGAACACTTTGGCATACCTTACAGTGACGAACTCTCGCTTCAATGTCGCTGTCCAAAGTTGGCCACCAAACGAACGACCTAGCAAGCATCTTCATCCGCGTCATTCCGGAATGTTCTTCATGCAAGAGTGTCAATACTTGCTCTTGGAGGGTTAAAGGGACGATAACCCGCTGGCCCCATGACAGACAGCCCTGTTCCAGGGAAAGTTCGTTGCGGCGGACGTAGAAAGGCCTCAGGTCCTCGGAGACGGACGATGGCCAGCCGTTTAAAGTAAAGTCAGCAACCGCTGATAAAACGCGGTCGCGCTGTGTAGCAAGTGCCACCTCTTTCGCAGTTAACGGCGTAGCCGCAAATAAAGCAAAGCATTCTTCCTGTTCTTCCGCAGCCTGAACAGGGAGCGGGAGGCGAGATAAAGCGTCGGCCACTTCCATGTTTTTGCCTTTGCGATACTTTTAGCTATACTGATAAGCAGATAGCGTGACTGCCCAACGCTGCATCCTAGCAGCCGCTAGTGACGGAATAGGCTTGTCTGGAGCCAAGATTCCAAGAAGCGGTTGATGGTCCGTGAATAAGCAGAACTTCCTGCCATACAGGTATCTGTGAAACCGTCGCAATGCGAAAATTATGGCAAGAGTTTCTTTCTCTCCTTGCGCGTAGTTTCGCTCGGCCGTGCTCAACGTGCGCGAAGCAAAAGCTATGGGTTGCTCGCTCCCATCTGGCAAAATGTGAAAGATAACGGCCCCCAGACCGTACGCTGACGCATCAGAACTCACTCCTATCGGTCTATTGACGTCGTAGTACGTCAATACCCGACTGTCCAAAAGAAGCTGCTTCGTTGTTTCAAAGGCTTTTGCACATGCCTTTGTCCATTTCCAATGACGGTCTTTTTTGAGGAGCTCGTACAAGGGTGCAGCTGCCGTTGCAAAGTTCTCAAGAAATTTCCCGTAAAAGGTCAACAACCCCAAGTAGGCTCTTCGCTCTGTAACATTTGTCGGCTCTGGGGCAGAAATGATAGCCTTTACCTTGGTGTCGGTTGGGTAGATCCCTTCTGCCGAAACCTTGTGTCCGAGGTGAACCACAGAGTCCTGGAAGAACCTGCATTTGTCTTCCTTCAGGGTAATGTTATACCTCTGTAAGCGTTGCAGCACTCTCTCCACGGTAGCTTGGCAAGTTTTCATGTCGGTTCCTGTAACGATAACATCGTCAATATAGCATCCGACTCCCAGAATGCCCTGGAAGACCTGGTCCATCAAAGACTGAAAAATCGCCGGTGCGCTGGCGAATCCGAAAGGCAAACGCTGATACTCAAAGAGCCCTAGGTGAATGTTGACCGTCAGCAGGCGTTTGGATTCCTCGCTCAGGGGCACCTGCTGATACGCAGACGAAAGGTCCAACACACAAAAGACTTTTCCCCCAGCCAGTGTCGCAAACAAATCTTCGGGCAGCGGCAGTGGGTAAACATCCATCTTGAGCACGGGGTTAACTGTTACTTTATAATCACCACAAAGTCTAATGCCCCCTCCTGCTTTCTTCGGCACAACCACCAAGGGTGTAGCCCAGTCGCTTTTAGTGACGTGCTTCAATATTCCACGCTCTTCGAGCCTGTGCAGCTCTTTTGCTACCTCGTCCTTGAGAGCAAACGGAATAGGTCTTGCTTTGCAGAAAACCGGCTGACTGTTTTCCTTAACCGCTATGTGGGCTTCATAATTTTTGACAATGCCCGGCGAATCCCTGAAGGGCTCAGGGAACTTCTTCCGCAACGCAGCTACCTTGTCGGGCGCCGTGACAAGGCACACTGCATCCCAGTTAATTTTAAGGTGCTCGAGCCAACTCCTACCCATCAACACTTGCATTTTCTTATCATCGTTCTTCACAACAAAAAGCGGTAGAGTCAGACTTTGTCCCTCGTAGTCAACTTTTACATTCGCCTTGCCAACTACTGGCACCTTCTCTCCAGTGTAAGTTTTCAGCGACACATTATTTTGGTCGCAATGGACGTGGGGAAACTTTTCTTTAAACAAACTCTGAGGCATCAGGGTTACTGCTGCCCCGGTATCCAAAATCATTTCCACCGGTGTTCCTTCAACAGAAACGCTGACGCTGTAACCGGGTATCTTTTCTTTCGCGAAGAACACCACGTGGCTTTCTATGTAATCAGATTCGCTGTCAGTAGTTTCTACTGCTTTAACCCGGTGACTCCGATGCTTAGTTCGACACATTACTTGTAAGTGTCCAGTCTTAGAACAAGCCTTACATTTATACGTGCGGTACCAGCACTTATCAGGCTCATGACCCTTTCCGCAGCGATAGCATGTACTCGCTTTTCCCGAAGCGTTTTCTTGTTTAACTTGGCGCTCCCTCGTTGGCTTGCCTGATTTTCTCTTGTTAACGGCATTTATGGTACCCGCGGGCCCGTCAGGCGCGTGCATTTGCTTTGTCTGCTTTGCGGCTAGTTCTTTCTCTAGGGCGATTTTGCAAGCCTCTTCGAACGACAGTGGCGCAGTTGCGAACAAAATCCTTTGGGTCTCTTCGTCCCGTAGTCCGGCCACCAGCCTATCGCGTAAAGCGTCGTTTAAGAAAGTTCCGAAAGAACAGTTCCTCGACAAGTGCTTGAGTTCTGTAATGAATTCTTGCAAGCTTTCTCCGTCACGTTGATGTCGGCGATTAAACTGACACCTCTCGGCAATTACGGAGTATCGCGGGCTGTAGTGGTCCTCCAGGAGTCTTTTTACTTCAGCATACGATTTCGCGGTAGGGACGTCTGGTACGACAATCTTTCTTAGCTCTTCATACGCCTGTGGACCAAGCACGTTCAGAAACAGTTTCAGTTTTTTTTTTCTTCTGGTACGTCGTTAATGTCAACGTAATTGTCGAACCGCTCGAAGTAAGACTTAATGTTGTCAGTCTTCGGATCAAATTCCCGCATGCTACCGAGCCTTTGAAAATGCCCTGCCGGTGGCTGCGCCATGTTCCGGCGGATTGTTTCCACTTATCTTTTTCCACGGTGTTTCGTCTGGTCCTTTCCGCTGGCTGTGCTTGAGCCAGCTGCCGACGAACGATGACTGGCGGTTCAGGCCCTGTTGCGTTGCCGGCGCGTCGGGGAATGTGCTGATCCTTTATCCCATCCTCGTCGCCAACTTGTTCTATCGCAGCATCGCAGACAGACAGGCTCTCAGGGTAGCTGGAACGTACTGTGTCTTTATTACGGCCAGACATTCTGTTTTATAGACGTAAGCAAGAGTGACGTAATAACGTTGGGCGAATCACATGCGACCTTTACAGATATAACAGTTTTTTTAATACTTTTTGTTACTCCGCTGGACACCAGTGTTTAACGTTCTGCCGCCATGTCCAGGTTTCGGAATAAGGCGGCCTATCCCTTGGCCTCAACCCGGTTAGTGGCAGATATTGACTCAGACGCGAGAGAAGGCACGAGAGGCAAGCGAGTGTTGCGGCAGCGCTAGAGCGCCCAATTCCAGCGGTGAACACGGAAGACGTCGGCGAACTAATGCACGTCATGTCGACGATATTCACGACGTTTTCTAGACAGATGGGTTTGGCCCCAGGGGTGGTGAATCCCGCGCCTGTGCCCCGCCCGCGGTTGAGTATGCCGACGCCGACCTATTTGGGATAATTCGACGCAGCATTTGTACACAATTTCCTGCAGGATCTAGACGCGTGCATTGCCGTGCTGGGCGCGTCGGATGAAACGGCCGTGATACAGATCGTCCTAATCGCGTTGACGGGCGACGCAGCCCGTTGGAGACCAAAGGCCGTTCCCTTTGATGGCAGATTTCCAGGCACGGTTCAGGCAGGAGTTTCTGCCTCCCAACTACGAGATGCACATCAGGGATGAGCCGGCCAGCCGAACTCAAAATCCAGACGAGAGCCTCCTAGAATACATCCGCGTTCTCCAGGAGCTCTACTCCAGAGCCGAACCTACAGCGAAGGTAGCTAGGGCGATCCGCCAATATCACCCTACACTCTAAGAAAAAAGGTAGTCATATGTGACTACCTTTGAGGTGGTAAAGAGTTGTCCCATATATAACAACCCCCAGGGTAAAAATGTATTCAAAGTAGTCAAAAAGCAGGTAGTCACATTTGACCACCCCCTAAAGCAACATGGCTGCCGGTTAGTGAGGCTCGTATTCCCCGGTAAGGCCTAACGAAGAGCACGGCGTTTCGGCCGAGTGAGATAATAGAGCGCATACGCCTATTCGACATGTTTTAAGCGCCTTCAGACACTCTAAACATCCGTCCCCAGACACTGGTTCCGTGCCTATATCCTGTAAGGACGGCAGTGTGTGTGCCGGAATTGCAGCGATCGCCCCCGACGCTACTCGCTAGATTGTCTATTTTTACCACCGGCGGTGAACGCTCAAAAAAGAAATCGTTACACGAGGAATGGGCATGCTGACTTTAATGAACACAACGTATGCTTGTCGTGTTCGGCGATGAATCGCTGGGCGCCTTCGTCGTCACCGACGAGAGGCGTTCAACTCCGCACCAACGCTACCGCTATTTTCTTTCTTTTCTAGTTTGGGTTTACCTTTACCGGCGTGGTTATCCATTCGTGCGCGGCTGTGCCTGCACTTCGCACCTCTTCGACACAAAACGAGCATTTAGGTGGCTGAGTCGGCTGAGTGGCACAATTATTACGATTGTTATCGAACTGAGAAGCAGCGACGTAGGAAGACCAGTGAACCGCAGGCCAGCCAGGCCAGCTGTTTTTAAAGCAATAGCTACAGGCGTGCTCGACACTTAGCTTATTGAAACAAGCGGCAGCGTGCGCCACCTAGGAAGAGTAGTAGTAACCGCTTGGTGGCACTAAAAGAAAATACTTATGCGCGAACTCGTGCTATTCAACTAACTACTACACATACAACAACACACACACCACCAAGATACCGAACACTACTACAGGCACATACATGTCAGCAGTACAACAAGGCACACAACACATCCGCGACTCTCTACTCTAGCTACCCCACCGACCCGAATCGTATATATGCCCTACCACATTCTGACAAGGATTAGGCAAGTGACTGCTACTGTTTACTAGATGAATACAAAAAGTGTTTGCAAGTAATATTGGTATACAAGTGGGCTATGTATTTAAATTGGCAGGCTAGACACCTCTCTTAATCTAGAGCTTCGAAGGGCAACATGATGTGAAAGCAATCGTCTAAAGTAACAACACACGGCATGCCCCCGATCAGTTTCGGTTTCAGATTCACGCAGTGATAAACTTACTCAAGCCATGCTGCCTTACGCTCGTTCCGCGCGTGCAATAGCAGCAAAAGTTACAACAATATCTGCATTCCTGGACAGTAATCGGCTAAAGGTAACATAATTCGTAGTCTTGTGTTGTTCAATTTGTTCTTTTGTCCCTTAATTGTCGCGGGCAAACGCTGCCGGCGTGCTTTCCCGTGTTGGTCGATGACCTCGCTCTACGACTTTACTTTAAAAACCCCAAATTAAACTTATGAAAAAAAATACGTATTGGGGTACAATTATATATATATATATATATATATATTTATAAAAATAGCACAGCCGAGTTTTTGTTTATGTGCTGCATTTGGAGAACATATATACCCCTATGTAATTATTTTAAATCTTTTATTTTTGTGTTGACAACAAAAGGTTGGCACTTCCCAAGCATTAGGAGACTTCATATAAACAATGTGTTAAGCTTAAAACATTAGGGCATTACAACCAAAACTATACTGTTTATATATATATAAAGTGGCTCTACTGGAGACAAAGTGTTCAGGTGGCAATTGTTTGTATTCTTTTATTTTCCAAACCTGCTTTACAATTTTATATTGAAAATATTTTCCTTTAAAAAATAATTAAACGTTTTAAAACAACCGTGTAGGTACATCTGAGTCATTGTTTAAATGGAAATCTGAAAAGAAGTATTTTTCCAGCACTGGTCTATCAAACTATAATAATTATAGTAATGATACTTTCTAAAGCCAGAAACAACCTTGCACCCTTCTTATTGGCTCCCACCTTTGAATATAAACCAATAAGCTTACAGGAAAACAGGAAACATTTAACCAAAAAACAATGTTATGTATGCATTACAAACATTAAATAATCAAAATATGAACACCAGTCATTTCACCATTCTAAAAAAAAAATATCTGAAAATATGTATAACACAAAAAGGGATATGATTCGCACCAAGCAAGATACTGGGCTATAGAACCAAAGTTTCAACAATAAAAAAAAATATGAGGGGGTACCCAAAAGTAACTGGAATGAATTTCAAGAGGCCAGGCGTTCGTAGTACCAGCATCCGCCTCTTGCAGCGCTAAGCAACATCCTTCCCAAGTCAGTTTGCCGACCGGTGTCGTCTGCAAAGGTTCTAGCGGCATGTTGTGAATTTTTCCCCAAGCGCTTCAAAATCATTTTTCGTTTTTTGCAATGTCCGACTTGAAGGACCTTACACATTCACAAAACGATTTCCTTTCAAGACTTTTCATATGAGCGAACAGAAAAAAGTCACACGGGGCGAGCGAGGTCCTGAGAATACGGGAGGTGGAGAAGCGTGTCATGGCCATTTTTGCTAAAACAATTGTTGCACTGACAGGGCAGTGTGTGCTGGGGCATTGTTGTAATGGGACTATCATTCCCCCTTTCCTTCACATCGGGGTATTTCTGGCTTCCTGAGTTTCGCAAGTGTCGCAAAATTCCCAGGTAAAACACCTGATTAACAGATTCACCAACAGGAACAAACTCGGAGTGAACAATGCCCCCATGTTTCGATGTTTTCATCAGTTGAGAAGGTTGAGGGCTGCCCTGAACGAGGTTGGCCGTCGATCAATAATTCACTGAACTTAAAGCGAGCCGAGAAAAGCACTCATAGACATGAGATTTCTTATAAGCATCTTCTTTGCAAGCTCTCTGAGACATTACAAGTTTCCGGCAGTTTTTCCTAAAACAAAATTTCACGGCCGCATGCTGTTCCTTGACATCAGACGTTGCAAAACAAAACACACAAAAAAACGATCTTGAAGCGCTTGGAAAAAAACATTTATAGCGGACAATGCCAGTCGGCAAACTAACTCGGAAGGGGTGCTGCGAAGCGCTGGTAGCTGAGGAAGCTTTTACTGCAAACGGCCCGCTTTTCAGAAATTCATTCCGGTTACATTTGCATTAAACCTGGTATGATTCACTGTGCCAAAAGCTTTCGATATATGCTATGTTTCAAAAAAAAGATGGCAACCAGTCAAATAGGCTCAATAGACCTAATGCAAAATTGCTTGGTGATCTGACAACACTGAGAGCGTCGCCATTTTAATGTTGGCAAGCGTCGTCGGTACCAAAGCACAGTGGAGGCATCGGAGAGAGCCGTACTGGCACACACTAAACATTGTAACACCCATAATCGTGTAAGAAGGGTGTAAGAATGGTGCAAGTTAGGAAAAACACCCTTTTTACAACCTTTTTACACGATTTCTGAATATCAGTGGGTGTAAAAAGGGTGTGTTGACGTCTTACACCCCTTACACGCCCCTTTTACGCCCCACTTGTAGCGATGGTTTCTGAAATCGTGTAAAAAGGGTGTATGGGCGAATTTTACGCCCTTCATTCACATGGTGTGAGAGGGGCGTAATGTTGATACTGTCGAAAACACCCATGATTTCATAACCGTTCATGTTTATTGCTTTGCTGAAACGGTTGCTGATGTACGGCGGTACAAACATCGAGAATGATTAATCGCCACACGAAGGCGCGTATGATTAGGAAGTGCTAGAGAATAGTTTTTGCAACTCCGATCGAACTCTCCGTCCGACACGAGCCGAAAATTACGTGTCGCGCGTGCATCAGTTTTATCTGTTCAACTTCGATTTAAAAAATCACCTCCGCTCGCAAAAGGTGACCGAAGACGTGTAAATATACAGCCCAGGAAACACACCGTATTGCGCCGATATTGGATCGAATCGAAACGATTGTGCCCACACCACTTTGGTTTAGCCAATACTTAACAAATGGGATGAGTCGCGCCGACGCCATCCTGACATAACGTACGCGACGCCGTTTTTGGTTAAGTGTTGAGAGATATCCTGCGTGAATCGGCTATGCCGGAGAGGTATTTCTATTTCTTGACCGCCTAAAATACGACGTTAAAAAAAATTAAGCAAAACGGAATCTGCTTGCTTTTAGCCCGAGAAATCTTTCTCGGGCTAACAGCAAGCAAATACCGTTTTGCTTAACCTTTTTTTTTTTTTTTTTTAACTGCGCTGAAGCTTTGAAGAAGCTGTGGCGCCCTTATTTCGGGTAGTACAGCCTCACCTGACTGGACCAATAAGTACACTTCCAAACACATGGAGAAAAAAAAAAGAAAGGCAAAGAAGGAACTCAAACGCATAAACAAGACGACGATCAACGAGTTCTACCGAGACAGCATAAGCCACTCCCCGGCTCCACAGTTTTCGAAAGGGAACCGCCGCCACTCGAACAGCAACCCCAAGGTCCCGCACGCAAGGCGACCCTCCCTGTGCAGCGCAGGAGGCAGCAGAGGGAGATTAGCTGCTTTGTCCACCCCCTTTGACCTCGTCTTCTGATAAGCTTCCACACCTCCTTTTGTGTCTTCGTGTGGTTGTGAGCGACTGCGAAGGCCGCTTCTAGCGAATCAGAGGGGTAGAGCGAAACACGTGACCGCTCTCCGTAGGACAAAAACGCTTGGACGAAAAGTTGTCACGCGACCCTTTCTGACGCGCTGATGGGCTCACCGGGGTCATAGCCTTCGCCGTTTGCCAGGTTATGGTGAGTTGTAGGGACCACGCGAATCCGGTTTCCGAAAAGCGTCCTTCAGTGCTCTCCTGTTTTCCGAGCAAGCAGGTCCTGACGAGTTCCATTTCGCGACCGTGGTTTTTCGTCGTGAACGGCGGAATACATCCATGCCAACTTTTTTATAATGGCCGTTTACTTCGTCGGAGTCTATGGAATTATTGTGCTGTGTTTGTAGAACGCGTTTCGGCAAAGCATCGGCGGACGCGAGACTTCCGTTGAATGTGATCAACCGCCTTCATCCTCAAGATTCTGTTTGCGTTGTTTCGTGCTGCGCGAATCAGACTGTGCATCTATTACGACAGAGAGCTGCTCATCGGTGACCGCGAGACTTCCGTTGGATGTGAGCTACCGCCTTCATCCCCTAAATTGTGTTTGCGAATTGTTCTGTGCTGCTCGAATCGGATTATGCATCTATCACGGATTACATGAGATCGCTCCCTTATATGTAAGTACTCTACAAGCATGCTTCTGATAGTAGTCCTGCCTCCGTCTCAACAGACCATTTTACTGTTTGCTAACATGTACTGCCGCTTGCGTCCCAAGTAACTTCCGGTCGTTCCGTCTTTGTGAACGTAGTTAGCAGAGACATGGCTACGGCCAGATGGCCTGCTTGCAATCGTCTAAAGAGAATTTAGTAGAACCTAGTATGATCTTGATCGAAAAATAAAAAGTGAACCAGGCATGTTTCGACTCATTCGCAGTCATTTCTTCGTGCAGACTTTTGGGTTATTACACCCTATCTTATGGGTGTTGGTCATTGCGTTTTTTTTACTTACCTTTCTGGCGGCGGTACACCCAATTTCGAGGGCGTACTGCGCAGTCATAACACCCTAATAAAACGGTGTACAGTGGAATCACACCCTATTTTAAGGGTGTTCGGAATAACGCCGTCCTTAAGGGGTGTTAGGAAAAACGCCCTTTTCTTAGGGCGTTTTGGTACACCCATAAGGGTGTTAGTTATAGGACAAGTCATTTACACCCAAAAGGGTGTGATAATGTTTAGTGTGCAGTGTGCAATAGCACAGCAGCTGTGTTTTCCGCCTTCTGACCATGACATGTTGACGAACAGTTTAAACAAAATACCGCGACTCTCTGATAAAACTCTAGGAGGCCTGTGCACGCTGGCATCAACCTCGTCAAAGCAGTGCAGCAAGTCTCACTGCGGAAGCTTACACACTGCAGGTTGTCGCCAGCGTGTGCATACGCCTCCGAAAGTTTCGTCAGACAGTTGTAGTAAGTTTCGTAAACTGTTTGTCCACGTTCCATGGTCGGAAGGCGAAAAACGCAGCTGCTGCGCCATCGCACACTGCCTGTACGGTTGTTTCCAATGCATTCACCGTGCTTCAGTACCGACAACGCTTGCTAACTTTAAAATACCGACACTCTCAGTGTTGCCAGACTAACAAGCAATTTTGCATCAGGTTTATTGAGATGAGGCAATTTTCTCTGTAACATCAAGCAACATTGGCCAGAGTGTGTGCCCAAACAATGGCGGACTTCGATAATTGGTGCAGCAGCTACCGCGCTCCGTTCACCTCTAAGCTGAGACTGCAATGGAAGCTACGTCCTCGTTAGACCAGTTATATGTCTCTGTTTCGCCATGTCATCACACTCCCGCCCATGCCCATACCAACGCTCAAAGAGCGGGGTCAGGTGATAAGAGCAGTGATGTGATTGGTCGTAGTCATTTTGGAGCAGCTATTGGAGCAGCCAAAAGTTCATTTTTTAGAAGCAAAAGGAGCTTTTGAAGCATAACCGCACACTTCATTTTCATTTATATCACTGTAAATGTGAGGAGGAGGGATGGAAAATATTACAAGGAGAACAAACACTAGCTGTTTAGTTGCATGTGGAAGTACCAGACACGGTAACAAGACGGCTGAGGAAGGACAGCGCAAACTACCGTGAATGATTATTTTAGGTACGTAATCCCACTGAACAAATATTAAAATACAATCATTTTGAGTACCTAGATTTATGTGTCCTACAAGTTCTGGGGGGGGGGGGGGTAGGTTGTAACAAAACTACTATTCTTAAATCGGACAAAAAACAAAGCATAAAAATAGACCTACAAAAGAGTCCGTATATACCCTCTTGCACTACGTCTCGATCTGGAGGAGTACCTTTCCCCTTAGCACGCGGGTGTGCTGCGGCAAAGAAAGACACGCAACATTGCAACGCCTAGTTCGCAATTGTTGCTTCACTGCAGTACACCAGTGTGCGGTGAGAAGCGCACTCAACAAAGCTAACTAACCCACCAAAGATCACGAGACTTATTGCGAAACTTCCGAGTACTGTCAGTGCTTGGTGCGAAATCAAATCTAATAGTATGTTATTTGAGGCGATTATTGAAAGTCCTGAAAACCTGCACTAGCCTACCCTAAGAATCTGGTCCACTAGCGAGGCCTGCAGCTGTTATATTTGGCTCAAATGGCACAGCAATCACATCACTGGGTGATAAAATGGAGGTGGCTGATTGGTCCGGCAGGCACTGTAGTCTCAGCTTAAGGGTGAACAGAGTATAGATGGTGCACACTTTTGAAAGGGGTCTATTCAAGGGTAGCTGACAGGCTGTCGGTGGCTGCAATACAAATAGCAAAAGCGCACACTGCAATGTTCACTCGGCTCCTATTATTTTTATGTAGCCTTTGTTCTTGCCATGGGCAACACTGGATCCCAACGCTGCCGGCATGTCGTGATCGAGGCAGGTTAACGGCGACAACTGTTTTTTTGCATACAATACGTGGTCTTGAGGGCTGTTTGGCTAGTGGCATCGATTACATTATGGGCCTTGTCTGCTAACCTTCTTTTTCGTCTTTTTGGTGGTGCTTGCAGCATGAGGTGCTGTGCTTGGCCGTGGGCTCCGGTGTTGCAAACAGCAGTTCTGAATCACCATAAAAAAAGAAAAAAAGAAGAAACAGGGTGACAAACCTGTAACAATGTAGCAAACAGAGATGCTTTACGCTGGCTTCACACGAACAATTTTTTTGAACGTTTTGACATTGCAAGGCAAACACAATTTTGGAAGTTTCACGGTCTAAACCAACAAGCACGCCAAAGGATTGAAGATTCATTCCGCTGCCTGGCCATGATCTGACAAGCAGCTGAAATCTCGTTACATCTTGAAGTCGCAATAGCTCCAATTCCAGTCTCTCGAGTTCACGAGCAGCAATTGTTGGAATAACAACATGCTATTTTTGGTATGATCACCACCAAAAATACAATTATTCATGCTGTATAGACCCAAACCTTTGGAGTCATAACATGCAACAATGCCTATGCCGTACGTTGATGCACCTTGAACCATACATTACAAAACCAGAAAAATAAAACAATCAAATTTTGTTGTCAAGTAACCTTCTGAACCTGCAGTGATTATGAAATTACACTACGAGCATATACAGTTTAATTAAAAAAGTATGTTTAATATCTATCTTGAATGAACTGCTATGTTTTATTGTAAATATCCCATTCTTGCAAGCACATCAACCGCAATGATTGAAATGTGACAGAGGCATCTTGGGACATTTGGGATGTGAGTCACCTCACCATGACCATTGCTTGTCTGGCTGCAAGCATGCCAGTTGACAGTGTCACCAAGTACTCTACCAGGAAAAATACATTTTTCCCTATTCATTTATGCCAGCGCACCTACAAAGCAAAATCTTGCCCTCCTAGTGGTGTAGACACCACGCATCTGAAAGAATTCATGAGGATCACACCGTTCATGCTGTACAGTAGTCATGCCGCACCAAGAAAGGGGGCTGCCGTGGGCACACCGAGATACCGGGTTTGCCTGGACAGTAGAGACAGCTGTCTCAACTTGTGCTCCAGCTGTCCGCAACCATAGATGGCAACAGTAATCTATTGTTGCCATCAATCGTCCCAATAAACAGATCTCACTAAGCGTTACACGCATGTGTGACGCCGCCATAACTTTAGTTCACAGGAGGCAGGCGGCAGTGCATGAGACGGCTCGTGTCGTCTCGTCACGTGCAAAGCTCCAGCGGGGTTCTCCCACATGCAAAAAGGCTGAAGTTCCTTTGATGCATTTCGGCAGCGGCGGCTTAACGAAATCGGCTGGTGAGATAGGTCTATTCAAAGAGAAAGACCCTGAGGCTGCTGCGCATCCAGTCGTTCTAACCACGCAAACCCTATTTGTGCCAAGGACATTGGATTGTTATGGAGTGAGATATTTTCATAGTAAAGCATTTGGTGTTATCATGTCACACCCTAGTGGTTGTCAACACCCATGGGCTATATAATTCTTCTTCCCTTTCAAACAATTCTGTTACATCTGAAAGATAAGAGGTTGAAAACAGGGATGGAGAAGAAAATCACAAGAAAGGAGAGGTGAAGCAAAGTGACTGACCGAATCGTCCTGGGCGAGCCAACGCAGGACATCTGTCTGTGAGGAGTGCGGGCTGGGGTGGTGTGTTGCCCAACCTGGGGGGCCCTTGAAGGAAACCTAGCCCGGGCTTGGCTCAACTGCCAGGACCCCAGTTTCATCACACACGGGGACACATAGCACAGCCAGGCATGCAGGGGGTCTGAACCCATGCTGGGCTCGGGCTCATGGTGATTGGTGACGCCAGTCACCAAACACCCACAAGCGCACAAGTCTCCTGTGGTGACGAAACCCTGTAAAAAGGTATTCAGTACATGAAGTAGATACTGATCGAGCCAAGTGAGACATACACTTCAACTGAAAAAAAATGAAGGCACAGCTCAGACATATGATGGATGCCCAAGTGCAGTTGACTGTCATGTCCAATGTATTTTACATGCTCCAAGTGAACTAATAGTGATCATAGATTAACTCGCAGCTAAAAAGTAAAATGTGCCCAGAATACTGAAAGCTGAGCTGAAGTATGCACAGCTTTCTTAACCGAAATACCTAATAATGTTTTTGTTTCACTTGTATTTCTCATTAAGTGTCACCTCTTTTTCAGCTACAAATGGAATGTGCTCATGTGAAACCTATAACTTCATGCTAAATCTGGGTCATTCCTTCTCTGCAGTGTGCTGGCTTGCTCAAAATGAAATCAGGTGGTCGTATCTCGGTCTCAAGAAAACAAATTGTCAAGGCTAGTGCAGCCTTAGCAAAGCTTTTTCTTGAGGCTTCCTTAGATAGATCGACAGAGTTACTTTCGAACAAACAAGACAAAAAATAGATTATGGACACCAGAGTCAAGATTAGACATTCTACTGAAACGAATAGCCAAGTGAAATCACCACTTAGTTGAATGCTCAGGTGGTCGTAACCTGCCAACTCGATAGCCTCCAGCAAAAACTCTTTTCATTGCATCAGTTGGCAAAGTAAACGTGTAACACATGCACGATAAAGACAGGCATTGTACGATGGTTCCCACATCAATCGTAGCTGGCGTCCTACGACACTGTGACATGGCACGTCCCGATGTCGCATTCTGGTGAGCTAGCTGACGCAAGCAGAAATTGCAGCCGCATATTTTGGTCATTCCACAGCAGTGTCAGCTCTATGCAGTTTCAATGTTCTCATGTTCTGCGAAGTCCCTGCAAGCACCACGAGTGACAAGGAAGATGTTGTGACATCACCATCTATACTACAAACAAACAGAGCATTGCTACAACGACAATGATGCCGAGAAGCGGTGCTAAAATGCTGAAAGGTAGTGCATGTTTTGGTTTTGCTGCATATTTGGTTTGGCTTCAAAGTTCACAATGTGAAGAGGAATCGCAACGGCCAGGGTCCTCTTGGGTAACAACCGCTACGAAGTCACGTAAGCAGTGTGGAAGGTGTTAGCTGTGCCGGGGCTCACGTTTCGTAATGACGCACTGTGCCTGTTGTCAGGCACCCGTCACTATATACCTCGAACAGTGTGAGAAAGATGTGGGTAGGTAAGCAGTGAGAGCCAGTCAAGCAGCAGTAAAATAGGACCTGGAAGGGTACATGGGCTCATCCAGCTTTAATGCCAGAGAGGCTTGAGCCAAGCTGGGCTTTGAGTGGAGCCTGAGCAGAATGCCCAATGGGAACCAGACAGGCCTTCCTTAATGTCCGCCACACAAAAAGGTGCCTACCGCACACTATTGCGTATATAGGAGGTAGAAGTTGAGACGCAGTCTTGCCTCCAAATAAGCTTCAGTCACTTTCCATGATCCCAAGTGGTGCTTGGGGTCTCGTGAAATGACAGCCCCGCCATCAGCACCGAAAATACAAGAACGGACGAGGCAGGCTTATTTTCGTCGTTCACATTTTCTGCCTTGTATAGGGAAACAACGCACCCGTGTGGTGATTGCTGGCAACCGGCAATTGAGCAGGCATTATCAGTATACTATGCTATGCTCCATGACACCTATCCAGGCAGGTCAGTCATGAAGAGCTTGGCAAACACTATTTTCTGGTACACCGGTGTTGACTAAGACATTTAAGACGATGTAAGAAGGTGCAAGACATGTGCGTATCGCTTTACTCATCTAGTAAAAGCCAATTACTACAATGCCACTGAACTCAAACCCGCTACTTCACGCGCTACGTACGTACAGCCGGGAGATCACAACCATGACGAGTGCAGCTCAGAAATCTAACCACTCCGAGATTGAGGAAAACAGTACGGGCGGACACAGTCATATCCCTATGAGCATGTTTACCCTGTCGATCCTCGGTCTCAGTGTTCAATGGTTCAATACGATCAGATATGTGACTAGTCATTTTGTTTCACACTCTTGCGACCGAGTAAGACCAAGAGAGACCATACCGGTTTTTAAGCCTTTTGCGACTTCTTAGGACCGGATGCGCTAGAGCGGAGCTGGTCCTGCAGAGATCGCAAGCGGCTTAAAAACCGGTCTGGTCTCTCTCTCGGTCTTACTCTGTCGCAAGAGTGTGAACGGGCGTTAAATGCGGCAAAAACAATATCCTTACCTCATTTCGGCAAACACTCACGACAGACCAAACGGGTCGTTCGTTCGTTGTTGATGCCAAGCCAGGCCCAGCTGTTGAGCACCAGTGTTGCTGCTCGCGCCGACAAAATTTGTATTCCACCAATTTACGCGAATTACCCAACAGATGTGAACTTGGCGGATCATAAAGGATCGCGAAAGCTAAGGAAGAACATAATTTATAGTCTTTATGTAGTTATCTAAGTTACTAATATCATTTACGACTGCCTGCACGTGAACATCAGATTCGAAAGTGACCACCCGCCTCCGTCGTCACCTGAAGAGAGGTGGTCATTCCGCAGCGGTTGAATGTCGTCACTCCGCCCAAAGGCTGGTCACTCGCCCTTTGGGGTTGTCAAAGCCTTCAAACTGCCATTTTGACTACCCGGGGTAGTCATTTTTTCTTAGAGTGTAGAATTAAAGCCCACTAGAGCGGACGTGATTTCGCTGATCTGGAAACAGTTGCCAAAGAGGCGGTGCACCGTTCAGGCGAGCTTGCTCGCCGAGTTGCAGTATCGCCCCCATCCACGCACAGAGGAATCTCTGGAGCCGGGTTGCGCCTGTAGAGGACGAGGCGCGGGAGCTTGCGACGACTTACGTACTCGGTACGTGGCCGTTACAAGACATAGGAATGGCGGAAACTGCTGTGCCCCGCGCCTTGGACCCGTTCGCTTTTAAACAAAGGCGCAGAGCAGCCAACGCGGGCTCTTCCTGGGCGTATCCCCGTAGGGGTGGCGGCGGAGCCGACCACCGCGGAGTCCTGAATCATTACGAGGGTCGCCGAAAATACAATGACCCTCGGCGCGACACTGCATCGCGCGGTAGTGCGGCGGACGCTCAGCACACAATGGCAGAGAACAGGTCAGGTGCTATAAATGCAATCAGCGTAAACATATCAAGCGTCGGTGCACATAGACGGCAGATACCCCCCCCATCATGGATCTCAGGGAAACGGGAGCGGCCGGTACCACTAATTGGACTTCCCGACTCTTGGTTGCCGGCCGCTGCCGAGGCTCCTTCAGTCTGCCAACGGGGCTAGAGTTGCGGTCAACGACCGGTTGGTGTTTGCCCCGTGGGCATGTCGGTTTGACATATAAGAAGGGGCAGTACGTGCGCGTCGTAATCGGTGGTAACATTTACTACGCACTAATTGGCACGGGTTCGACCCTTTCCCTAGTCGGCGACAGTCTCCGCAGGCTGTCGCCGAAGAACACTTCACGTGCGGGAAGTTTCCACCGCGTTGCGTTTAGCAGCTGGTTCGGCTAAGGCACAAAGCGCTATACGCCTTCACCTTAGCCTCGAAAGCCGACGAAGGAGGCAGAGTGTTCTCTATCTGTCAGACACGCAAATTCCAGTGATCTTTGAACAGGACTTCGTCTGCAGGGAGGGAATTATCGTTGACTTGAAGAATAACGGGTACCACTATAATCCGGTGACCCCGTTTAACCCCTTCGCCGTCCCACTGAATTTCGGTCAGGGCATAAAAAGCACACTCGGCGCATCACGAGTGAAGCAAACATTAGCTGCGCGAGTTGTATCGGGAAACGTTGAAGCGATTGTCGCTTCTTACAACGGGCCGGTAGAACAACCTTGGAGATTTTCAGCTGCCTTGCATCAACACGCAGCTATGTTTACCGAGGTTTACCGAGAGGCCGAGACTTCCAAACATTTTACAACATAAAATTAATACAGGAGAGTTTAGGCCATGGGGGTGTAATCCCAGACCGCTGTCCCTACTGAAAAAAAACCATTTGAAATTCAAACGGGTGGGAAACTGGTCGGCCGTTTGAATCAAATGGGTGGCAAACCTTTCGATCCGTTTGGATCAAACGTGATTATAAGATACGTGTACCCGTTTGAAACGGTACCCATATAAAACGGTACCCGTTTGATACGGGTGCCCGTTCGACCAGGCACGTGACCACCCATTTAAACGCGCCATTCGGATAGGCAATTTATTCGCTAGCCCTAAATGGGTATCGTCTGGAAGGTTGGTTATCTTAAACTTATTTAAGACGTCCCGAAACTATAGACCTATTTCTAACATGGAGGAAACACGTGGAAAAAAACGTGCTCGCGCAGGTGCTTGCAACTGGGCAGGAAAACAGACACAAAAGATTGTTTCCAATTCACCTAGAAGTTTATTACAACTTATTCCGTAGACAAGTACAAACGTGCAGCGTTCTGTGAAATGTGAAGAGGCACTCTTATACTGCCGAGGTAATTTCAGACTATATGGCAGATTTGGGAAAAAATATTCTCCCGGCTGCCGCGACATTAGACGCTGCATAATTCTACAGATAATCTGGAAGTGTACGCGTAAAAGAACGGTCAATCGTTGCCAACAAGCAGGTTGCAGTGCACTTACCATAATAATAGCTGACTTCAAAGATGTAATCCACAATATAATTCGACACGTTCAAAGCAGGATAACAACAGAAACACAAAAACGAGAAAGAAGGCTCCTTGAAGTTTCAACACGATGCGGCGCACAAGCTGTCATTTGCGGAACACAACCAAACTGCAAGAATTCCTGACTTCTTTAAGAGTCGCTTGTTGCCGATATACGCGTAGGACTTTTCGAACACTGATAGTTTTGGTGCACATCCAATACGTTGTCGCGAGACATTCAAATAAGACCGCAGGGTTAGACGACACATCGAAGCAGGTAGGACGAGCGAAGTTCAAACTGCAACTGAGAACAAGCAGACAAAGAAAAAAACAGCTGCTGGGCGCGCCCTTCCGGATCTCGACGCTTATCAGCGTGTAGTTCGCGCGCTGCTGCGGGTCACGTGACAGAGCTGACCAGAGAGGAGGAAGGGGGCAAGGTCAAGGCGCAAGACACCGGGACGCGCCCCATCCTTCTATACAAAAGAAAAAAAAGAATCGCGGTTAGTTTTTTTTTTTTTTCAGGTAGTGCTAGAGGAGAGGGTGCACCAACCGCTGTACCACTGTACACGCGCTTTCCTCCTCTCTTCGAATTGCAACAGAAAGTTGACTATACCGCGTTTGCAGCCTCGGAAAGCAGGCGAATTTTTTTAGCACGCTTGAAACCTGGAAATGACGCGCGCCGGCCTGAAGCTCGGCTTGCGCCCGAGCAACAAAAAGCACCCTGCGCGAGCTTGCAATTTGACTGCTGCAACAGCGGGCCTGCTTTCGCAATGCTCGATGTTCGTACAGCCACGTGGTCGCGCGTTACCTTCGCTGAGTCTTAAATTGAGGCGAAACGGAGTCAAGAGGTATATTCTTTCAAGCGGTCGCGTCCTCTGCGAGAGAGATTCGAGCTGAATAAGTAAATTGAGGCAACAAAGAACGGCAAAGTTTTTAAAATTCTGTCAAAAATATCGGCTCGGCAACGTCGCATGTTTACGTTAAAAAAATGTTTATTATTGTCGCAGTATAAGCCAACATCAGCTCAATCAAAATATAAATATAACTACTTGCATTACGCGCGCGATTGTAAATCGATGAACCGCCACTACCGGCTTTCCCGAAACAGGCTGCCACTGCTGAAACTGGCGTGCCCATGCCCCTGACCTGTACGTTCAGTATTAAACGGGCTCCGGAGAGCCATTTGATTCAACCGGTAACATTTGTCGGTCACCGGTCACCCGTCTGTGCAACATGGTCACCGGTTTGAGCAAACGTGCGACAACTTTGCCCAGACGAGTGACCCATTTGCCCAGAACTCTGATCCGTTTGCCAAAGAAGTGACCTGTCTGCCCAAATAGGTGACCGTTATGGCTCATACGGGGGACCCCTTTGAGCCATACGGGTGACCCCTTTGACAAACTGGTGGCCGGTATGGCTAAACTGTTAACGGTATGAACCCGTTTACTTTCATATAGGCACCAAATGGGTTTTTTCAGTAGGGGAGTGCGCACACGCGAACTCTCCTAGATTAGGCTCTCGATGAAATGATAGACACAAAGGCCGCGCGGCTTTGACAGAGGCCCTGGGTTTTTCCGGTGGTTTTAGTGCCAAAAAAAAGACGGTATCTCTCGCCTCTGCGTTGACTACCGCCGACTTGATGCCAGCCAGAGCAATAGAATGCAAATATAAACAAAGAACAATACAACAGATAGATATTCCCAGTGCCGGAACCCCCAGCGCCACTCAGGACGCGAAAACATACTTTTTTTTCTGAACCAAATACCATGCCAGCTCGCGACTGAAACACTTCCAGCCAAGCACCGGCGCAATACACTCACCAGGCCCGCACCACACACCGCCCAACTCCTGCCGATGCAGGAGCCTGGGTCTAGGACCTTGTATCCAGGCGGCATTGCGGAAGGCAGGCGTTATCTTGAAAGCTAACAGGAAAGTCAGTGTGCATGCACAGCCCTGGTTGGCCTGCACCATCTTTGACTTTCTATTTTATTTAACCCTCCAGGTCTAGGTCGTCGTTCATTTCAATATGAACCAGAAAAAGAAAATATTTGTGCTAGAATGCCATTTGTGGAGGCTCTTACTAGTCAAACAGGATGAGATTCGAATAAGTAAACCTCTTTCCGCCGTTCAGGCACGTAGGCGAATTCCTACGCCAAAGTTCTCGCCACCCACTGCTTCCAGACTGAGGACTTTGAGACACCCGACAGTAGCAGCACCACTGCCGGCAGGAACAGCACAACCACTTCTGCCGTCTTCACCTCCACCACCTCTGCAGTGCCACCGCAAAGGCCGGGCCCAGCATATGCCATGAGCCCTGTCCTAAGTGATTCGAATGAGGAGGGTGAGGAAGAAGAGGACGACGGCAACGACGACCGCGACGACGACCCTTTGTGGAAGCACCCACCAAATGAGTCTGTGTCAAGTAAAAATTTAATTGAATTCAATTCAATTTTTTTACCAAAACGTATACAAAGTATTAGAAAATATATGAACCCATAGCCGCTAGGCAAGTTCGGGATCATTAACAAAATATCACAAGAATAAAGAGCGACAGGCATATGTCATTAGAAAGCAACAAAAGTATTCCCAATCTAGTTACTACCATATTAGAAGCTAATCGCGGTTATCAATACCAAAGAAACTATGATGAGTATGAAAGATGATCTAGGTAGACAAGAGGAGAGAGTGCTTCAGTGCTTTGTTAAAATATGCGAAGTTTGACGGTCGTTCGTTAGGGCATTCCAGATTTTTGTCCCACAAAATTTAATTAGACTTTCCCCGTAAACGTTGTGGTATTGTGGAAGGTTAAAGTGAGCAGACAAATTTGCTCTAGTTTCACGGAAACCTTTAAGAAGTATAGTTATAGGAAATAGTTTTTTGTGGTCACTATTCGTGAAACAGCGTGGCAATTTTATACTTTACTAGTTTATGAAGTGTAAGAATGCTGAGGTGATCAAATAAAATGATTGATGCCTGTTTATAGTGTGTATAGAGTGGTTTCCTCTTGGATGAGGAAGGCTAGTAATGAAGGAACATGTACAGCTGGCACCAATATGTGCTGGCACAAGTGTGCTGGCACAACACTCGTGCCAGCACAAGTGGCAGTGTTGCTTTTTAGTTTTTGATAAGCCAAACACAGAAGTGACTGCTGATCAGTAAACCTCGTAACGTTTCCAGGAGTTCCGCCACTGTGTCCGGAGAGCCACACTACGAAGAAAGAAAGTTCCTCGTGTTTGAGAGCTGCCTGCGGCAGTTGGTTGCGGTCTGCCATACGTGCTACGGCCCCTGCAGCATGTCACTGAGCACGATTGGCACGCTCCTGACGGTGCGCTCATCTTGCCTTGCAGGTTATAAGAACCGTTGGGACAGTCAGCCCTACATGAACGGCAGGCCTCAGGGGAACCTCCCCATCACCAGCTTCTTCCTGTTCACGGGGGGCCTCTCCAGCCATCACGCTGCGCCTGCTCCGCCTGATGAACATCAAGGGATTCCAATGAAGACATACAAACTACTAGCGGGCATATTTGATCCCAACTGTTGAACACGGGATTATGATGCTGTCTTATGAGCATTATCTGACATGCTTTTGTATCCCAATGCAGTGTTTGACCACACTGCTTGTGGCAGTACCAAACATTTTACTTTCATCTCCTACAGGTGTGGGGAAAGGAGCAGGAGAAACGGCTAAGAGAGCTCCGTGACCAGCCCTCTTGACCTTTCTGGGTGACGGGAGGTGCGACTCCCCTGGCTACAGTGTGAAGTATCTGACGTACTCTCTTCATGCACTCCACGTGACCAGATCGTTCACTTTGAACAGGTTCAGGTAGGAGAGGTAAGGACAAGATCCATCGTCCTCATTGCGATAACACATGCAATTTGAAGTGAGAATTTTGTGAAACAGAAGTAATACACTCTGTTGCGCAGCAAAGCTTTTAACTAAACCTAACCATATTGGAAAACCATTTTGAAATCTAACTGGTCATACTGGTATTTACACTGGCCAAACTCGTATTTGGACTGGTCAGACTGGTCTAACTGGAAATCAAACTGGTGGAACTGGTAGTCAGACTGGTCTAACTGGTAACCATATTGATCTAACTGGTCACCAGATTGCCTTCTAACTGGTCACCAGATGGCCTGACTGGTCACCATATGACCTAGCTGGTCACTAGACTGGCTGAACTGGTAACCGGATTGACCAAACTGGTCACCAGATTGGCCAAACTGGTCACCAGACTGGCCGAACTGGTCCAACTGGTAACAGATTGACCAAACTGGTCACCAGACTGGCCGAACTTGTCCAACTGGTAACCAGATTGACCAAACTGGTCACCAGATTGGCCTGTACTGTGTACCAGATTGACCCCTCTTTTTCACTTTTCTTGTAGGGGTGTGCAAATTGGATAGCGCAGAGTCATTCGTAACCTTCACTGTGCAAAATAAAGTCACAACAAACGGTTCTGTTAACAGTGTTGAAGCTATTTATTTGTCATGTATGTTCTACCATCTCACGATTGTCACAGGGCGTCATGGTACTCCCCTTACAAAATGAACAATGAGTTTCAATTGAGCTTCTAATGTGTTTTATAGAGTTAAATGAAACTCAAAAGAAACTCAACGTTAAATGAGTTTTATCATTACAAAATAATATTTATTCTTTTGATTTTACTCAATATATATTCTTTTGAATTTACTCATTACAAATTAAAGTGAGGTTTATCGTTACCCATTCAATATAAATTATTTTGGGTTTATTCATTACACATACAAATGAGTGTTATCACTAAGAACACAATATCTATTATTTTGAGTTGACTCATTACAAATTGCTACGAGTTTTATCGTTACCGACTCAATATCCATTCTTTTGAGTTCACTCATTACAAAATCCAACGAGTTTTATCGTTACCCAGTCAATATCCATTCTTTTTGAGTTTATAAATGTACTGATTACTCATGCAAATGAGTATTATCATTAGAATGCATATCAGTTCTTTTGAGTTTATCCATAGACACTCAAGTGAGTTCTACCATAAGGCACCCAATAGACATCAGCTGATTCACAGTGGAGGAATTCGATAAAGGCAAAGGTGAAGATAATCATGAATGCGGATTGCCTGCTATTCAGAAGACATTCTCCTCAAATAAAGTCATGTTCAAAATTGCAATCCATAACTTATCATATTTATTAACCATTTATTAACCCTTCTATGAAATCAAAACATACTCAATTATTCCCCTTCTCAACTATAGTCTGTTGCAACCTAAGAACGAAGGGCGAGGGGTAAGACGGGCCGAGGAAGAGGATGCAGACGGAACGCTGGAGAAGAGAGGGGGAAACCTCCCTCTCTCTTTAGCGTTTCGTCTGCTTCCTCCTCCCCAGGCCGTCTTACCCTCACCCTTCGTTCTTAGGTTGCAACGGACTATAGCACACTGTCTCGGGCGATCAAAATGACACAGCGATAGACATAATGACTCAATACAGCATCTGCTCCCAAACTTCCCTACGCGCGCAATCCACTAAAATATAAAATATATCCTGCCACGACCCCGCCCCCTTCTCCATTCGCATTTGGCTAGACCACAAGTCTTACCATCTCAGTGCATAAGCAGTGACATATTGAAATTGACTCTGAAATTTAGTTGCTCAGGTAATACAGGTAATTATAACAGTTAACAAATTTAAAACCATAGGAAAAAAAAAGAAACAAGCCAGCAGTTGTTTTGCGACACTCCACTAGATCAGTCACGACACCCCTGGGGTTCGCGCCTCACAGTTTGGGAAGCACTGCTGTTTATATTACAATACAAAGTGCTGCTTAGAACATTTTTTAAAACATTTATAAGTAGCAACTGTTGATTTAATACCGCGTGAAAATTTAAACCAACTCTCACACAATCTCACGGAAACATAATCCTAAGTTTCCAAGAATAAAAACCAGTAAGAACAAGACGCAATACACACTAGGCTGATTAATTAACTCTGAGCTGTCATTTTGTTTGAATTCAATACACATGAAAATAAAAGAGGAATAGGAATGCCAATAGGCATACCTTTTGGTCCTATTAACCCCGTGCTCGACCGAAAGCGTCGCTGTGGTCGGCCTTCCACGATTGGCCGAACGCTGACTATGACGTCGGAAAGGGGATTATCATCGACGGAAATAAGAGGAATGAAAGAACTTTAATTTTGACGGTGTTGGCAGTGTTCCTTTGAGAACGCAATGATTTCAAGCTTCCACCATGCTAATAACAAACACCATCGAACTTGTTGTTTGCAAGGTAATGACGTAACAAGGGGGAACCACAGGAGGGCGCCACCAAAACTTCTCGCCGCTAATAGGAGGTTGGACTGCTCCCATAGGGACTTTATCGGACCATTAGGAATGAAATTGTTTTGTTGGCCAAACAGGAAATCTAGGCCAATTATGCATGTATATTTGAGCAATAGAAACCAATTAGACGTATGGAAAAATAATTGACTCCAACCAAAATTAAACTCGGACCCAACGTTTCAAAACCAGTTCGGTTCCTTCTTCAGGGGCGATTGATCTCGTGCGTGGAAGCAGCCTCGTCTTCTTTGGTGGTACGAATATCTTCTAATCGCGCTTCCGCCTTGCCATCCAGTCTTTTTCTAATCACGTGTCGTAGTCCACTTACATAAACAGATGGTAAGGTACCCATGGATCTGTTGATATTCTTTGGTGTATTTTGGATGTGCCATGATTCAAGGTGATGTCTTTTCCGGAGATGGGTTTCAACATCAAGAACGGACGCGTTCGCGAAGTCTATCGGATGGTCAAAAGTGTCACAGTGCTCCGCAAGAGCACTGCGTTCCCGGTCGAATTTGCGTACATCATTCTTGTGCTGGCGTAACCTTTCCACGAAGTTCTTTGTTTCGCCGATATAAGATGCAGGACATTTTAAGCAGGGGATCCGGTAAACAATTCCCGGTGCTTTTTCCTTCGGGGGGCGATCTTTTGGTCTTGGCATGAAACGTCCAAGAGTGGATACCGGTTTGTGAGCCACGTGAATCCCTTGTTTTGCGAGCACCCGTGATAGTGCTTCACTAGTACCTTGAACGTAGGGAACGCTAATGCGCGTGATGGGGGATGCGGCGCAGCTCCCTTTGGTTGTGGGTTTTGGCGAGCGTGAACCGTACGTTTGGTGACTTGTCGAATGAACCTTGTAGGGTAGCCGTTCTTTCTCAGATCAGCGACCACACTCTGCTGTTCGCTTGTTCTGTCAGTTTCTGAAGAACAGATAACAGCCGCCCTGGACATGAGTGTTGCAACGACTGATGCCTTGTGACTCGTTGGATGGTTCGACTTAAAATTAAGGTAGCGTCCGGTGTGAGTGGGCTTCCTGTATACCGAAAACTTCATCTCCTCCCCTTGCCTCTTCACCAGTACATCAAGGAATGGTAAACGAGATCAATCGCCCCTGAAGAAGGAACCGAACTGGTTTTGAAACGTTGGGTCCGAGTTTAATTTTGGTTGGAGTCAATTATTTTTCCATTATTACTTCCCAACCAGACAGACGTCTGTCGAAGATGTTTACCTTCAATTAGACGTATGTCTGTCAGAACGATGTAAATGCATATTGGACGCAACAATTGAGAATCGGATCAATGGGAACATGTTTCTTTGCTTTTGGAAAGTTTTTTTTGGACGAAGCTGATATATTTGTCAGACATCTAACTGAGGTAAAAATAATCCCTGTCAGAAATACACCGGCCCATTTGATGCATGTGTAATGTAGCCTGGGCTGTATGATGCAAATATCTGTTCCACGTCCAAAGAATGTATTGCTAGAATTCCAGCATGTATAAAAGTACATTAGTCAAGTTAATTATGCGACAGTGTTACGCTTATTTTTCAATATTTTCGGATGGCAAAAATGGTTCCAGCCCAGGTTGAAACCATTTTTGGTTTCAGCCTGGGCTAAAACCAAAAATTACTAATAAAAATTATTATTAAGAATTATTAAAAATTATTAATTATAATTATTAATTACGAATAATTATTAGTAATTATGAGTAATTTACTAATAATTACTAATAAATATTAGTAAATTATTAGTAATTTACTTATAATTTATTAGTAAATTATTAGTAAAATAATTTACTAGTTGGTAATAAAATACTGTAAGCTGAGTGTAAATTAAAAGTAATCTTCACAAAAAATAAAAAAAAAAAAATTTACAACCTACTGCATTGCACCCGAAACTAATAGCGCGTCGGTGCTAGTTGTGATTTACACATTTATTTCCTGTGCTTATAATAACTGTATTCACCCTCTTTTACTCCTAAGTTTCTTTAGACATATTTACGGCGCCCCTCTATCGCGATTTGGTCAGTTTCAGTTTCGGTATTGTAACTTTTACTGCTTTCGGTTTCGTATTGTCAGGATCGCGTCTTCGACGCCGCATCGGTAGCAACACCAGCTCTTTGTTTTTTTTTTCTTTTTCTGGCATGGTTGCGCGACCGTTGAGACTGTTGCGTTAGGTGCATGTGTTTCGCGGGATGGAAATGCCTTTAGACATGGAAATGTGCTAATTTAATCAAGTTTATCTATCTGTGAAGTTTCGTCTTGTGATGATTATGTTCAAGAAGAGCGCGGAAGACCGGCGATGCGACAGAACAAGCAACTCAACGCAGTTGGTAAGCATGCTTCTTTGTTTGCATTGTAAGTAGACGCCTTGAATGAGAATTGAACATTAGGGAGTTTTAGAATAACGTCCGCCACCCCAAAGAAATGACGTCTTTGCTAGTGTGCATGCGCAGACCCAAAACAAGCATTCGGACTCGAGCTGTGGGCCCGTTATTTCTCGAAAATAGCGTGGGTACCGCAAAAGGCGGCGCCCACGACATCTCTGTTGATCGCGTCTTCGACGCCGTCGCCCGCTCGGGAACTGCGTGAGTCGCACTCGGCGCGGTCGGTATGGTCGAAGCGTATTGAAAACGCCACGGATCGCTCGAGTCACAGCTCAAAGCTATCGAAGCGCGTCTACTTATGATCGCGGCAGACATGTAAACATGCCTGGGTAGTGGATCGTCTGGGCTTCGTAAGTACAACAGAGCAGCTTGGCAGTGACAAAAACAAAACATGCGGCATTGAGTATAAAACAACTATAAAACTGTTACTCTAGACGAAAGCTTGTTTAATTTTCAAGATATAACGTTCTAACTTCCAAATAAAAGCTGTCGCGACATCTTGGTGGCGTTTTAGGCGCGAGATGCTTGCGTTTTGGGGGTCCCTGGCAGAGAAACGCTATTCTAAAACTTTTCGCCGCAATCCTCGCTATTTCGCCGTCCGTAACGCGCGGTAAAGTAGCGCCCGGTATTCTAAAACTCCCTTTTTTCTCGGCACACGTTTGCTCGTTAAACTAGATTTTGTTTTTCTTTTTTTTTTAACTAGTTGGATTTGCTTTATCTGTCCTTATGTTTGGATCTGTGCGTAGCATAATGAAAAGTTGCCACTCATTTTGTGTATGGTCCGAGTAAGTGTAGCTTATGTCAACAGAGCACTTATTGAATTCCTAATGCTGCTTTCAGTCCGTTGCTTTAGAAAATGTCTTATTGGTCTAGCAGTGTACTGATGTCATTCAACTATAAATTGATTACATTGATCATACTTCATTACATTTCAGAAGATAGACTTCCTTGGAATTCGGTTCATGCAGAGCCAATATTTCATTGCAGTCAAAATGGTTCAAGATGATAGCCATCTTTTGTTTTGAAGTTATGGAAGTGGACTGGATGGTACTGTTAGGACAAACTTCGGTCCCCTGACTTTCTAGAGTTGAACTGGGTTTACATTTGTCTGTTAGAATTTTTGATAAGGCGGTTGTTCCTTTTCGCGTCTTTTTTTTCTCTTTCATTTTGCAACTGTGATGTGATCAAGCCGAGTGCCGCAGTTATTTCCAAAGGAAGCAGCAGCAGTGTGTTCCCAGCTTGCGTCACTTCGATTCATTTCAAGGCATGCCACGAAATGAATGCCCCTGTTCATACACCGTTGGAAGTGGGACTGACTTCAAAATGCAGTTCGACACAGTGTTTGAGCTGTATGGGACGTGTGTTGAATGACCTATGCGGTTGTCCCGGGTTCGTGGTTGGTCAACCCGAAACGCTCCAAGTCCCACTTCCTTCTTCTCGTCTTCCTCTTCCCATTGGTTTGAAGCTCGGCCGGCATTAGTCTCATCCGAGCTCATGCATTTGGCGCTCAGGTAAACGTGCGTGAGGATTGCAATTAAACCCCCCCAAACCACCCTTAAAAAGATTAAAATGACAAAAAAGACGAAATTTGTGACAGCGGTGTACGAGAGAAAGACGTGGCTTGCACATTACGTCATTTCCGAAGCCCTCAAAGTGCCGAATTTTAATTACCCTGCCTGAAACTTTGCAAACATTTCAGTGAGGCTGCAGCTGTGAGGGTGAGGTGGATCCAATATAAAAACTGGACCCTAAAGCGACACCTTCAGGATGGCGAAAATAATTATGGTAGGTTAGAATTTAACCCACTAGTATACTAGGGCCGGGTGTCGATTAAAAAATTTTAACCCAGTTAATTTGACACATTAATTTTCAGGCATATTATCTTCAAAAGAATGAAACTGCAGATGTTCCAAACTGGCTGAGGTAAAGCAGCCTAGCAGTGCACCACGGTTTAGACCGAACGTACTTTTTTGTACCATCCACAAGGTGTAGCTCTTACATTGAAGTTTTATGAGCTAGTTTTTTCAATGTTTGAAATTTCAGCGTGCCAGCTGGGTAGTGTGTAATTGTGTTTTTATAGCGCAAGCAATATCTTAATCCTGGCGGCAGGAAGTTTCGGCTAGCAGTTGACATGGTTGGACAACGGTGTGCATGCTTGCTTTCTCTGCAGCGGCCAATAAAGCGAAATAACAACATGTGCGGATTGTCCATGCATTTAATGTTTTGTTTGTTGTTTGGTTCAGACTGCGTGTGCTCTCAGTACAAGGGGGTGGCCCTCCAGGCGCTGACGACCACCATGTCGTCTCTGCTATGCTGTCGAGGAAAATTTAAAGGGTAAATATTGCAGCTGCAGTTTTTTCTTTTCTGTCCCTGCTACACTTCCTGTGAATTTCTCTGCATGCATGGTCTTTTTGTTTTCATGGTACTGTAAACTTTTGTTATAGTCAGTTGCAACTATAGAATAGAAGAGGTCCCTCCCACAATTCCCTTTGCTCGCCGTGATTGGCGGTGTCCTCTCGGCTCTCCTCCTCTCTAGTGTTTGGTTACTAAAAAGAGTGAAGGGCTTTGTGGAAGGGGCTTCTGCTATTCTAGAGTTGCAACAGAGTATAGCGCGACCACGGTTAATTTAATCATTCCGAAGAGTCCTAGCGGGCACCCATGCATTTTTATGGGAATGACTCTGCATCATATTTTGAACCGAGAAAATGACCCCACGAACAGGAAAGCACGGGCCTTCTGCTACAAAATTAACCGGACCAAACTTTGTTTTTATGATCAGACCGGAAAAAGTCGATTCCTGTCTTATAAACGGCGGGTAACAGAAACCCTGTGCTAGTCTCGCCACGTTGGGAAGCCAATGCTATGACCCCCATCTTGATTTCTTTAATGCTTGTTAAGTTGTTATGGCTGTTTTCACATCTGGTATTTTTACTGTTCATTGGCCAAAGGTGAGTGGCAGGTCGCCATAGGTTTCCAGAAGTAAACGGTCGCATATGCAGAAATTTCTAACAAGTTCGTAGCACAGTGGTGCTTCGTCGCAACCGAGGAAAAACTCTACGGTATTGTTGGTGCAAAACATTAAGCCTCACGACTAGCAGCAACTTAATCGTAGATATACTGCACCGTACGGCGTTTATTTGAGCTCTACTCCACACAAACAATTACAGGGGTACTTAGGTATCCCTTTGTGGATTGAAAGCGAAAGCATTGCCATTAATAACGACACTTCCTTTTTTTCCTCTATTGTTAGGAATGGCAATGCTTTTGTATTAATAAAGAAAGAAAATCCACATAGGGATACCTAAGTGCCCCTGTAATATCTTTTTTTACTTTACATCATATGGCGTCACATATCATGGTACGTCATATCTTCATGTGAAGTGTGATATCATCGAACCAAGGACATATTTTTATGACCATCTTTCGGGCACATCAATGCCGATGCCATCTTTTGCCGTAATAGAACAAACTTCTTTTTGAGGGGAGAGTAATGCCGCATTCCGAAGCGGCTGAGATAGCACAGCAGCTAGCATGCCCGGCTCTCACACAGCAGCACCGGGTTCGAATCCCAGTCGTGGATGCACATTTTATTCTTTCTTTTATTCCTCTGTTGGCATTTGGTACCACTCGGTTAAAGCCGCCGGACGCCAGATTTTCTGCTCCATAGGACATGTAATGCTTTCGCATTAAAAAAGTGAAAGCTGGTTACAACTCCTTGTAACGCCGAATTGGAGCGCAGCTCTTGAGGAGGTGGAGGGAAGGGTACTCAAGGGAGGGTATACCCCTCCTCCCTCCTCCTCCTCGCCTCATTCTTTCAACCTCCTCCGAGGGGGGGTCACGTGACCTCGGGGGTCACGTGATCTGGGAGGGGGGGGTCACGTGACCCCCCTCACCCCTGAGGTCATGTGACCCGGGGGGGGGGGGGGGGGGCTCGCGCAGTGCAAAGCCGGAAACGGGCGCCTAAGAGCTGCGCTCTAAAAGGCACATCCAGTCAGAAATGTGCCTTTTTGTGTGGTAGAGTCGCACAGCTGCCCACCACTTCGAAAATCACAACTGAAGTACGAGGGGGCACTAGTGATCAACAAATCAGGTTCACGCCATTCATAGGTGAAGGATCCATTTGCCGTTGATCGCAGTCCTGCACCTTGTTAGCTCTAACCGGCAGGATGGACAGCTCGGCAGACTCGTCGGCTGAATCCTCCGTGTGTAGTTTAGCGTTGTCCTTATGCGGCTTCAAGCAGGGATGCATGCGAACAGTGCGCAAAACACATGCCTCTTGCCCACGCTTCTAACTTATTGCTGGTCGCGGCGAAATAGCCAAGTGACGTGCGGTCATGTTTGCCCTAAGAAGTTTGTAAGACACTTTGAATGATGTCGTAATATTCCGTTGTAGTCACACAAAAGTTGCAACAATTCTGTTTCATTAATACGGATTTCTTCTCGGGTTTTGTCATACGAAATTTTTTATCGTAAGTTTGATTTTTGAATTCGGCCTCTGATGTCTCGATCCTCCCAATAATTCAAACTTTGTGTATTGCATCGATTGTGAAAGCTGCAGTTGACACACTCCCATTCGGAGCATGGCTTTATGATCCGCATAGAAACCCTATTACCATTTCCTTCCTGTCTGTTGTGATTAAAAATACTTCTTCAAGATAGTAACAAACACAAAAAAAATACACAGGGACCAGAAGTGACATAAAACACTGGCGCCAGATGTTTACCACCACTTATAGTCCTTGTGTTTTTTGCGGTGCTTGTCTACGATCATGAACCAGTTGGCCCGAATTGCCATATTAATTCTTCGAGATGCTTATAAGTCATAGCTTCTCTATGTTCAAATTTGGTAAATTCATAAGCGACAACATCTGCTCGCTTATCTTTGGTAGACCTTGTCAAAAGCCAAAATAAAAGACTGCAATGTGGCGGCAAAAACAGTGAGAAATTGATTCTCGCAGACTCGGGGGGGGGGGGGGGGGAATATACTTTTGGACCATGGTGCCCCTGACAATGTTCTCAGTGCCACTCATTAAACTATCAAGGTAGTGTGTAAATTAAGTGCCTGGGTGAGCAAAAATGTAGGAATTTTAAATGTGACTTTCCGCATTTAAGGCTGGTTCCCACATACAGTGCAGCGCTAACTCAGCCCTGTTAAGGCAACGAGTCAGTGCTTCTTCCATGGCTTGTATCGTGTGTTCTGAGTTGCCTCCTTTCATACGAAGGACCGATGTCCCGGTTTGTAATACTGATTCAGCACTGAGGTACTGCTGCGCTGTGAACAGGATACCTTGCTCGGACATTGAAGTTTAGATGAGCAGATCAATGTGTAACTGTGCATCTTTTTTCTTTATAGGTTACCAGTACTCCCGTGGACGCGAAGGCAGTACAAGGTCCCCCATGGACACGAAGGCAGTACAAGGTCAGATGAATTAATTAACAAAAAAGTCAGAAAAATTGGGCATCAGCTTACTACAACACCAATCGCATGCTGTATTCACATCCATAAGCATTTCACAGTTCCGCAAGAGTGTGATCTGCCAAAACAGTTTGTTATCATCTGAACACAATTAAACTTAGGTCGTTATGAAAACATTCATGAGAATTGGACTATGCATGGGCCTTTGTGACACATCCAAAATTGAAACATAAGGTCGGAATTGTGCTGTCAAAGAACACACAAACATCTGTCTAAGGACAACCAAAGAAAGTTTTAAGTGGGGCGCACATACCGTAAAAATGCAATTTATGTGAAATGGACAATCAACCACATCAAAAGGACTTTGAAAGATCGAAATATACAGTATCAACCTGTCCTCATTGACACACAGCAAAACCAAATGAAAAATGACACTAGATGTCTCCACTGATTTTCCACTTCAAAGCAAATTTAAAGTTAGTTTATACAGCGTAATGTCGGTCTGCCTTTGGAACGGGGTAACACAGTGCAAGAACAAGGACAAGGACAACTAATTGCAAAACGAAGTTCAAAGTGGGGTATTCATACTCATACTTGGGAGCAACAGAGAGTAAATAGAAAACATATATCACGGGTACACTCGAGCGCGGCAGGGAGTGTACATAAGAGTGTGATTCAGGCGCGGCACTCAAAGGGTTTCGCTAGCCAAATTTAAATGAATGAGTGTTTATAACCCAACTAATCGCGCTCTATCACATTTGGGAGGTCACAAATGAAGGACTTGCTATCCGAGATGAATTCAATGTAAACACAGCTGCTTTTGACATTGCAGGGCTCCACGCAGCAAACAGTGTTTCTCTCTGAGAGAAAGCACTGCTTGATGTGCTCTGGAAGCTGCTGCGATTCCCTCAGAACCACTTTCTTGCAGAGGAGGATGCAGCAAGAACCAGTTGCCAAAACTACTTCCACGATTTTAAAAATCTTAAAGTATTGTCCATCATGCGTGGAGACAAAAGTGGTGTCACTTTGAGTGGCCCTTGTGTATGAAGTGCTATGGTAAACTTGATTTTTTATGACGCATCTCTGGTACTCTGTAGCACTGCTTACGGTCGCTCCAAAGTGCTGCTGGAGAGCAAACTTCTCCTTACTGCTCATAATGGCAGGTTGCCCACAGCCAAGTGTCGTCGTTTCATTCACCCGGCAAGCATTCTGTCTTTGTATTGTGCATTTCTAATGCTTCACAAAATTTGCAGGGAATTAAGCCCTCCAAGTTCCTTTAAATTATATATATATTATGTTTACAAAATGATAACAAAAGGAAAAACAAAAGTTAAGTTTTTCCTTGCACAGCTCTGTTTAACACAGAAAATATTTAGACTTTCTCCAGGTGGCCTATGTCTATGAAAGAGCAAAGAAGCCAGAGCCTGAGCGTCGCCAGATCCCGGAGCTCCGACGGTGGTACGGGAGATTCTGAAAGACTTCTTGCCTGATGTTGCGAGGCAGGGCAGAAGGAGGGTGCAGGCTCCGAAAGAAGAAAATGGAAGTGATTCCTTATACCGTTTCACAGTGGAATTATTTGCACAACGGCATGTACATACTAGTTGAACCAGCGTGACAAGCCAACCAATGTGACCAGTTGAACCAACATGACACGTTCAACCAGTATGACCAGTTCAACCAGCATGACCAGTCAATCAGTGTGACCAGTTCAACCAGTGTGGCCAGTTCAACCAGTATGAAACTGGTCAAAATGGGGCAATATCCAAGTTTGAAACTGGTACCAGTTTGAACTGGTTACCAGTTTAACTGGTCTTTCTAATAGGGAAGGCTTTTGGCACTTTTTGTGGTGGCAATGTCATATGCCACTGTTGTGACCAAAGCCAGGTCGTCATGGCTTTCAGCTACTTGGAGTGATTCTGAAAAAACGCTAGCATGCACCTATTTTTTACACTTTGGGTTTATCTGAAAAAAATTAAATGTCCTGTCTTGAATTATGGTCATCCACAATCTTCAGTAGACCTTTTCTGCTTGTAATTTTTTTTTCCATTTCACCTTCCATGTGTCGCTACGGAATGTCACAGAAGTACTTGACCCACATAGTTCACAAGGCTCTTGTTCCAGACATATATAGCGTTGGCCCATCGGATTAGCCTTTCTATACAGACACCAAGAATCTGTTTGTCAGTGTCGTCGACATTATACGGTGACCGTGTTAGCGAAATGTGCTCGCCTAATTGGATGTGCTACCGACAGATGTCAGAAGCGTCGAGGGTGCGCCTAGATAACAGATAATCTTCGGAAAGCTTCTGATGTGTCCTTTAGTGCTGTACGTCTCTGTGTAATTTATTCAAGCTGCGGTGTTTTAGCCCCTTTTGTGGTATTGGATGTGGGCTGGCAAGTTGCTGCGTCCTCTCGTGTTTCAGGTTGCACTATTCATTGGCAGCACCTCCAAGTAGGCAAACACCATCTGCCGGTACTAAATCTCAGTGCGATACATTGAATTTGGTGGTCTGTTTAGAGGTCAGATTCAGAAGGCCCACACTGTATAGTATTGCTGCATTCGCTGATTTTGAGGCGTAGCTGGGCAGTTAGCCTATATGGTTTGGACGCCGTAGCGTGGGGTTCAATCCCCAGCAGCAGACAGATTTTTAATTTGTATTTTATTTTGGGCACTGGAAGAAACCAGAACAGTCCCGAAAGTTCTTGTTTAAAAGTGTTGGCGCATTTTCTATTCTTGATTTATCTTTACCCATTTACACCTCAAGAAAAAAAAAAACTTTTGCGCATTGTTCATACGCAGCGCGAAGTAGTTCTTATGAGATTTGGTTGTCGGAGGAAAAAAGCAATGCTTTTGGCGTTTGGAATGTGTACCGTTTAATAAGATAACGCATATCTAGCCTACAATTCACCTACATCTATCTTGATTCACTACATAAAGGGGGAAATCAGTAATGCTCTGCGACAAGCCGAACTTCTTTTACTACGGTTCTTGAGGTGAAAACGGGTATAGTAGGAACGTGGCTGACGGTAGCGCGTTTATAAAAGTGACTCATCGCAGGTGCCTACAGTCAGTCGTCTGGCAGAGGCCCCTTGTCTCTTTCGCAGAAGGCGCAATGTTTTCATTTTGGAGGTGCAAGTTCGCCTTAAGAAAACAGCTTTTCAGTTTCACTAACATCCAAGGCTTCTGTCTGTGACAATATTACGAATACAGCAATGGTCAAAATTGATGCCAAGCGCTGAAACCAAAATTTCCATCTGGCGTCAGATGCCGAATCGGTAACGCTGCAGGACACCGCACCACATGCAGTGGACCATGTACTCAATGCAGCAACTGGGAATAGCTCATTCCACGATCCTCTGAGTACAGTGTGACGCGGTTCCCGACAGCGGAAGTATGGAGAAGGAAGGCCTAATCAGGTCACTGGCCTTCGCAAGGAAGAAGCAGCTTACAGTGCGGTCCGTGGCCACGGACAGGCACCGCTCAATCACCAAGCATATGAGGGAGAAGGGACCAGTCATCCTCCACTTTGATGTCTGACATGCGTCAAAAAATAAATGGAATTTATCATGGTTCTATTACCGTACATAAACAAACAACCTACACGGTCTGCCGACATAGCTGAAGCAAAGTTCTGGCGACTTGAGCATCTGCACTATCACTTGATAATAAATAGGCACCTGTTGCCAGTTGACAGAGTTTAAAACCTGAAATAGGTAGATGACAAAATGCCCTTGGCATGTCTGCAAGCAGTTAGTTAAGTGTTGGCCTAGCTGCGCTAAGTCTTTCTGTCTTTTTATATGTTGGTAATCAACTCTTCCCTTGTGACCTTCTGTTGAAAAGAAGCTGATGTGGCTTTGTAATTGGGATAAATCAGTCTGCGCCTGTTGGTTTCACCAACACAATCTGAACTACGATTTAGTTTTCTTTGTAGTGTCTAAAGTTTGTCAATTAAATGAATTCTAAAGAGTCTTAAAACCACGATTGTAGTGGCATGATGTTTTTTCTTGTGCTTCCAATGCACATCGCTTGTTTCTTTATTGGTATGTGCTAGGCAGTTGGTGTTTGCGCTAGGCAATTGGTGCAATCGGTGTGTGTGCACAGCCAGCAGTCAATCACATGTATTGGTGTGCGACAGCTAGCCGGGGCAACCCTGACCGGCTTGTGGGTGCCTGGTCGAGCGTGACAAGGCACGTGGTCGACGTCCATGCAGACCACCCTGGGATGTACACCAAGTGCCTTCATCAGCCCATCGAAGATGGTGAATGGCTGGTGCCGGGTCAGTAGACATTTCACATGTCTCTAAAGGTTCTACTTTGAAAGTTGACTTTCGGTAATTTGGAGCAGCCAGGAACAATGAAATTCTTCTATTGAAGTGGCCTTCGAGTTATGAACAGGCGCTCGAATTATACTTTTTTTTGTCCTCGACTGTTGACGCCTTAGTAAGCACTATGCATATCGCAAATGTATCTGAAAACGTCATCAGTGTTCGGTTTGTTGAGGGAGCACTCCACAACAGGCAATGCAGCTTTCTCATCGGCAGCACTTGGGGGCTTAAAACTGAAAGCAATGCGGTAGTTTCTATGCCTGACCCCATTCACAGTTTCACTCTCTAAAAATTGACCGGAGATAATAAAGTGTGTCGACATCTAGATGTCCGTTATATGAAAGCATCTTCGACTGCCAACAGCTTTGTTGCCAAACAGCCATGGTGGTGTTTTAGGCGCTGTCAGCATATTTGCTTGCAAAGCAAACCTTTGAATTAACTGAGTTTGATGATAGACTTCGAATTACCGCACATATTTTACACAGACTTGTATGTATGATTTCAGACACTGCGCCCTTACTTGGAACTATCCAACATTTAAAGAAAATACTGAGTTGGAATGAGTAAAGTGTATGAATAAAATAAATGTAGACCCTTATTAAATCAAAGAGAGTAAAGATAGAAGGAACAAAAAAACACGATTTAAAAAAAAAAGTTAAAAATAGTGTGTTTCGACTCCTCGGAGACCGAACACGCTCCACAATGGAGAATTCCGCGACGCATATTTCGTGCCTGCAAATAAACTGGAGAAACCGAAAGTAGATATATACTCATTTTAGTTTTCTGGCCCTCCAAAATCAGAAGTGACGTCATCACCGAATTAGTCAGTTTCGTCAGCATTTAGTGGCGGTCAAGCGTGGCGTTCGGGGCGAGCGGTAGCAGGGGCACTGCGAAGGCTCGACCGATGTTGTTGGCCCGCCCTGTTACTTGATATCGAGAATGCCGTGCTCGCGAACAAGTTCAAGCTCCCGTGAAGTGACCTCACACCAATCTTAGAGGATACGAAACCAACGCAGGGCTCTGGAATGCAAGGAGCACCCCGGAATTTCAGCCGATCGACCTATTGATCGTCGACTCGTGGCCCATTTGCTGGGGAGAACGCATGCTACGCAGCAAGAAAAATGCAAAAAGAGCCATGCAAAAACACCCGCTACCTTTTTTAAACACAGACACATGAAGACAGTAACTAGTGAGACCACACAATGTTGGCTTGGGCTCGCTCACTCGAATCACTAGGCCTAAACGGAACAGCGCCGCTAAAAGGTCGTCTAGCCACAACATCGTGCTTACTTGGAATGTTTGTACTCGTCTCTATGATTGCATACACATTCAGGAATCTGCACTACGCCATCGACATGTACTCTTCGCGATACTGCTAGCGCAAACACGGCATTCCCCTATTGGAAAGACGTACAAGTAACATACCTGCTGCTTGTACAGTCCCGGTATGACACCAAAATAATTCCTTGTTAATAAGTATGCAGCTAGTTTGGTTTGGCGTTCTGCATAACTGGAGATACCGGCACCGCTATGGCCCAGCTTCTTTCTATACTGGCAGCCAGTTTGCTTGCCGATATGATTCGGTGAAGGTGGTATGATTTTGCGTCCGATATCGTAGGCGACCGAAACTTTCCAACAAATGCTTATACCGCAGGACCACCGGAATCACAAAATCATTCATGCAGAAAGGCGACCGACATCTTCCAACAAAACGTCCATCATTCACCACCGGTATCGTTACATATACCGTACATGTCGAAACGGAACATAGACCGACGTTGAGCTTACACAAATTCCTCGGTCAACTCTTCACGGCGACATCTCGGGGCGGCTGTCTCGAATAATGTGCTTCACAAGTATTCGACAGCCGCATCAGCCGTACCGCATAGCAAAGCCAACGTGCACGGCAACAAACCGATCGTGACACCAAGCCGAGCGCATCACCGATCGACAGCGGCAAACTTCCCGTTGCTCGTACCATGGACCGTCTCTCGTACTCGGACAACTCGGCGTCTTTTCGTGGCTCCGTCGTCGCAACCGTCGCAACCAGCCGCAAACCCACCACCCCGCAACCGATAGCCGGCGTCGGCGAAAATCGATACGTAAAGCTTCCGCCCAGGGGCTGCCGCGGCTCCCGGCTCGCCTAGCTTCCCGCCTTCGGCTGCTTCGGCTTCCCTGCTTCCCGTCGTCGCCGAGAAGGCGTAGCGGCAGGAGGGTCGTCGGCTCGCTCTACGTTTTGCGGGACAGATGTTTTGCGGTCCGTTTCTAGTGCGACTCTGGTTCTCAACTTGACGGCGCCTCTCATAGTTCAACCAGGCGTGGTCAGCCTGGGTCAGCGCAGCGTGGCTGGCTCGCCTCGTCGGATAGCCGGAGACTTCGAAGTTCGAATGTTAGGCTTAGGATACGAAGGCGTCTGTCTTTCCGTGAAGCGGTAAGCGAATCTCGTCCCGTTTTCGCTCTACTTTTAAATTATGTTATGTGCGCTTCAGTGTAAACTTGTGTGCCAAGTGTTCGTGACAATTCGAGCTAGAATAATTGTGCTTAATCACGGTGGTTTTTCATTTACCGAAAATCTAAATCAAGCCGATGAACGGGGAGCCATGCTTAAAAACGATGTACTATCGTGGATAATATGAGCTAAAACAGCGCTTCGGCTTGCGCACGGTACTAGCTTGCGCCGCCTGCCGCATCGCTCCGTAAACATGGCGCACCCTGAGCCCGAGATAAAGTCTCACTTGCGCTCACTGCGCCGCTGTGCTCTTCCGGCTGTCTGCTAGCGAAAATATTGGCCGACGGAACCACCATCACGATGCGTGTGCCGTGTAGCCCAATGTTTACGTTTTCAGCTAACATGCATTTTAGTGCATTTAAACAAAGCGCCGAAGTGGAAAATGCGTTGTCACGCTCCTATCTCCTCGAGGAGCGCTGCCTGACGAAGCTGCCTTGGCCCCCAAAAGGAGCCGATCTGAATATCATCGAACACATTCGGAGGCGCATCAAGGTGGCCATGTCACGGCGTCCCCTCCACCGCGCTACTGCCCACAAATTGTGGAAAGCAATGGGAGGTGAACGGTAGTGGCTTCGGGCAGAACCAGACTTCGTGGCCGCGCTTTATGATTTCTTACCAGACAGGATATGAGCCGTGATCGCGGGTCAAGGAAGAATGACGCGGTATTAAATTATTTTGTAAGTTTTACTGCGTCTCAGGACCTCCTAAACCGGACTTCTGCCGAGTGGAACAAACCTTGATGGTACGGTTGCGACACTGTGTCTGACACCGTTAACCGCGCATACTTTTGTGCGGTGCCTCCTTGATCCCGATCTTCACGTATACTGCAGTTAAACTTCCATGCCGACTAGTAATCTTTTGTGTCTGACATTGTCCTCTGCAGATATTCTTTCGATGAAGTTTCAAGCTCCTTCTACTGGAAATTATATGACTGTTTGTCCCACTTTATTAAGACTAGGAATTTGTAAGCAAAGAACTGGTGTCTTGTCTGCAAGTTATTTTGTTTGAAACAAACACGTGCGCCTAGTAATAAATAAATAACATTTTTGAACATTTTTATACCAATCAAGTTTACAAAAACTTCTCAGTAATGTGTATGCTACCGTTTTTTTAAGCAGCTGCGATCAATGAAAAAAGAAAAAAAAAGTTAATACCTTGGAGCCGGACTAAATCCGGCATACAGATATTGGCCTATATTTTACGATGTCCTCCTTTATACATGCACTTAATGAAACAAAATCAACCTGCAACGTCTTTTGATGTGACTTTCAGGAACGATAATCGCAGCTGCAATTTATGAAACTTCAACCTTTTTAGACCGCAGCTCTTAGGCGCCCGTTCCCGGCTTGAGCGGCGTCGGCGTCACCATCGCCGTCGCCGTCGGCGTAACCGCGCGGTGCATTATGGGAAATATCCCATAATGCACCGCGCGAGTTTCCCCCGGGGTCACGTGACCTGGGGGGGAGGGGGAGGGGGGGGTCACGTGACCCCCCACGCAGGAGATTGAAGAATGAGGGGAGGAGGAGGAGGAGGAGGGGTATACCCTCCCATGAGTACCCTTCCCCCTCCTCCTCAAGAGCTGCGCTCCAATTCGGCGTTACAGGGAGTTGTAAACGGCTTTAAATTTTTTTTTCTTTTTTTTTAAGCCACCAAAGTAGAAGTTAACATCGTACTATCGCGGGCAATATGAGCTGAAACAGCGCTCCGGCCGACGCACGGTACTACCCGCGCCGCCTGTCGCCTTGCTCCGAACACACGCCGCACCCTTGAGTCCGAGATACATTCTCACTTGCGCTCGCTGTACCACTGGCACCACTGCGCTGTTTCAGCTCATATTGCCCGCGATAGTACGATGTTAAATTCTACTTTGGTGGCTTAAAAAAAAAGAAAAAAAAGTGAAAGCCGTTTACAACTCCCTGTAACGCCGAATTGGAGCGCAGCTCTTGAGGAGGAGGGTGAAGGGTACTCAGGGGAGGGTATACCCCTCCTTCTCCTCCTCCTCCCCTCATTCTTCAATCTCCTCCGGGGGGGGGGTCACGTGACCTGGGGGTCTGTCATAGGTTCGTGGGAATGTCGTGTCATAAATAATGAGAACGGGACCGTTGGCTTTGAGAATGGTTTAAACAAAGAAGATATAAAGAAAAATATTTACAGCATCGGTATTAGCGAAGGTTCTACAAAAACATTTAGAACAGCGATATCAATAGACGTTACACACGCGGCTTCCACAGTTCTTAATGGCAATAGAAAAATGTTCGTCATACGTTGGGTCTTTGAGTCTTGTCGTTGCAACGGTGGAGATGGCTGAGCGGGCGGAGTCTTGGGTTACGGGTCTCCAGAAGCCGGGACGAACCCAGCGAGGGCGGTGGGCAGGCTGACGAGTCCCTGAGTTCCCGGCCTTGTGGAACCAGGACGCACTCAGCGGGAGCGGTGGCCAGGCAAGCGCATTCTTGAGTTCCTGGCCTAGTCGAACCAGGATGCACTCAGCGGCAACGGTGGCCAGGCAAGCGCCTTCTTGCGTTCCCGGCCTAGTCGAACCAGGACGCACTCAGCGGTCAGCCAGCTCCTCGGACCGCTCGTCTTCTTCTCTCTTTTTACGTTCTTTTTCCGCTCGCGCCTTTTCTCCGGCCGCCGACGGTATATCTCGTGGCACGCGGAGCCACGTCATGGCGAAAACATCTGTAGTCCGGTGATGGTTCTAGGCCGCGCACATCACAGGGTCACGTGGACTGGGGGGGGAGGGGGGGTGACGTGACCCCTCAGGTCACGTGACCCCCCCTCCCCGAGGTCACGTGACCCCCTCCCCCTCCCCGAGGTCACGTGACCCCTCCCGTCCCCACGAGGTCACGTGACCCCCCTCCCCCTGAGGTCACGTAACCCCGGGGGGGGGGGGCTGGCGCGGTGCATTATGGGACATTTCCTATAATGCACCTCGGGGGGGAGGGGGCTCACGTGACCTCGGGGGGGGGGGGGGGTCACGTGATCTCGGGGGGGGGGGGTCACGTGACTTCCCCCCCCCCCTCCCCCCTCCCCCCGAGGTCACGTGACCCCGGGGGGGGGCTCGCGCGGTGCATTATGGGATATTTCCCATAATGCACCGCGCGGTTACGCCGACGGCGACGGCGACGCCGACGCCGCTCAAGCCGGGAACGGGCGCCTAAGAGCTGCGCTCTAAAAACTGGTAATGGCTGGATGCGAGGCTGGTTGCAATGCAATGGTAAGCACTTAGAGCGCCTTTCTGAACGGCATGTAAGCAATATAGCCATCAACGAGACGAGCGACGGCGACAAGCTACGAGTGCTGGCGACGAGCGACGAAGATTCTCAATGTCGCTGCTTGGGTCTCTCGGTTTTTGGGTTTCTAGAAAATGTCGCTCACCGCCTTGATCGCTTGCACCAATCGCTTTCTTAAGGTGTGTCTCGTCGCGCGGCTGACTGAGCGACAGCGAGTCCTCGTCGCTGCCGCTTGTCTTGTCACTCGACAAATCGCTTACATGAAGTACAGCTGAGGCGGAAAAAGAGTAGCACATGTCACCGATGACCGGAGCTGCAAAATCGCGAGGCGCAGCGCTATTGATCAGATATCGAGAGTGCCAGTCACGTTCCATATCTCAACGCGGGGGCGGCGGGCAGAAAATTGAGAGATAAGATAGCTTTCAAAATGGGGGGCGGGTTTCAGGATGGGCTGCTTTCTGCCGGCTGCTCCCGGTTTAAGACATGGAACGTGACTGGCACTCTCGCTATCGGGGCGCTAGGGAAGAATGGCGCCGCGTGTCGCGATTTTGCCGTTCCGGTCGTCGGTCGCTTGTGTTACTCTTTTTCCGTTGCAGCTGTACACCGCCCTACACTTTTCTGCACCGGTGCAGGAGATGCATGTAAATTGAACAAAGCTTTTATACACCGCGAGCGTTCTCAATTGACCAACTCATACTAGCGATTATTTTCACCCTGTCGATTACATTTATGCAAAACCGGGGCTGCTGGTTCATCATATAAACAAACCATTTGTGTTTAATTAAAACACATCACTGACCTAAAAAATCCTGCTATCCTAGAGTTTGTGCTAGAATGTATTGCTTCAGTTAAATTTGTTAATTTCTAGTTTTAGCCCCTGTTCCGCCAGATACAACATCTGGCATAGAGCTGTGTTCCGGATCTTCTTCCAAGACCTGAGGTGGGTCGTCATTCAGTCTAGGAGTCGTTGGCGTCTCATGGGCGTGTTGCTGGTGCTTCATACTGGATGATGCTACCGAGGGACAAGTGATCATACTTGGGAAAGGCAAGTATGGCCGCCGTAAGCACACATATTGTGTTTCCCTTTGTTCGAATCAGGCACGTAGCCAGGATTTTGTTTCGCGGGGGGGGGGGGGGGCGGGAATTTCGGGGGGGGGGGGGGGTCCGGGCCCCATCTCCCCCCCCCCCCACTGGCTACGCGCCTGGCTCGAATCCACTTTTAAGAAATGCACAGTTCGCATATTTTTATCTTTCAATGCTTCTATTGTCGGTGTGTTATTATTCTGGAGTGCTCCAACTCTGTCAGCGCTAGTTTCTCTAGACCATGCAAATGGGATGCAACACTAACCATACATGGGTAAATTACTTTCAAAATGTAATTTAATTACAATTACAATTACCTTGCTTTAAAAGTAGTTTAACTACAATTACAATTACTACTACGTGAAAAGTAATTAATTACAATTACAAATTACTTTTCAGAAGTAATGAAATTACTTTACAATTACTTGTTTCTGAGAGCGACCCGAGTTGGGTCATACAACTTTAAACGAGTTGTATAGAATGCGACGTATTTGTTCAATCCTTGCCCCAATGGTTGAGGAGGCTTAAGCATCGCTACATAAATGTCACGTATTGTACTTTTCTTTTATTAATTTTGTTAAATTCATGATAGAAATTGACACTTTGGGGCAATGAAGTACTACGTTTTTATATTTTTAATAAATAATAATAAATTGGTTCCTATGCTGGAAGACGCCAGACGGCTAACGCAAAAATTGAGTCGACAGACTTTTGTTAGCTCGGCAAATAAAAATGCGACAATTAGTCATATATGAATATTTTATAAGTATTAATCCAAAAGCGCTAATACGACTGCATTCACATACAAATATCAAGGTATTGTAAATTATTTACGTTGAGTTGAAGTTATAATGGCTCAGAAATCTATAAGAACCGAATCCAGGCTTCCGAATCACTGGTGACAATATTCACAGGTGCGAGGTCAGTCTCCAAAATGCTTATGCAAATAATATGAAGTAAAACCAACATTAAATAAACTTTAAAATAATACAATATACAACTATGCGACAGTATACTGGATGAAAAACGTATAAAACTGGCAGAAAAACGCAAAAAAACATAGACAATTAAAGTTTCTAAGCTGGGCTGAAAGCTGAAGCTCTTTTTTTTTCAATATTTGGGCGTGTTTACGCTATTGTTTTTGGCTCGCTCCGCAGACGGCGCCACACGGCGCCGTTGAAGTGGACTTCAAAGATTATTGTCTCTCAGCCCGCAGTGTAAGCAACAAAACAACAAAGAACGCAATACTATTTTTGTTGTGCGTGATGTGCATGCGTGTCTATGTGTGCGAGTGTGTCACCGAGCCCAAGGCCGCTTGTGCGAGCGCTGAGCATTTCAGAGAGGTTCCGTCGGCTCAGCAAAGTCTAGTAAAAGTAATTGTAATTGTGCCTGAAATTTCGCAATTACTGACACTAGAAAGTAATTAAATTACAATTACAATTCCTTTTAGCCGAAAGTAATTAATTACAATTACAAATTACCAAGAAAAGTAATTAAATTACAGTAATTCAATTACTGTAATTGAATTACAACCCAAGTATGACACTAACCCACATGCTCTTGCAACAGTGCTGGGCTGAAGCACTGTGGAAGCTACTCTAGCCTTTACAATGCAGCACAAAATAGTTGACGCCAAGTATCGCTAGTTTTGAGACTCCGTTTTACCAAAAGCTCTGCCGAAACAAATCTGCCACCTTATAGGGAGTGCGAAAGAACCTTGCGTGCCTAACCTGGAGAAGGGCGCTTTTTTGCATAGGCCAATTTTTTCTTAAACCAATACCTTCAGCTTCCTTGAAATGTTAACATCATGTGGCACACGGAAGTACTGTAAACCCCTTAATGTCGGCGAGCCCTTAATTTTCGGGGCCTTTAATTTTGCGAAATTCAGTGGCCGCGAATATGTCCTCTGTGACCGATTCGAGATGAAATAGGGGCCATGAGGATAAGGGGTTTTACTGTACATCAGAGAAAAGAGGAGGTCACTTTTGTTCGTATGCAAGAGTAAAACCAACAACAACAATCACGATGTGGACACATTGTGAGCCTATCTGTGTATATTGAATGATATCAATCTTATTTTAGTTCGTTAAACGTTGTTGCCTGTACGTTGTGGAATGTCGTCTTCAACACGAGCAGTGGTTTTCCTCTGAAGCAGGCAGCATGGACGCGTGCGGCAGCACAACAGTGTTCATTTGCAGGTTGTACAGCAGTTTGAAGGAGAATTTGCACAATATGGGGGAATCACAAATCAGTGATCTACCCCGGGCGGGGACAAGATTTGCTTGTTCTAAAAAACTTTGGCTAAAAATCGATTTGCGACGAATGTACCCGCATGGTTGAAGCGCCAGAAAAGCCATGTGAGCGCTTCGTTTTCTAGCCTTTCAGTCCTTAACCCACTCACGCACCACATGTGTAGATGTTCCGATAGGCGAGAGCATTTATTTGGAAAATGGTGGATGGCAATACGCATGGACTGTTGTTATCCTTATCAGAATTCTGTATTATGGTCAAAGGTGGACTGCATATTTCCAATACATTTACTCACTTAAAAATATGTCGTACTAAAAATATGTAGTATAGCCGATGACGAAAAGAGAATGGCTGGGCGTTCTCCAGTACATGTTTGTGCTTTTCACCCTGCTTTGGACGGACTTGCTCAATCGAGGCTCATGAGACGCTGAAACGTTGTCGAAGGTAGCAGTCGGGCTGGTGGCGGAACAACTGAGACTTCTCCCTGCCTTTCTCCTTCTGTCAGTGAGCGTGTACTTCTATGCTCTAACTTGGCTTAACCTGGACAGAGCTGAGGCGAATAGGCTTGGTGAGTGCCCTTAATGCGTATACATTTGTACAGCTGAGGCACTTTCTAAATCAAGAACATTGTGTATTGTCACGTTCTAGTGACGATTATTACGGCTGGATGAAAATTAGACGAGGAAGGGAACGAGCGCGTTCCAGAGAACGGCGAGCGCGAGAACAGGAGCGGCGGAAAAAGCCAGGGTCAGGCCGCGACGCTCGGTGACGACCAGAGCTCTAGGAGAGGACCAGCCGCTGCGGTCGGTGACGCCTGCTACGAACAACTCCAGCGGGAGTACGAGACACTGGCTTCTGCATCATCACATCAAGCGGCGACGCTCCCCAAGACACCGAGGGGAAAGGCTTGAACTTAAGGCAAATACGGTAGCGGGAACGGGCTATGAGTGTGTTGACGTCACTTTAACTGCCTTCAGTGCTTTGCGTTTTCTTATTGCTAATTCTTTTCCCATTGTTTCGCTTCTGACACGTTTCTATCTTCCGTCTTGTAAATATATCATTTGTTCTTTTGATCCTCTCATTGATGTCGTGTCTCTTTTTTCTCGGCTGACGATGACAATTCGGCGAGCCTGCCAGGATTCCATTAATCCACTGCGCTGATCTCGTTGGTCCGGAGGAGAGAGTTCGCGATCGTGACTGGGTCCGGGGTTGTAGAGATGGATAAATTGATGGCGGCTGGAAGAGGACTAGGATACACTGGAGAGGAGCTTAAGGGATGGGTTGAGAGGGAGAAAAATATTCAAAGAGAGGCAAGGCTGCAGGCACGGGAGGCGCTAAGAGAAGAGCACGCGGCCCAAAAACGCGCCTCTGCGGCGCAAAAAACGCGCCTCTGCGGTGCAATAACGCGCATGCCAAGCGGAATGTGTCCAACTGGATAAGGAACGGGAAGTACTACAACTCAGATTCAAGGCCCAGCAAAGAGGAAATCGCGATGCACGAGGCGAAGGAGGAGAAGGCGGTTCGACTGGACCAAGTCATATTGTTAGCGCTCTCGCAAAAGAAGACGACTGACCCCAAGCTCGCGCCACCACTCGCGTGGCGCACCGTTCTTTTTGCTGGGCAAGCGTACCCGCCAGACGTGTATTAAACGCTCCCTTTTAAACCTTCACTGGTCCTCGTTTCCAATGTCGAGGCTCTAACATATTAGAAGTGGGATGGACCAAGCCTGATCCAGCGGCCACGACCGAGCACAAGTTGACTCCTGTGGCCACGAATCGTCACAGCAGCGGCACCGAGCAGCACCTTGACATGGACGAGGAAGGGCGGCGGCGGAGCGAGCGGAACCGAACACCGCAGACTGCGGCGGTGGGCCCTCCCCGACTTCCAGCAACCGTTGCGACTGGAACAGGGAGCACGAGCCATGGCGGTAGCGACGACGCAACCATGAGCCAAGATGTCGTGGCAGGTCAAGATTCGGAACGCTCCGACACCGACACCGTGGGGCAATCCAGGTACACCCGACACCATTTCTTGGTGTCGGCGCTGTAGGTTTACGACCGGTGGAAAAGCCTTTTTCAGCTCCAGTTTCCATTCAAGCCGCGAACGCTGGACACTGACGAGGCCGTCGTACCACGTTTTGGCGATTCCTTCTAGCTTCGTCAGCGCAAAACACGCCGTCTGTATATCGCCGATATACAGACGTCCACGAGTATATCGCCGATAGTTCGTCAACTTCCCGTATCCAATGTTCAGCTGTCTGCACCGAATTCGTCACGGGATTGAACACTGGTACTAGCTTACCGGACTGTGCAGGTGGTCATGGATCGTGCGTGTGCTGGGTTGCGGGATGAAGCAGGTCAGCCATGCCTGCGACCGCTTCTCGCACGGCGGCTTGTACAGCCTCTTGTACAATAATCTGACGCCCAGACAGATCACCTGTCGGTCCATACAACCCAGTCTGGATTGTTGGTGGAACGTTTGCTGGGCCTGCCAGCGGTATTCGCTGCCCCACGTTGTCGGTGTCGGAGCGTTCCGAATCTTGACCTGCCACGCCATCTAGGCTCGTGGTTGCGTCGTCGCTACCGCCGAGGCTCGTGCTCCTTGTTCCAGTCGCAACGGTTGCTGGAAGTCGGGGAGGGGCCGCCGCCAGTCTGCCGCGTTCGGTTCCGTTCGCTCCGCCGCCGCCCTTCCTCGTCCATGTCGAGGTGTTGCTCGGTGCCGCTGCTGTGACGATTCGTGGCCACAGGAGTCGACTTGCGCTCGGTCGTGACCGCTGGATCACGCTTGGTCCACCCCACTTCTGATATGTTAGAGCCTCAACATGGGAAACGGGGACCAGTGAAGGTTTAAAAGGGAGCGTTTAATACACGTCTGGCGGGTACGCCTGCCCAGAAAAATGAACGGTGCGCCACGCGAGTGGTGGCGCGAGCTTGGGGTCAGTCGTCTTCTTTTGCGAGAGCGCTAACAATAGGGCCAGTCCACATAAACTGGTACCGCAGTATAATGAGACGCGCGACGACCTCGACGCGTATTTGCAGAGGTTTGAGCGTACGGCCACAGGCCTCGGATGGCCACAGGACAAGTGGGCAACCACTTTAAGTCTTTGTCTCACAGGAGAAGCCCTGACGGTGATTGGTCGCATGACCCCTGAGGATGCGCTGGGCTATACAAATATGAAACTGGAGCTGCTTCAAAGATTCCGGTATACAAAAGAAGGTTATCGCGAAAGATTCCGTGAGGCGAAGCCCGGGGACGGGGAAACAAGTAACAATTTGCAGCCAGGTTGGCGGGGTATTTCGATAGGTGGATCGAAGTAGCAGGAATCGAGAAGTCTTTCGAGGCGCTCCGGGACAGAATGCTAATAGAGCAGTTTATGACAACTTGCGCTAGTAAGTTGATGGTCTTTCTCAAAGAAAGAGACTGCTTGACCCTAGATGACTCGGCTGATAAAGCCGACATTTTTCTGGAAGCGCAGAGTTAGCCGAGCGTTTTAAAAGCGAAGGTAGATGGACAAGACCCGAAAACCAGGCCAAGTACAGTCCCTAACGCCTTCAGAGAAGACACAAGGAGGATCGTCCGATGCTTTTTATGCAATAAAGTAGGAAACAAGGCAGAGAATTGCAATTGTCGCAATCAACAATACAGACCATCGACATGTTGGCACTGCGGCCGGATGGGACAAAAGGCCGACAAATGTACTATGAGGGCTGGCGATAAACCACAAGCTTCTTTTCTGTGGACAGCCTCCGACGAAATGGCAGGCGAACCAGACAAGACCTACCTCACGTTAAAGAACGGCGACAAAATACTAGTGGTTAACGCAGCTGTAGGGAGGCCACCCAAGTTTCGGGTGGAGAATATGCCTGTGGACGAACGTCGCATTGGCGTGAGAAAAGTTACGGTACTTCGGGACACCGGCTGCAATACAGTACTCGTAAGAAAGAACTTGGTGCCCGCTGGGTGCTACACTGGAAAATGTAGTTTGTATATTTACTGGACCGAACAGTGAAATACTTACCTGAGGCGGAAATCGTTATCAACACACTCTTTCTGGCAGAAAAATTCGTGGCGAAGTTCATTGACAATTCCCTAAACGACTTAGTGGTCGGCAACGTTCCACAAGTGAGAGATCCCAACGATCTTAACCCATATTGGGAATGTGATCAACAGCGAAGCGGTGAGATAAAGACAACTACTGTCCAGGATGTTGATCACCAGCTGGACAAGAGAGACGAGGTACCAGAGAGGAAGGACCACGACGAAGCTTTTCCGGACGACTTGGAAAACACGGACCTTGGATTGACAATTCCGCCTGCAAGTACCGGGGGACTGGGGGAGTCGAGAAAGAATAAGATCGGAAACAAAACGGGACCTCCACTGATTGTGCCACAGGTTCCGATTCTCGAAACGACAGTCGAGAAGCTTTCCACACAGCAGAGGAACGATGCGTCCTTGAGGAAATGTTTCGACAAGGTCGGAAAGGTGGTAAAGAAACACAAGTGTAGTACGAAGTATGAAATTGTGATCAAGATCAACCTGCTCTTTCGAAGCTGTATATTTTTCACCGGTAGGAGTATAGAGCAGCTGGCTCTCCCAGCAAGATTCCGACCAACTGTTATGGCAATGGCACACGATGGTATCATGTCAGGCCACCAAGGCATGAAGAACACGCTCGCGCTAACGGCTGAAGAGTTCTTTTGGCCGGGCTTGCAGAGTGACATCAAGAGGTACGTGCGTTCCTGCGATGTATTCCAGCGCACGGTGCCAAAAGGCAGAGTAGGCAAAGCACCTCTTCGGACAATGCCTGCCATCGAGACACCATTCAAGAGAGCGTCGATCGACATCACTGGTCCGATCATTCCAACGGCGAGTTCTGGCAACCCATATATTCTGACCATGATGGACGTTGCCACAAGGTATACGGATGCTATCCCATTGAGAACCATCGGCACGGAGAAAGTGGCAGAAGCCTTGGTAGAAATGTTTTCTAGGTATGAAATCCAAAATTAGGTCCTTAGCGACAGAGGTTCCTGCTTCACGTCGGACCTCATGAAAGAGGTGACCCGGCTGATGTCCATGAAACATCTCATGACTACACCCTACCATCCGATGGGGAACGGGTTGGTGGAAAGATTCAATGAGACCATCAAAGATGATTAGAAGAATGTGTCAAGAATGGCCCAAGGACTGGGGCAGGTACCTACCGGCACTACTGCTCGCCTACAGGGAGGTGCCACAGGCAAGCCTGAAGTTTTCACCCTTTGACCTACTATACGGTCAAAGAGTTCGGGAACCTTTGGCCATCATTAAGGAGATCTGGTCCAACGAGGCTCTTGAAGACGACCTGAGGTCGTCCTACAGTCACGTACTGGAGCTAAGAGAGAGTCTACAAAGAACATGTGAGTTGGCTCACCGTTTCTTGGAGGAGGCCAAGATCAAGTACAAGGAGCACTATGACAAAAAGAGCGTCAACCGTCAACGGAAAGAAGGGGACTTGGCCCTCATTCTCCTACCGAGCGACCACAACAAGCTAATAATGCAGTGGAAAGGACCATTTGTAGTATCCTGCAAAAAGAACGAAGTGAACTACGAGCTCGATGTTGGTGGACGCAAGAAGGTATTCCACGTGAATATGCTCAAGAGATACCAAGAGAGGTTCGAGGTCGACCGGAGGCAGCCAAGCTGCAGCGCGGCAACGCAGGACCTTGAGGAGGCTACCCTTGATGGAGATGCCAACAAGGCATCAACGCCTAATAAAGTGACTGTACATGACCGGAAAGAGGTCACGGTCAACGATGACCTAGATGATGAAGAGACAGATGAGGTGCGGAGGTTCATCACACACTATTAGAGCATATTTTCACATCCTCCAGGTCACACTAACTTGATCACGTGCGACCTGAAATGGACCTTTTCCACATACCGACGGCACCAGGCGGTGGCTGCACGAACTAAAAATCGAGGAAGTGACCTACCTGCGCTACCAATCGATCATGGGAGCTACGCTACCAGTTTCTTCGCTCTCTGAGCAGCGGCGCGTGCCCAACGCGACTTTAAAGAGGGGCATCCGTGGAGTCCATCCAGACGTCGTGTTTTGCTTTCCGTCCACTTTCTTTTTTTGTGTAACGCAATTATATGTATGCTGAAATTACGCGTTCTACTCGTTGATTCACAGCGTCCTTCCGAATTTCCTCGATTTCTGGTACCGACTTCCGCCGCTTGGCATCGGGCGCTCGCGCGTGCGCAGAACGCTTCTCGGAAAAGGTCCATTGACCACCGAGGAGCCTGTTCGGATAAGGCAACATGCGTTGCCATTTTCCGTCCGAGAGACAGTCGAAAAGGTGGTCGCGGAAATGTTCCGACTAGGCGTTATTGAATGGTGCACATCACCGTATAATGCGCCGGTTGTAATTGTTAAAAAGAAAGATGGGTCTAACAGGTTTCGCGTCGATTAGAGGAAATTAAACGACGTGCTTAAGGTAGACGCAGAGCCGATTCCAAGGGCGGACGTCACCTTCGCCAAGGTGGGCCGTAAAACTTTTTTCTCTAAGCTGGATCTAGCGGAGGGATATTGGCAGATCCCGATGGAGGATTCGGCCAAGGAGAAGACGGCGTTCTCGTCGAGTTGCGGACTTTTCCAGTTCAGGTTCATGCCTTTCGGGCTCAAGACTGCCTCCGCTACCTTCACCAGACCGATAAGAAAGTTGCTTCATGGAATTCCGGAGGCTCATCATTACATCGATGACATTCTCATCGCCTCGGATACGTGGACGCAACACATGAGGACGTTGGAGAAAGTTTTTGATCGGTTGCAAGAAGCCAATATCATGGCCCGGCCGAAGAAATGCGAGATCGCAATTAAAAAGACGACCTTCCTCGGTCATGAGTTGGGTGGAGGACAAATCGCGCCCCACGCGGAGATCCTTGAAGGATACAAGACGCGTCAAGGCCGGTGACAAAACGACAAGTGAGGTCATTTCTGGGGCTGACCGGCAATTACCGCGATATCGTCCCAAACTACGCGGATCTTCCCACACCACTGCTGGAGCTCACGAAGAAAGAAGAACGAAATCAAATTGAATGGGGCTCAGCACAGGAGGAGTCGTTCGAGAGACTGAAGGACTGCTTATCGAGACCACCTATCCTGTTGGCGCCAGATCCTGACGAGGAATTCGTTCTGCGGACGGATGCATCTGATGTATGCCTGGACGCAGTATTGCTCCAGGAAAGTGAAGGACTGCTGCATCCAGTGGGATATGCGAGCAGAACACTGGGAAAATTAGAGAAGAATTACGCTACCGTAGAGAAAGAGTGTCTGGCGATTGTTTGGGCCGTGGAGCGATTTAGGCTGTTCTTATATGGCAGAAAATTTCGCATACAAACGGGTCACCGAGCTTTAGAGTATTTGAACAAGGCGAAGCATTTCAACAGTCGCATAATGCGATGGAGTTTATCGCTACAGGAGTAGAACGTTCTCATAGAATACATTAAGGGGAAATACAATTTGGGAGCAGAGTTCTTAAGTCGTCTAGAGAGCTAAGCCGTCGGGGATATTTGTTCGTAAAGGCAGGACACAGTGGTAATGAGACCCATTAGGATTTTGTTTGTTAATTTCGGTCAGGACAAGAGTGTGTTGCCCGCGTGTGATTTGTATGTGCAATTGGGTATTTGAGAGACTAACCTCGGTTTGTTTTCGTGATGTGAGCAATATTAATTTTGGGATGTGGAAACGACATACGTGCGTCAGTGTTAAGGACCAAGTGCGGTGGTGTTTGTGAATGTGCCGCGGTCACTACAGCAAGCCATCGAGGATGCCGCCTGCGTGAAGAAACTTCATATGATGAAGTTATCGAAGTGAGGGGGGGTGTCACGTTCTAGTGACGATTATTACGGGTGGAAGAAAAGAAGACGAGGAAAGGAACGAGCGCGTTCCAGAGTGCTGCGAGCGCGAGAGCAGGAGCGGCGGAGAAAGCCAGGGTCAGGCCGCGGCGCATGGTGACGACCAGAGCTCTGAGGGAGGACCAGCCGCTACGGTCGGCGACACCTGTTACGAACAACTCCAGGGGGAGTACGAGACACCGGCCTCTGCATCATCACATCAAGCGGCGACGCTCCCCAAGACACCGAGGGGAAAGACTTAAACTTAAGGCAAAGACGATAGCGGGAACGGGCTATGAGTGTGTTGACGTCACTTTAACTGCCTTCAGTGTTTTGCTTTTTCTTATTGCTAATTCGTTTTCCCATTGTTTCGCTTCTGTCACGTTTCTATCTTCCTTCTTGTAAATATATAATTTGTTCTTTTGATCCTCTGATGGATGTCGTGTCTCTCTTTCTCGGCTGACGATGACATGTATATTACCTTCAAAAACACATAATTTTGAGGGTGCAAAAGGAATTCTAAGGCATATGTTTGTTTGTATTGTCCTATTGCGCATCGACTCCTTCGACCTAATGAGGAGTCGACCCAGCCTGTTGAAAAATAAAATGCCTGCCACGCAATTGTTTCGCATTTAGTTAATATAACAGTATTCAGTTAGGTATCCAAGTCATTAGTCGTTGAGGCGCAGTCTCTCAGTAAGTCAGTCATGTTGAACATTAATAAAAATGCTTCTCAAATAACGGCACTGTCGAGGACATGTACTCATCTCGAACAATCGCTGGGCACAAGCTGATCATAGGGTTACAAGCAACAAACATCCCGGTTGGAACGTCCTACGTCGCAATGTAGCTGAAGACTAGGCCAGGGCCTCACTCACAAACGTCTGTACTTTGTATCTCTTTGAGCTGGACCACTTTTGACACTACAAGCCATTCCTGCAAAAACAGCGTGACACATGACTATAAGCTCGATGTACCATGGCGTCCAACTAGAAGTTCCCATGGCTTGCTTTCTGCACCGAATTTGCAAGGATGGCTTTAAGCTTCTGCCGTGGTTAACTTTAAGCTGAGATAGTTTGGAATAATGCTTCCAATTATAATTTTGCCCAGCACGGTTAACAATTTTGTGATATAGTGCTGCATTGAAAAGTCTGTGCATTCATGACTGCATCACCTTATGAATGCATGCTAACTATTAAACTCTCCGTTCTGCAGTGAAATGAAATGCACTATGCTTCCAATTGCAGCTGCTTCTGGACCTTCATGGTATGAAGCACCTTACGGCTGCAAGCTCTGACCGATCTTGTTCTGTGGTCTGCGCAGGCTCATTGCAGGGAGTCACTCCGAGAGCCTCACCAGAGTTTCCTGCTCGTGGTCGTTCTAGATTTTTTTTTGTAGGTATGCATCCTTCCTGTCTTTCCCTTAATGGTACTCTGGCGTTTTCTTTTCATTGTCGCCGATTTGCCTCAAAATTGGTTAAGCACATGAATAGACGCTGTAATACTGTATCACACATATTTGTGTCAAGGTAACTTTTCTTTGCCAAAGTTACAGATTTTTTATAAAGGCTAGTCTTTTTTGTTTTTTTTTTCACATATTTATTTGAGTTTCATCGGGCAACACTAAAACGTTATGCCGGGGGCATGGACAAGTTCACTGCTCTAACTTGTTCTCGACTGTTTGCAAGAAATTTGGTTAATGTCGTGAAACCTCCTTCCAGCGCTTGCTTTGCAGCACGAAAAAAAAATTATACATAGGACATACTCTGGTTTTTAGACTGCTTGCTCCTTCTGCAGGTCTGCCTGCCATAGCTGTCGTGTTATGTGAGAGCAGGCGAATTCGATTGTTGGTTTTGCCATTGCTTTTTCTTTAGCCGTCTTAATAGTTCTTGTAAATTTAGAGATCTTCCTAAAAAGCAAGCTGGGACGAATATTTAGTCTGAGTACCCTTTAGTCAGTTTAATAGATACTGTGTGCTGCTGTTAGTGCTAGGTCGAGATCGGCGTTTTTTTGGCATTTTTCTCGGTAGTACCCATTTTTATCGGTTAGCCCTCCTGGTGCGCCAACTAAACTCTTTCTATCCAGACACCTGCCCTCCTGCTGGTACACTCTACCCTCATGCTCAGTGAGTGTATGAAGTGGAGTTGTATTCCCAGTCAACACTCGTTGAGCATGAGGGTAGGAAAATCTTTCCATTGCAGCAGAGCCATATATTGGGAGGGTTTGTCCAGTCTATGATTTCGCTACCGTAGTGTCCCCCTCCTGAGTAAGCCAATCAGCCCGCGGCACAGAGCGAGAGGCGTGAGCGCATGCGCGTGAACCTCTCGGCTGCTCCCAGCTGCGCGGGAGGGACCGCCATTTTCATTCATTCGCCGGCATGGGATCGATATCCAAATTTCGGTTCTTTCCTTTTATTTGGCAGTCTCTGGCAATAAAATGAGATACTCTAAACAACTAACTTTTTGCGGGGACCTAATTTTTGCGAATTTCGCGAATCGCCTACAATTTGCGAAAAATACGTCCCGCGAACAATTTGGACAATACGTGAACGCTACGGAAGCTACACTCGATTTGCGAAAATCAGAACCCGCGAATAATTTAAAATTTACAGCTTTGGCCCAATTGGCAAAAATTTCCGAATATACGGCTCTGCATTGCAGTAGTAGTTTTTTTTATAGTTTTTACAGTTGAATGTGAATATTCGACAGAAATCTCTCAGGTTGGGACGAAAGAGGGTTAAACGAATGCGTTTAATCATTTGCCTTAATTAGCTACCCATTATTTCAAGACGTACATGACCTTGTCCTCGAGGGGTAACTATGGCTGTGGCAGAGAAGGACCAGTTTTTTAATAGGTACAAGTGCAAAGTATAAAAATAAAAGGATCTATGTGCTGATCATGAAAGAATATGCTAGCCATTGTAATGTAGCTCTGCCAAGTACTTGAGTGTGATTTGTTTTTATTTTCAGCTACTTGGGTGCCTCAAGATCTGGAGATCCAAGTGGTCACAAGCTTAGACTCAATCTTCTTCTGTGGTCTGGCCAGGACCACGGGGGAGGTAATCCAGCAACAAGAGCATCGCAGTATCTCCCTGCCTGTGACCTTTTGATTAGCGTCATGACAGGGGAGTCCTCGTGCCACCAGGTGTTAGGTATGCTACTCGAAATAATCATTCTTGCCTATTCCCTAAGTAAAACAGCAAAAGCACTACTAAGCCTAAAATGCAAAAGATATTCAAACCTTGGGTTAGATTTAGTTCCAATTACAAAAAGGAGTATGCAGACATGATCACATGTGAACCTAAAAGCCCGCGGATGTAAGTTTGACGGTTGTCACAGAAATAACTTCCCGCAGATGGCTTCGCTCGTGCTATACCCGAACAAATTCTTAAAATAATCATGTGTTTACGTTGGTGTCATCAGTCCTTATGTACCTATCGCGCCCAGCAGTCGGGCAATGTGAAATATAAAAAAACGGGAACTTGCACATTGTTAGCTCAGCAAAGATTTATATAGTGAACAGAGCATAGCACGTTCAGCTTAAGAAAACAATTTAGTTCAGGCCTATATTCATGGTTCACATATGTGTTGCACTTATAATGAAGTAAAAACTGCTTAAAGTTGTGGCCATCCACAGTCTTTTTATTAGTGCTAAAAAGTGTTATGGTGTTTTAAACAGCTCGCACCAATATTTTTTGAAATAGATAGGTTCATGGAAATTTATATGTTGATGTTTTGCAGACAGTCATGGTGAGACCGATCTTTAATGTCATAGTGTTCCACTTATTCAGAGTTGGGTTGAGTCCTGTAATATTGTAGGTCGCAATTAAATTTTTATGGTATGCAATGGGCACAATCGTCCGTAATGACTAGCTCTACCTAGGGGAACTTTATACGTTACTACAGGCAAGATGGTTTCGCAGAACTAAGTATTTCTTTTATCAACTCCTGCACTAACCTTGTCTCTAGAAACTTTTTATATTCTTTGCGATGCTGAGATAAGATTCTGGAAATAGTTTGTTCTAGAACTACGCTAGATATTTCCAGTTCATCACTTCCTCGCAAAGCATGCGAGAGAGCCAAACTTTGTAATGTACGGAGGGAACTCACCGAATGACGCGACTGACAGTTTGAAACAGTCGGCACTGTAACAGAAATAATAACATGCCACTGCCTATGTAATGCTCATTGTCGCAGATCAAACTGCTTTTTCCGTCTACACTCATTTTGGTAGAATCATTCACCGACCTCCCTCTCGAGACCTGCAGCGCTTGGTTCTCCGAAGTAATTTGCATGAATATAAATGCAACAGGGTTCTTTGAGTGTGCGTCTAACACATATTCTTCATATTGAATGTGCTAACTGTATTCATAACCATATCTATCATTGTGTCCGCATTCTACCTATAACTTTTATTTTGACATGAGTTTTCGGCAGTACATTTCTTCACATCGGTGCTTGTCGAGCCGTACTCAAGCCCATACATCTTGTCTTTTACTATTACATCAATATATAGAAGTGTTGCTCCCGAGTGAGAATTGAAGCTACCAAATCTGCACGTGAGTTAAGAACCAAGAAAGAGCTCTATAGACGAAATTTTGTTAAGAGGGCTGTATGGGTATCAGAATAGCGCATGCCATGCAAAAAAAAAATATGCAAACTCTTTAGGTATGCAAGGATGACAGTGCTGCGTCATTTCTGATATGTCACAAAAAAATCAGTGACATAGAGTGTTCCTTATAAATATTTATACTGTGAACTTCAAAGCCTAAAAGTCTTATTCAAGAACATTCCTCACTACAAATGTATTTAGAGACCTGAGCCACCGACTCATGGAAGACTATGTGGCAAACATTCATTTTCATATGCATTACGTTTACAAGGTCTAGTCTGCACTGATTTATTGCATTCATGTTGAAACTGGAGGGGTTCTCTGGATATGAATAAAGAGATAAACATTTCTTGAATCAAATATTTAAGAACGGACAAAGGGAATGATATTAAAGCCGTATCTTATATCTCTTTTCTTTGTCTTATCTCTAATTATCACTTATTTTATGTGAGGCATGTAGTTTTTTTAAGGCACAGCTCTTAGGTGCCCGTTTTGCGGCATCGCCATCGGCATAACTGTCCCGCTAAACTTGGCAGGAAATTGGATTAATGTGGAGGTCATTTGACATTAATTTTTCAGCTAAATCGTCGAGAAAACTGTATTTGTTTCTGGCTGACGTGACACAAAAGTCATGTGAAGTCAATTTTCCTTCCTCATTTAGTGGTAAAACTGAATGGGCGTTGAGGCACGTGACATCAATTTCCTGCTAAATTGAGTGAGAACTTTCCTGCTAAATTTAGAGTAATTTCCCGCTAAATGGGAGGGAGCAGAAGAGGAGGAGAAGAGGGGGAGGAGTGGCATAGCCTCCGATCCTCCTCCTCAAGGTCTGCGCTTAAATTTCGCATTACAGAGAATTGTAAACGTCTTTTATTTTTCATCTCATGTTTATTCAATTTTTATACAGCAGGTGCGCTCGCAGCACAAATCTGGGTTGTGCTGATCCTCTACGCACAAGTTAGGAACTCCTGAGTGGCAAGAATGGGAGTTTGGCTTGACAGCTCAAGGGACACCTTGTTTAGTATTGAATTTATAATTATCATCTTTTGAGTAAAGTTCAGGTTTGCTGCATGCAATTCTTCTAGAAATAAATACTTGCTACCAAATTTACCACGTCACTACATTCGGCACTGCTATTAGTGCTCCTCGAGGACGCTGCGGACCAGGGCTTATTTGGGTGCAACATCCTGCTTGTTTCAAACCAATCGCTGATGTAGAGGCTCGCTGACATCAGCATTCCAAAGGAACGCTGGATGTCTGCGAGGTCTCTCCCGAAGGATGCAAGCGGGGAAGAACCACACAGTCGTATCGTATTTGGGGAAACATGCTATAGGGGTTTCCTTGCATGCTTTACAGATTTGTTGAAAAAAACCGTAAAAGCTACACTTACGCGGTCTGTGCTCGTGAGTTCTATGGCCAAGGGGCATGGGTATAAAGGGATAATTGTATATGAGTCGGCTTAATAAAGGGAAGTGCAAGACTTCTTTTAGAAAACTAGATCGAGGTTGATTCTAGTGTAGTTGTTTGTCCCGTGAATTGAAATATCACATTCGTTTTCTCCACAGATATAACAAAACCTGAGAAATCACAAAAAACATCCGAGCAGTAGTTGAGCGTCGTAAGGGGGATTTTTCAGCTGCCAAGCATGTGTCGCTTGAGGGCCGCACGTCCAATCGCAAGCTTTCTAGGTGTATTCTCCCGCGCTGGAACCAGTCCTGACGTCTTTTTTGTTTCCCTTTATAAAAATAGCGTGCGCGTGCATAGCTTTGATTGGCGCTAAAGGTGCGTGAGCAGAGATTTTGAAAGCTCCCTTTGTGACGTCACTCTCCGAGAAAGAGTGCCCCCGTGATACTTTAAAAATGATTCTATGCAGCCTCGATTCACCAAATTACCAAATAATTTTGATATTTGAGATTCTGGAGGTCAAATGATGATTTAAACGTGTTTCCTCAAGTACAAAACAACTCTAGCTTCCCTTTAAGTATAATACGTTCCTCAAATATTTAATTAGTGAAAATAGACCCATAATTCCAATCAGAAAGTTTTTAAGCATCATCGAAAAACACTAAATCAACCCTTTTCGTGAATATATAAGACGGGAGCAGCATTTACGGCGTTCTAAAAAAGGGCTTAATTTGGACGCGTTTCCAGACTTCGGTTTCTTATCAGAGCGTATCTTTGCACCTGCGATACTGCTGACCAGTGGCTGCAGTGCGAAGCCACCTCCTCGCCACCCTCGTAGGATGGAGGGAAGCAGGGCGCACGTGTGTTGCGCGACTAAATCTCTGGGGAACAGGACCGTGGGCGCAGAGATGCGCTCCGAGAAGAAACCGAGACCTAGAAACGGATCCAAATAAAGTATTTTTACAGAACGCGTAAATGCTACCCCTGCGTTATATCCTTCTAAAAAAAGTTGATTTTGTGGTTTTTCGATGAGTCCTCAGCAAGTTTCTAATTTGAAACCATATGTTCATTTTCAATAATTAAAAAGTTAATTAACAAATTGTATTTAATTATCCGACTGATCGTTCCGATTAGGCCGCTATACTACGTACCCCTGGCCGTATAACTAACCTGCATAAACCCCAGAAGTGTAGCTTTCACGACCTTTTTAAACAAATATGTAAAGCTTAAAAAATCTCCCTGTATACAGTGGAAAAGGCGATACCAACATGATGAAGCCATATGGCTCCAAATGGTGGTATCGCATTTTGCTGGTATAGGATGTCCCATATTTACGTTATGCTTGTATGGCTTCCGTCCGCCTGCATGGTTCCGTAAGCCAAATGGTTCTGACATATTCCACTCCGCTGGTATAGGATGTCCCATAATAAGAAACACGCGTGTCGTCCCGTTCCGCCTTAATCCACTAGCTGGAGCCGCTTTTTCGCTAGTATAGGGTGTCCCATATTACGTCACGCTTATATGAGGCCTTTTTCATCGTCTTTCCACAATCAAGATTTTCCAACAGGGTCGTTTCCAACGTTTCGCTTTGAAATGGCAATTGTGGGCACAAAATATTTTTGCTTAGGTCAGGCCCTAATAAGCACTTCCGACGACACAAGTACTTTGATGACAGCCATTCAATTCTTACAAGAAAACAGCAAAGTCCGGCAATTGCTTGTTCGCACTAACAGTATCGTGCTCTGCGCATGCCACCCACTTGCGCCTGTCCCGACCGTATCTTTCCACCATTCCACATTCCACCAGCCTTTGCATCGCCGTGTTGTGCAAAGATTTTGACCCTGACATCAAATCTGGCCTAAGCATGTCTTCGCACATGCGAGGCACAGTGTTCAATTCGGTTGGTCTGCACTTGAGGCAAACTATGCTAATTTGTTTACCTTTTTAGTAAACCTTCTCAGTCCACATTATAGTATTCAGATACAAAACGACATATTTTTATTAAATTATGATGAAAACCGAAACCGAGGGCACATTGCCCTCGCTTTGACCAATCGCCTGGTAGGAGCGCCCGTGACCGTCGGGTGCGATGTCTCTCCTGTCGGCGCGCGGACAGAAGCCGCTTCTTTGTCTTCTTCCACATATCCCAACTGCTTCTCTGCTCTCCGGGACGTCAGCTTGTCATGGGTACTGGTGTGAAGTTTGCCGGAACTTTTAAATTGATTCCTAAATTGGCACTAGAATCGTTTTCTAGCTAAAACTTTACCAATATTTTTTAGGATGTGCCCCGAACATAATCCAATAGTCAAATAAAACTTCAAAATCGTGTTCATTGTCCCTTTAACCAAGTTCCAATGTAAATTTACTAAATGTACAGAAGTAAACGTTTGTACCACGAGCCTTCATCTTGCTTTCTGCTTGTTTTAGACACACCTGCTCATGCCAGGTTTGTGAACGTCGTGTCCAGCAGGACCCAACTGAAGGTACCCTGCATCATCTCTCCCCTGACACACAACCTACGGACTGGTATATTTCCACAGTGTCCTGAACCGCTTCGCACCCAAGTAGGCAGCCTTTCGCGCAAAAGGCATGCTCGCCAGGTATGTACTCACAGAATACCATTAACAAATGATCCAGAAAGAAGCTGTTAGAGACTACCCCAATAGCTAACGCGAAAGCAGCTCATATATTTGTGACGTGCAATTCAGCGCGCTGCTTTCTCTTTTAGGATATGTTGTCATTTGTGACATTCGTCCCCTGTTATTTTTTTTACAATATTAAGAAACCCTTTTAAGTTCTTTTAATGTTTCTGAATTCCTCAGAAAGACGAAAGTTTCAGTGTGAGGGTGTAGCATGTTTGCTTGAAGTAGGGTGGTGATTTGGGCCAGTTGGTAACAGTTAAACATGATAAGCCATCGGTGGCGTTCTCTCAAAGGGACGTACTGTATCTCCAATCGAACATGAGTTTGAAGTTTGGAGGCAATGTATCTGCACATCTGGTCGCCTGTTGGGCGTGTTTTTTTAATATGTATATGTGTAATCTGTTTAACAAGTTTCTTTGATTCACTTTTCTTTCAATAAACCTCAGTTGCGAGTCAGCCGTTGTCCTGTCGTATTTTTTTCCCATTCTTAGTCCCTGTTTATCTGAGACTGTTTTTTATCATGCTCAAGGTGGCTTATTTTGTTTTTATTTTAACATCCTGCTCCGTCACAATCACTGATAATTCTCAGTAGATTGAGCGGAGTTGCTGAATCTGCAGCTCTATATAGCTTCGCGTATAACCTGGTTGGCCTACTGGACAGTGCACTGGGCTCCCACGCTGGTGGCCAAGGTTCGATACTCGGAACCGTGGATGCTTTATATCTTGCTACTTTACTGAAATGTTCTAGAATGATTGCGCAGTAAGTGCTAAGTTCCGACTAAGAACGTTCTATTCCCGAACGTTCTCGGTCAGATGTTCGAGAAACCTATGTAACTTTAAAAAAGACGGAGCCAGTCATCGCCAGTGTTCAACTCTGCTCGCATGCCTAAATCAGTGCCTGCGACGTTCCATTACTCTACGAGGGGCGTTCATAAAGTTCGTATTATTGTCACGAAGGAAAAGAGATTCAGCAATCAAACTCGAGTAGGAGTTGAAACTTTTTCTACATGTTCGCCACCAAAAGTTACCCAATTTTTTCCAGCGATGCACCACATACCGGAGGCCATTGTTATAGAACTCCTCGTCTTGAGTGTTCAGGAGTCACTCCACTTCAGCAATCACGTGGTCGCCGTCCTTGAAATGCTTTGCTCTTATTTGGCCACACTAGAAGCGTCTGTGTCATTTAACCAAAAGTGTCGTAAACGGGGACGTTGTCCCCGAACAACGCTCCCAGATTGTAACTAATATCCTTGGCATTGCTACCCTTCAAATGAAAAAACAAAAACAAAAAAAAAGAATCACTGCATGTGCTTGGCACCGACGGGCGGTGCCATCTTTGTTTCGTCTGCTAGCGGCGATCGGAGCTACTATAGAATGCAATGTTTATACTGTGCGGAAACTAGAGGGACGCGCGCTCATGTTGATGCCAGTTTTGTTCCGTTTTCTTTAATTGTATTTGCCAATAATACAAACTTTATGAACGCCCTTCGTAATTTGTTACTTTGCCTTTGGGCAGAGGTTCACCCCCATTAAATGTATCATTCACCCTGTTTATTTAATGTTCCTTCGTTGGATTCGTGGTAATGTACAGGTTCTAGCACAAACTCAAATGAATGACATGACTGCTATATCCACTGCCAAGGAACACCTAGAAATGCAGAAGTTTCTTCAAAAGATACCGAGTGGAATTTCAAAGCACATACTGTTTGTGGGAGCTGCAGCATTATTTGTTTGACTGCATTCCCTATTAGTTCAGGATACGTGGGGCAGTTCTGCACTGGAATGTGAACGGCGAAAGGGAGCAGGCCACTACTAAGGCGGGTGAAGAGCAGTGGGCAGTGAGATCGCCCAAGGCTAGAAAAGGGCACCACACCGTCTGCCCCCAAAACACAAAAGCCAAATATGGTAATTTGGAAGAATTTTACACTGTGGTGTTTAAACGGTATTCCAGTATTAGGAGATAAATTACACAGTGACTACAGTTGACGACGAATTAGTCCCCGGGTGTTTAGCAACCGAGAATACCTCGAAAACCTGGAATATTCAGAAGATTTCGGTAATCTGAAAAAGTGAGGGAATCACAGGGAAATAATAAAAAAATTGGCTAAATCGGGGAAAATTACCAATGAAGGTGTCACGGCGGCGCAGAACAAGGCACGACAGTATCGCATCGGCACAGCCATGTTGAATATTGTTGCTAAAATGGGTCAGAGAATTTTATTGAAATAGGTGAAACTCTGAAAAAGTCAGGGACTTTGCAATCAGCAGTTTGGTAGACACCCTATAGACCAAGACAGTATCTGCCCATAAGTGTTATGCGCTCAGATAAACTGCTGCTGAGAAAATATTAAATGGTCTGCCTCACGACATTGTCTTCATGCATCAAGAAGATATGTCATCTGCCCCTCGGCATTGGATTTATACGCCATGAACATAGTATTTCATCTACTCCATGGCATCAGCACCTTCCTATTTAATGAGAGGCTTCCTCTCTTTAAATTTGCATGAGGGCCATAATTACCCATGCAAGGTGGAATGTAGGCAGCTGAGGAGGAACAAGGTTTCACCCGCACAAACGTTTCTTTCTCCAAAACAGCAGATATGAATCTAAATGCACGCTGACGCATGTTTTTTAGTGATATGGATGTGTAGAGTATACAATTTAGAGCAGCAATTGCTCAAGGCGCACATGGTGTATCACGGTGCTATCGACTTAGTATTGAAACTGAAATAAATCACTGGAAGTCAAACGTTTTGATCTAAACTACAGCTGGCAAAACAATTTGATAAATTAATTTTTCAGATTACGTCGAAAACCTCGTGGCTTGGCCCATGGCAATCTTCGAGGACATCGGGCCTTTGAGGAAGGTCTTCAAGCTTGTTACGAGGACACTGCGTCTAACCAACCTGAACCAGAGCTGCGACAGGCCACCCAAGGAGGATCTGAATGCTGCCAGGATCAGCCGTTTTGGAAAGAAGGCGCCCAACGCAACGGAGCAATGGTTTGCGTTGCAGGCGCAATACCATCGCACTCCACTTGTTGGTAGATTTCTTCTTGCAGTTGGGGCTGTTGTAACATGAGATGGAGTGGGGCTCTGGTCGCTCGCATTGTTTATTTGAGGAGGCTTGCACTTTGCCTGTCGACTTTTTTGTTTTGAGATGCCTCGATGCAGGATCCTCGGATTGAGATAACAGTAAATGGCCTGGGGTCATAAAATCGGGTGACTTTGTTTTCCTGCTGCTGTCTGCAGACAACGAGTTGACCTGAAGCGAAGTTGTGCTTTTGTGTGTAATGTCACTTGTTGACGTTTGCATTGTTGTATCTTTCCCTCGCTGCATCTGTTTGTTGTGCTTCGTTGTGGGTTTAGCCCTTCTCGCCAGGGTTAAGAAGTGCTGGTAACTTGTTGCACACTTTCCGGTTGAACAGGAGCTCGAACGGGGATGTTTGTAGGTCCATGCGGAGTTGAGCGATATGCAAGAAGAAAGTAGTGAAGGTCATTCATCCCGCACTTGCTGTTTATCTTGTTTGTGACGATGAGCTTCTTGAGCATCCTCATGAACCTTTCAACCTGTCCCTTTACTTCAGGCTATCTTGTTGTAATGTGGTGGGGTCTGAACCGAGTTCATCGGCAAACCTTGAAAAGTCAATGCTTTGAAATGGGGGACCATTGCCGGTTTTTAGGACAGCTCGGTTGCTGAACTGGGCAAAGACTGCAAAGAACTGGGCAATTGCTGTAAGTGTTCGTAGGATGTTTATCTCTGGGTACTTGGAGTAGTCGTCGATGACGACTATGGCAAACGGTCTGCCTGGAAACAGTCCGGCATGTCCAGTGACATCTCGGTCTGGAGAGTTCCAAGCTGTTCAAGCACATGCAATAGATGTCTCGTATGTTCGGGCCTAGCAAGCCATGCTCTTCCTGACGGTTTTGACCACAAGAGCGTCGCCCCTGGAAACCAGACCCTGCTTCGTAGCATTCTTTTTGTTTTGCCAATCTCCTGATGTCCTTTGTGTGCAACGTTGTCTGAGGTGCGTTGCAGACTTGCTGGTATGACAATACAATGTGCCTCGCAGGATTAGTTATTTCTTGAACACAGTGAGTTTGCTTGCAATGCGTGAGAATGGGCGAGAGCATTAGCCTTTCCAGGCACATTTGTCGGGTTGTGCTGTTTGGTTGTAATGCTATGTTTTATTTGGTGTCAGGTTCGATGACCGCCAATGGTTTTATATTTTAAGTAGTAAACGGTGACGCCCCGATCCCGGACCGTGCACCGTCTATTTCATACATGAGCAAGCACTTACGCCACACTAAAACACCGGGTCGAAAGGTGGCCGGTGTGAGGGGAAGGCTTCAACTCACCGAGCTGCCAAGCAAGGTTCTATGTCGTAAAATTGGCTGGCATTTCTGACTCGGGGAATCAACCGTCAATCGGTCGTATCAAGAATACATTTAGACCTTCTGAAGGCTTAAGCAAGTGTCGAAGCGAGCTTCTAGTGTTTGATACTGAAGCCATATGGCTGAAGTCGAAGTGCCAGGCGTTCAAGTGTTGCTGATCATGGACTTGACAGGATGCTGACGGTCGGCTTGTGGTCAAAGAGCAGTTGAAATCTGCTGCCGTACAGGTAGATGAGATAGTGTTCAATACCCCAAACTACGGCCAACGTCTCTCGTTCTATCTGCGAGTACCAAGCTTCCACAGCCGTCAAGGCGCGGCTTCCGTATGCAACTTCCTTGGTTCCACCTTCCGAGGACTGGGCGAGGACGGCACCTGGACTGTGTGGTGCAGCATCAACAATCAGCTCCGTGATTTCTGTGGGTGAACGTGCGTGCATGATGTGGTAGGTGATGTGGACCAGCCCGAGGTGTGAGGCCGCTTAACATTTTCGCAGGGCTGCACGATCACCACCTACAACAGAGGTCTTTTTTGTTCTTGTGACCTTTGTGCTGCATGGTCACGGATAGTGTGCCGAGTAGCGCAGAGAGAAATTTGCACCATGTGCAAAAAGCCTTGCGCTTCTCTCCTTTAGGTCGATATGCTGACTGAGTTTCTTTAAGTTATGTGATCCAACTGTGGGTACAGTAGCTCCGGTGTCAAGAGTGAACATAATGGGTGTGCGTTAACTTTCACAGCCACCCCAGGTGACTCCACGCTTGCTTGCTTTCTCCGTTGCGAAGGCTTATTCGTCGCTCTCAGAGCTTGTGTTCAGGACTACTGCATGTACGGCTTTTGAGGAGGAACGGCACACCTTCGAGTAATGGCCAAACGTTTTGACATGAGTTGCACCTTTTGCCTCTGGCTGGGCACCTGGATCTGCCACTGTCACTGGGCCACAAACCACTGCAATAGTAGCATTGTTGAGAGCATGAAATGCCATGAGCCCGTGATCGAGTGTTTTCCCATGGTTCTTTGACAGATGACGTTGTAATGGCTTGGTGTTCGCTGCGAAAACCTTTCTTTTGTTCTCTTTGGGCTCTTAGAGTTCGTGTTCGATGACGCTGACATTGTGCTCCACCTCTTCGAACAGCCCGCCTTGCTCGACTATTTCTTGTAGGGCAAGGTCGTGTTGCGTGGCGTAGTGGCGCAGCCTTGAGGACTTTGTCGCGAGGAGGATCTGGTTTTAAACTTGGCGTCCAGGCCAGCGAACACACAGTGCCTTGCAAGCTGCCGCAGTCGAGCGTAAAACATGTCGAGCGACTCGCTTCCAATCTGCTTCGTCTGATAAAAGCGGTAAACTTTGAAGCTCGTGGTTACCAGGGGTGGGAGTAAGTCTCGAGCTTCTTTCGTGTAGCCGTGTATAGAGGAGTTGTGTCGGCGGCACTGGGGCACTTTGCTGCGGTCGAGACGGCCGCAGTCGCTGGAGGTTCTGTAAGCATGCAGCAAGTGTCGTAGAGGTCTTCTCCGATGTAGTGCAACAGAAGGGTGGTGTTCCTGGCATCGCTTTGATTCCATAGGCGACCACAAAGTCCTCAAACTGTTTTGTCCACATGGATCACTCAGTGCCGACATTGGCATCAGTGACACGAGCATCAAAGGACCCCAAACTACGGCCAACGTCTCTCGTTCTATCTGCGAGTACCAAGCTTCCACAGCCGTCAAGGCGCGGCTTCCGTATGCAACTTCCTTGGTTCCACCTTCTGAGGACTGGGCGAGGACGGCACCTGGACTGTGTGGTGCAGCATCAAAATTCAGCTCCGTGATTTCTGTGGGTGAACGTGCGTGCATGATGTGGTAGGTGATGTGGACCAGCCCGAGGTGTGAGGCCGCTTAACATTTTCGCAGGGCTGCACGATCACCACCTACAACAGAGGTCGTTTTTGTTCTTGTGACCTTTGTGCTGCATGGTCACGGATAGTGTGCCGAGTAGCGCAGAGAGAAATTTGCACCATGTGCAAAAAGCCTTGCGCTTCTCTCCTTTAGGTCTATATGCTGACTGAGTTTCTTTAAGTTATGTGATCCAACTGTGGGTACAGTAGCTCCGGTGTCAAGAGTGAACATAATGGGTGTGCGTTAACTTTCACAGCCACCCCAGGTGACTCCATGCTTGCTTGCTTTCTCCGTTGCGAAGGCTTATTCTTCGCTCTCAGAGCTTGTGTTCAGGACTACTGCATGTACGGCTTTTGAGGAGGAACGGCACACCTTCGAGTAATGGCCAAACGTTTTGACATGAGTTGCACCTTTTGCCTCTGGCTGGGCACCTGGATCTGCCACTGTCACTGGGCCACAAACCACTGCAATAGTAGCATTGTTGAGAGCATGAAATGCCATGAGCCCGTGATCGAGTGTTTTCCCATGGTTCTTTGACAGATGACGTTGTAATGGCTTGGTGTTCGCTGCGAAAACCTTTCTTTTGTTCTCTTTGGGCTCTTAGAGTTCGTGTTCGATGACGCTGACATTGTGCTCCGCCTCTTCGAACAGCCCGCCTTGCTCGACTATTTCTTGTAGGGCAAGGTCGTGTTGCGTGGCGTAGTGGCGCAGCCTTGAGGACTTTGTCGCGAGGAGGATCTGGTTTTAATCTTGGCGTCCAGGCCAGCGAACACACAGTGCCTTGCAAGCTGCCGCAGTCGAGCGTAAAACATGTCGAGCGACTCGCTTTCAATCTGCTTCGTCTGATAAAAGCGGTAAACTTTGAAGCTCGTGGTTACCAGGGGTGGGAGTAAGTCTCGAGCTTCTTTCGTGTAGTCGTGTATAGAGGAGTTGTGTCGGCGGCACTGGGGCACTTTGCTGCGGTCGAGACGGCCGCAGTCGCTGGAGGTTCTGTAAGCATACAGCAAGTGTCGTAGAGGTCTTCTCCGATGTAGTGCAACAGAAGGGTGGTGTTCCTGGCATCGCTTTGATTCCATAGGCGACCACAAAGTCCTCAAACTGTTTTGTCCACATGGATCACTCAGTGCCGACATTGGCATCAGTGACACGAGCATCAAAGGAGGGAAATGAAGGGAGCACGCCTTAGTCTAGCTTGCTAGGCAGGTGTCATTGCTGGGTTCCGCTGGGGTCCCTTCTACTTGGTTGCACGGCGATCCTTGTGCTGTTCTTGCACATTCTCGTCGTCATTTGTAGTGTTGTGTGCATTTAGGAGGCACGAATTTCCTCCGGTTATGATTCGGAACAAAACACGTTTATTGCACATTGATAGCTATCTTGGATCGTGCGTCCATGGGTATGGTGGCCATACCTCATTGTTAGAATCTGCTAGGATACTGCGCTATTGAACTGTTCATTACAGTACAGTAGACCAAAGAGGCACGGTCTGGTTGGTAGCTACCAGGTTATAGAAGAAGGAACAAAGTATGAGTCTGGCAGCTCGGTCTCTGCTGCTGACGGCCAGATCCGGAACAAAACACGTTTATTGCACATTGATAGCTATCTTGGATCGTGCGTCCATGGGTATGGTGGCCATACCTCATTGTTAGAATCTGCTAGGATACTGCGCTATTGAACTGTTCATTACAGTACAGTAGACCAAAGAGGCACGGTCTGGTTGGTAGCTACCAGGTTATAGAAGAAGGAACAAAGTATGAGTCTGGCAGCTCGGTCTCTGCTGCTGACGGCCATCTTTTAGTTAAATCTTGCCCAATACTGCAAAACCTCATTGTTAGAATCTGCTAGGATACTGCGCTATTGAACTGTTCATTACAGTACAGTAGACCAAAGAGGCACGGTCTGGTTGGTAGCTACCAGGTTATAGAAGAAGGAACAAAGTATGAGTCTGGCAGCTCGGTCTCTGCTGCTGACGGCCATCTTTTAGTTAATCTTGCCCAATACTGCAAAACCTCATTGTTAGAATCTGCTAGGATACTGCGCTATTGAACTGTTCATTACAGTACAGTAGACCAAAGAGGCACGGTCTGGTTGGTAGCTACCAGGTTATAGAAGAAGGAACAAAGTATGAGCTTAGTCTGGCAGCTCGGTCTCTGCTGCTGACGGCCAGATCCGGAAGAAAACACGTTTATTGCACATTGATAGCTATCTTGGATCGTGCGTCCATGGGTATGGTGGCCATACCTCATTGTTAGAATCTGCTAGGATACTGCGCTATTGAACTGTTCATTACAGTACTGTAGACCAAAGAGGCACGGTCTTTGGTAGCTACCAGGTTATAGAAGAAGGAACAAAGTATGAGTCTGGCAGCTCGGTCTCTGCTGCTGACGGCCAGATCCGGAAGAAAACACGTTTATTGCACATTGATAGCTATCTTGGATCGTGCGTCCATGGGTATGGTGGCCATACCTCATTGTTAGAATCTGCTAGGATACTGCGCTATTGAACTGTTCATTACAGTACAGTAGACCAAAGAGGCACGGTCTGGTTGGTAGCTACCAGGTTATAGAAGAAGGAACAAAGTATGAGTCTGGCAGCTCGGTCTCTGCTGCTGTCTTTTAGTTAAATCTTGCCCAATACTGCAAAACCCTTTATTTTCATGGTCCGCACTTTTCCAAGTCAGGCATACGAAGCAATATTCGCGACCAAGAAATTTCGCGAATTCCAAAAGCCGAATTGAGGGCCCTAGAGGCCGGCATTTTCGCGTGATCCAAAATTTCGCTAATCTTCTATTCCGAAATTCACGAAAATTAAGGGCTTGTGAAAGGTAAAGGGTTCTACAGTATGTGGACAGCCATTCAGCATGCCCATATGCAGGGGCACACCAACACTCTAATACAGCAGTTCTCACATGGACCCCCAAGGTCCTCGCGAGCACACAGGGCAGCCGATGTCTTCACACTATTGTCTAGCATACATCGCCTTGCACACTGACTGCAAGCTGCGAGTGTCAGTTCATATATAGCACAATCTAAGTCTCTGCAAATGCGCTATGTTTTTAGGACCTTTGCTTTGCATGCCTTGTTTGTGTGTTTTATTTTATATGCTTGGTTTACATGGGTGCGACCGTACTATATGAGTAGGAATTTGACCAATCACATGCACCCTGTCTGCCCCCTTTTCACATAATAATAGTCCTCGTATCAAATTGGTACGCCCCTGAACTAGCCTACAGGTTGGTTAGGCTGTCCCTGACTCGCAAACGTCTACAAACCACTGCTATAAAAAAGTATAATTTGGCGAGTTGCTTTATATTCAGGTAAGGAATGTAGAAAAAGTACATAAATCGTGCAAAATAAACAGCAATGATTAGTGAGCTGTGGGAAGTACTGAATGTAGAATGAGTACATGAACAGTGCTAAATTAATAGCAATGCTTTGCAAGCTACGGGAAAACCAGCATCAGTACAAACAAAGGACCGGTGGGACACTATATTTTGTTAAGTACAGAAATTGAATTTTTCGTTTTTAAAGAATAATTTTATCAGTGAAGCTGTTTTAATTTGTCAAAATGTTTTGTTGTCTGTGTGCTTGAAGGTGGAGTAGCTTGTTTCAATTTGTCAAAATGTTTTTGTCCTTGGGTGCATAAACTAGTATGCTTGCAAACACTGTTGAGCAACAATGTGGGTGTTTACAATATTTTTATTGTGCATCCAGAAACCCGGCATATGTTCCCGACGGAAATTTGACGCGGATTATTTTGGCCACACAGGCAGGCAGCAAGCGTCGATAGTGGAGTCCCAGTCTTCGCCACATCCAGCGGACAAATTGCTGATAGGCCGCACACAAAGCCTGGAAAATTTATAAGGACAAAGCTGGTAACTTACCACTCTGATACAAAAGTTTAAGGTGCCAGCAAAGGCACATTACACATCTCAATGATACTATACTCAGAGTTTCAAGTTGTGTGCAGTGCAGGCACAGCTTTGCACAGTAGTTCTGTTCGCACAGATACTTGCACACAAAACGTGTGTTTTCAGAAGCCACGCGCTCGTGCCTTTGACTGCACTGCACACAAGTTGGGACTCCGAGTATAGGGCAGGTTTTTGGAATTGAGGTGCATGTGACAAATGAAAATGCAATCAAGATTTAGTTTGGAGTTTTAAATAAGTGAATACAGGACTACAGAGATGTGGTGTTTTCAAAAGCTGGACGGTGGAATAAGATGCAATCGATGCCTGACCATGTTACTTGTGCACATAGTAGACTTGACCGCATGTAATAAAAAAAACAGGATCATGTGTCGAGCTTAAATGTTTTCTTTTACCCATTGTTTGTACTTTGTGATTTCTGGCTGAACCATATAAGTGAATAATAGGCCACTTCATGAAGAGCACACCTGCCTTCTGTCCTATTACACGAGACCTTGTGTTCAGCTAAACAGGGGCAACTTCAGAGAGTTCTGAGTACAGTCGCCTAAACGTAGTGTTTTGTTATTCCATAGGAATATTTGCATGTTGACATGCGTGTGTGCCACCCAAAATGTTTTGTCGACCCCAGGCTGTCGCATGTTTATAAACTCCTGCATTATAAAAATAAGACAGCTTCTTTTTTGACAAAGGGATAACACAAAGAATTAGGCTGTTTGATCAACTATGCCGTTTATTTTCTTTTTGGACGAGTGAATATGATGTTGCAGGCACGAGTGGTGCTGTCTTCGACAACGATTTGCCTTCACGAGCACGTGCTTAGCAGGCCCAAGGTGTTGCGCTTGCTCTTGTTGCTTCTTTTTCACTTGGGACTAGTATGAAGCGAGGTCTGGAAGTATAAGCTGGACCAAGGAGAGGCTCCGTAACCACCGACTGCTCAAGCTTTTTACTTAGCCAGCACATTCAGAAGGACCCCATAGGGGTCTGCAGAGAGTTGTGTAAAAGGATTTCATTCCACTCCAGTGAGCATCCGAACTACGTAGGGCTTCACACAGCAGGGGTCAGCTCCTCTGCATGGACATTGTATGCATATTTGCAGACGGGAGTGGAGTCGGTACTGTGCGCAAAAACTTGCCGTATGCATCGCACTGGCGTTTTATTGTATTCTAGTCAACTTAAAAAATCACTGAACAAATGTTTAGGGAAAGCTTTCCCAGAGATAACTTTCCTTGGTTATAAGGAAAAACCTGCGATGGAGTATGCAGTACGTGCTAGCGGGGTCGCGTTTTGAAAATCCCTGTAACGCCTGAGCGCAGGAAGCATGGCTATCAAATGAGCAACAGTTCTCTACAAGGAAATCTCAAATACTACGCACTTCTGTTCTCGCGGCGCCGGGAGACGACCTGCCTCCTGCAGAGCCCAGAACGCGACTTAGAGCACGCCGGGCTGGAGGCAGATCGGTGCGAAGTTGGCGTTGGCCGTAATGCACTTTTTCCGGGTGAGTAGCCACCGCGGGAGGGCACTGCCGGCAGCAGACGTACTCTTTAGGCGTCAGCATGATGCCGTACTCTTGCTCGAGCACCTGAGATCAGATAACACGGCTGTCAGTGTCAGACGAAAGCTACCTGCATAGAGCATGACATGAAACTTGCGATTATTACCATGCCGTCGTGGTCAGCCGACACGAATCTGAGTCTGGAGTCGGACTGGGGCTTTCGTCGAGCACCGCTTGCGCGTCCTCTTCACTCGGACCTTTGGACGGCGTCTCCGCGTACGGAACGAGCCCCAGTGACTCGCCGTACTCCAGCATCTGGAGCTCCACCTCGTTGAGATCGCCTCTCCAGCAGCCAGGGGCCATGTTGATCGCGTGCCGCAAGCATATGGTGACGCGGTCACGTGGTCGTGAGCGGATGAGTTCTCACTGCTCACTGATGGCGCTAGAAAGAGAACTTTACCGGAACCCTGCGCCTACCCCATTGACGTCACTGCGCACGTGACCCGGTAGACGGTGCATGAGTTGAGAGGTGGCGAAAACCTGGATCTTTTTCTATCTTTTTAATACAAACTAGGGTGAACAGGCAAAATTTGTTTTTTGTAGTTCACTTCAGAAGTGTCAGGCATCAACATTTACAATTATTTAGGCAAAGCCCTGAAACTGTTGCACAGCTTCTTTAAGCAGGATGAGCTAGGAGGGGTTACGATTATTACAAAGAAGGTACAGCTCGCGGCCTTAAGGGTCAACGTTTTGGGTTTTATCGTAGATGATGGTACCTTAAGGCCCAAGGAGGATAAGTTGAAGGTCATCCTTGGAAAAGGGTTGATAAATGGGTTAGTTGGTATTTGAACATCTAAGCGATATTAGCGCACACGCAGAGAAAAGAGAGAAGACACCGGAAAGAGGCGCTACTCACAACCACATTTACTGAGATGAAGAGAAGGAAGAACATCGTAAAATTTTATCACCCACATTAAAGATAAAAAAGAAGAAAGATGAACAATAAATAGGGTGTTCCCTATTGAAAAACTTGTATAACTTTTTATAAGAAATGATATAAGGAATATGAGAAGATACAAGAACATGTGAGGCCCTTATAAGAAGCACCAATATCTTATAAGAACTATATGAGAAATGAAAATGTTCTTATATCGCTATATGAGAACACATATGATGAAAAATAATTTTCACATATGCCTAATAAGACATATGTGAAAATGAAAATGTTCTTATATGGATGTATAAGAAATATATGAGAACACATTCGTGAGAAATAATTTTCATATATGCCTAATAAGACATATATGAAAATGGAAATGTTCTTATTGGCTATATAAGAAAGATATGAGAACACATATGCTGAAAAATAATTTTCTTATATGCCTTAAAAATATACACAAACAAGTTAAGCATAGCAATCTTTCTAAAACTGTCCAAATGTTCTGAAGAACAGATAAAAGAAATAAATCAGATTTTCAAATAAATAACATTCATCATAATTATGACACTCCATTGAGAGATTAAAAAAAAAGCAGCAGCTAGACCAGACTATTGGAAAGAAAGAAACTGGAATTTCTCGAGTGTTGTGCAGACTAAATATGTGGTTTCCAGGTGCAAGTATCACCCGAAAATCTTAAGGCTTTCTCAATGCGACAGACCACATTGTCTACTTGGGGCAATGTCATCGTCACCCATGAGGTCATTACAGGTAAGAAATGACCAGCATAAGCAGGGTCTGCTTGGCGATGACAAACTTTCTTGATAAAACAACAAGAAATGTTTGTGTAATCCATTTACAGAGTCAGTGCAGGCTCAATTACATGCACAGTCTATAGACTTGTTTAGAAATTATGGCAATTAATAATTCATGCTGAAAGCCATTACCATACTTACTCGAATCTAACGCGACAATGATTGTAACGCGCACCCATTTTTCGAGGTAAAAAAAAACAACAAAAAAAACTTGATGACCTCGATTGTTACGCGCACCAGAGTTTGTAGGTTGGATAGAGAAATTAAACTTTTTCTCACTTGGAACAACGAAGGCTTATTCCAAATGCTTCAATCTTGCGATGATATGAACGGCACTGTCTCTCGCGGGCGAGGTCGTCATCACGACGCCGGTCTGGCGTGTCTTTGCAGTGGGAACTTCCATGCTGATACTGTCACAAAGGACAACTGATGAGGCGGCGAATAACTAAAGAAAGTAAACGTTTAATGGGGCGAACTTGTGCCCAAAAATAAAGAAGGAAACAGAAGATAACAATAGAGCGTTGCGGGCGTCGAAGTCGGCGTAAGCGCAGAGTCGAACGCTGGGGCGAGACTGATACCGGTTGGTTACGCGGAGCCCCTTTTGTGCACGCGTGGGCTTCTGGAACATTCGGCCTGGAACATTCGGCGCGCAGAACATTCTAACCTAGAACGAGGAACACGGTTCTCGAAATTACCAGAAATCTAAATTGGAAGAATAAATAAAAGATGCGGCGCTGCCAGGGTTCGAACCCTGGGCTTTCTGCGTGGAAGCCACGCACGATAACCGTTAGGCCACGAGCGCGCTGCCTGCTTGGTCAGCTGCGCTCGCGGCAATACGAACGCAAGCTCTCTACAAAGCAGCACACCTTCGCCGCTGGCATAGTCCCCTACATGCAGGGCCCTCCAGATCATCAGTATCTTCCCATCTTCACATTGCACAACAGTAGAATCACTCTTTTTTGCGCGAGTGTACTGCACACTGTGGCAGAGCTGCCCCGCTAGGATCAATCGCTTGTACTCCATCACAGCTGATGGGCAGAACCCTAAGCCTTCTAGAAGGGCAGCGGACTCCTCACTAGAAAGGTCGCAACTAGGTGTTGGGCTACCGAGCATGACACCTCCAGAAACATAACAAGCCTCCTTCAGATGGCTGTAGCCTAGCACTCTACTACAAAATTGCCTGGTGTCTGCTGGTAGCAGTTCATTGCTAAGCACAGCTTCGAGCTCTTGATACATCATTGCCCGCTCTACAACCTGCAGAGGAATGCCCTTTGCTGCAGTTATGTGTCGCAGCAGTTGGCCATTGCCCGTCTCAAAAGGAAACGCCGAGTTCGCCCACAACGGCCCCATCTGTCGAACAGTGTTGGCCAGATGCAGAAGCTGGTGTACGTTGAACGACATACTTGTCTCCCCATACAGTGCTGGGACTTGTGCCACGAACATCTCAAGCAGCTTTTCTGAAAAGAGAACCACACAGGATATAAGTATAGCAGAGGGCGAAGACATTCATGAACACAGAATAGTTTCTCACAGGCATGATTGGACCTTGAAGCCCGCACTCCGACATTGTTTTCATATTTTACAACAACAGCTCTTTACGGCTCTTCTCAGTAAACTTCAAAACAAGGAAAAAAAAATCTTTATCTGCTTTTTTTTATGAAACGAGCAGGTGGCCGAGATCGCCTGCATGGGCCATTGGCATAAGTGCTGTAGCTAACTTTATCCGAGGTCGACGCGGTTCTCTTTTAGCAAGCCTTGATGTCCATTTGTCACACGGTGGAGACATACTTTGATGCATCAAAGTTTGACAGCACTTGCCAAAGTAAACATATAAAAACCTTCGAGGGGCAAAAGGCAAAGTATCACTAGCCACAGCTAAGCGCTTGCACTGAGACACAACCCATGCATGTTCACTCAGAAAACAAATGAAAAATGGAGGGTTGCCATAACTCCATACCAGCGCGAGAGTATGAAGTAGATGTCATAACTCCATACCAGTGCGAGCGTATGAAGTCACTCAAATCATCTCTTCCCCTCAGACCTGATACCATGGTGCATCAGCGCATAAATTGTAGATACAATAATACTCCAGATGTTGGGAGATGTCATAATTAAATAATGACACCGACTTGACATAACATAAGGAACAATCTCATGAAATGTTTTTCATTTCATTCCATTTATTTTTACCCAAAATTTTCCCGAAGGCATTAAATGAGGCGGAAATAGAATGCGAGGAAAAATCGTAACAAAGATCTAAAATAAATGGCATAGAAAACAGGATGTGACAGATCTTGCTCACATCTACATAACAGGTATACACGCCAAGAGAGCAGATGAAATCAATCAATCACTGGGACTTAAGTAATCTCTCACATGCGCTTCGGAAATGTGTACAATCTTGTATACATACGACATTTTCAGGGAGCTCATTCCAATTATGAATGGCCAATATTATGGGAGATGTGGAAAAAAACTATTTCGTGCGACATAAAGGTAGCTTGATCCTGGGCTGTTGGTCGTGCCGCGGGCAAATTCGATGCGGAGGAAGTAAAAGTTCACCTTTAAGGTATGGAATATAATACCGTATACACTCGTGTAAGGGCCGCACTATTTTTTCCCGACTTGAGGCCAATTTTCGAGGTGCGGCCCATACACGGATAAAAAACAAACAACTGTATCGACATTTTGAACTGAACGTACATAAGCGCGCTCGGCTGCACTGATCGGAAACGCCTTCACTCCGGAATCCGGACTTAGTTGTCAGTCGGATTTAATTAGTTTACATACTGCACAATACGCAACTTTTTTTTTTTTTTTCTGTCTTTTTTTTCTGCCGTACCTGATGGCATGCGCGGCAACTTTGGACTTGAATCCCATATGACTGTTGAAGTGGTACTTGCCCATAGCTCTGAGATTGCGCGAAAAGGCAGACAAATCAAGACGCCGTACAAATCACGACGCTTTGATACGAATCGAAGAACAAAAGGAAACCTCCCCAGAAGAGTACAGTGGCGTTCGGAAACCTGAGTGCCACCGGCGAGCCGAGCCCGCTGAATCCCCCATTCCTCGGGCTTGCCACGGAACGTGACATATTGTTCATTTTTACTCAATGCCTTGCCGCAACATAAATGCATCCCGACAGTGCGGCCGACCACGATCGAGGTCGACAGCATTTTGCCATGCGGTGATACAGATGAGTGAAGAGCAAATATGGGGATGCGGACGCGTGCCGCTACGTGCTCGGGCGGTGGCTAGCGCCACCTACCGAAATATATTCATAGAAACGTGGCATTACAGTCGGCGCGCCTTCAAAAACAAGGGGGTGCAACGCATACAAGAATAATTTCTGTAATTTTTTTTTTTGCAATACTTTGCTCCTAAATTTGGGGGTGCGCCCTTACACGGGTGCGGCCCTTACACGCGATTATACGGTAATACAATCTGTGGATAAAAGTTAGCCGTGATACCTTGTGCCTATTGAATAAGTGATCGAGACCAGCTCTAGATATTATTGCTGTCACACTAGACATAAACGAATAATCTTTAAAAATAAAACGAAATGGCCCTGTTCTGAACAGACTCTATTTTTTGTGTTAAATAATCCTGCCAGGGACTCCTAATAATGCTAGCACATTCTAGCTCTGAATGAATAAATTATGTATAAGCTAACAATCGGACGTCACTAGGTGCCAAAAACAAATTCCTTCTCAAGTACCTTCTAAAGTACCCGTTTTGCCTTCCATGCGGGAGGCAAAACGGGAGGGGATTATAATAAGAGTGTATGTGTTGTGTATTCCGTATGCAAAAGGTGTGTCTGAACCACTAAGCTGCATTTTGCGACCCCTTGGTATTCTCACTGCGTTCGAGCCGTACCAAACAATCGCAAACACTGTGTCCAAACCGAAAGACCCCAACCTGAAAGGGGGGTGCAACAATATCCGGACTTGGTCACCAAATATGTGCAAGTTGCCCTCGGACACTCTTAAAGTAAAAACAGAAAAACCGATTTCGCTTACATGTCCTAGTTGTTGTGTAAAAAAAAGATAAAGATTGGCATTTCTGGCACCCCTCAACTCACTCCCAGTCTTCAGGGTCACACCTGGTCCCCCTCCTAGTGACGTCATTCGGAGTGCCGTGTAGCTTCCCGTGTGCTCTCTCGGAGGACGCTTCCTTTCCCTCTCTCTGCTGACACTAGCGGGCGATATGCTGCAGCTTAGAGCCGAGCGAGGTCACGTAATCTTCCGGCCTGATTCCTTCGGCTGCCACTATGCGGCTGCAGGTGGGGGAAAAAGCTCGACTTTCGTTTTGCGATTAAGCAGCGGAATCGCAACATTTTTAGTGAATGAGATGTTTTTTCTATTCTCCATGACACGATAAACAACGTAAAAGTGACGAGATGCAAATTCTTTTAATCTTAAAATCCCGTTGCACCCCCCCATCCATGAGGTGTTACATACAAGATCCCGTGCAGTGATTGTGCTTGATACATTGATAAAACTGGATGCAGAAGAGACTGGACCGAAAGAGCACAAGCGTGATGCAACATATGAGTCGCATGCGACCCGACTGAAGACTAAACTGTGGACCACACTTGGACAATGGGTTATTCATTGAACTTTGCGGGTGCAACAACCTTGGCAAGAGAGGAGTGATGGGGTCACTGAAAATCACTGTAATCATGGATTGTCTGAAGGGACACGCCATCGTGCAACAAAAAACACGGCCTCCTCCCTTAATGTACACGAAACTTTCCAATAAATAGAGCTGTGTCGAGCTAGATCCTTATATTGCTGCTGTACTTACTGAGGATGCCTCCCGCATGGGAGGCAAAAAGAGTAATAAAATTGTTTCTTGTGTTATGTCAATTCGGTGTGCTCATTTTAATTATAAATTGTAGAGCGAAAGAAGATGTGAATACAACCAATTGCGTTGAGAAGAATCGGAATATGGTAATCATATAGGTAAATGTGCTAGCCGTCATCGAGCAAGGAGCGCCCTTCAAGATCACAAGATCGAGGTTAAAGGGGCACTGACACATCAAAATCATATTTTTTTTTATTATCCGAAACGATTGAAAACGATGCCGGGACATTACCCTCAAAATTCGCAACTTGAAAATTCAGTATTTTTGAATTAAAAAAACAATTTCCAAATGCCAAATTTGAAGTTCCCGCGTGATCCGCGCCAGTGCAGTGAGTCAAATTTTGTGGTCTCCTGCGACTCGACTTTCTTTCGAACCTCCGCTCCACGCTATGAAGCAAAGCGCCGTTGCCACGGCGACCCCAAGCGGGGACAAGGTGAGCAGGCGGGATAGAAGGGAGCCGGCGCAGGAAAAAAACCGGTTTCTTTCCCGACTCGCCGACGAGCGCCGCCAAGTTTTCCGAGGGAGGGAACAAAACTAGGAAGCAACATCACACCGAACTCTGATTTTTGGTATTTCAAAAAGAGGGGCCGTTGTGCGTTCGCAATTGCGTTAAAAAAACATGTTTTACGATTGCCGTTATTAAATGTTATAGAAATGTCACCTACAAAGCTTCTAAATTTCCTGATTTTTGACGTCACCGATCAAAAGAAGCGAGGAGGTGAGCGGCGGGAAGTATAAACGCCAAAACTGAAAAGGCGCGTGCGCGCGCAAAAAAGTTTTGTTTTGCGATGCGTTTTTTTTTGCGTGTCTACGACCACAACTTGCATCATTTTAGACAATAAAAAAAATATGACCTTTGGGTTGTCAGTGCCCCTTTAAGCGTAAGCGTCAAAGTGAATCTCAAGGATCCAATCATTGTGAGGCAGCAGACGGGCCGCTGCCCGTCTGCCTAATGTACTCTGCGGTCTTCCCTCCATGTTGATTTTGGGACGACCATTTCGTTTCGTGGCTGACTCGGTCTATACATACACACATAGTTCTCATGGATGTCAAAGCCAGGGCTTAAGGGATATGTCGACGCCATTACCAGGTACAGACATTGTTTCGGTTTTCGGCCGCTGTCGTTAGCATTGGCCGCCGCTGCATTGTTTTCGGCGCGTTTCTTTTTTTCGTGTGCTGTGCGATTGCTGTCACAGTGGCGCAGAACTGCCGATGTGTGCAATGTTAAGTTGCTGAAGCAGAGGTAAGAGGAGAGTAATACAAAGCCAAATATAGGACTCTACTGTCTGCCGAAAGTTATAATGCGACAGTTTGAGCGCATAAAACTGCTGTCCGAGAAAGGCTGGAGTCCCTGGCTTGCTCGTACGCATCGGAAGAATTTGAATAACCTCGGGAACAACCATGTCTGTGGCCATCACTGCAAAACCGGTAAGGAATACGCAAGTCAACCGTACGCAGGTTCCTTGAAGTTTATGTTCATTCTCTGTCAGCTTTGGCACAGCAGCCGAGGCAGTGTAACAGTGCAGGGATTGGCAAACATCCTAATCAGTTACGAACAGCTGCTGCTTGTGTCCTTGCTTTTACCTGTTTGTAGCACGCGTACGTTGATGGTGTATCGACGAAAACGCAGTTTTTACAGCTCAGATGTCACAAGTATGGGTACGTCTCTTAATCTGCGACTTCGACCCCCCCTCTCAACGATATAATACAAACCCCGACTGGCCTGGGCTAGGCACGTGGTGAACAACCCCCACCATTTACAGGGCTTGCCTGTTCACGTAATGCATTTTGTTAATGTTTTCGGTTGAAATGTTCGGTTCAGCTGGATGCTGTAACGTACCCACGACACACAGATCGTACTGATGCCATAATTGAGTGGTGGACGAGCAGCGATATTGGCCGCGTCTGCTTCTCCGTACGTAGCAATGGCAGCCGGCGGGCAGGAAAGGGGGAACTGATGTCACATGAGAACTATGTATTTGAGAAAAAAAAAAAAAAAACCTGGAAGATAAAAGACGCCCTTGAGAAACTTCACTGCACTTGCTATGAAGGGGGTACGGAATGACAGTTGTTTATGTTCTGAAGCCTAGGATCGAGACAGCGGAGAGGCCGGTCCAGGGCCCCGCTGGCTCATAAAGGTCAAGGTATCGGGTGGCATTGGGTCAGTCCTTCGGAAAAAAAAAACTCAACATACACTTGGCATCTTACCCGCACACCAATGGGGCCCCCTTCCTTCCCTCCCCCATTTCGCTCTTTCCTCGGGCTTCTGAGCTCGACACCAATCTACCATTAAAACACGTGTTGTGAATCGAAAGATGTGTCGTCTTGTCCGTTCCTATGCTTATTCTTTCTGTTCTATTGAATCTTCTGCTATCGTTTTTTTAGTTTGAATCGCGTGAGCTCAGAGCACACTATGACTATGTATGGTTGTCAGCATTGTAAAAAGCTTTTTCTTTTTTTCAAAGCAAATTGTCTCTTACCAGCACGGTCGATCAGCGATGGGGTGACCTCTGTGCGAAGTAGGATGTGCACAGCCTCCGAGAGCCGAGCGAAGTGCTTCCAGTAGCGAGATGGCAGAACATCTAGGGTACATGGCAGGCCGTAGAATAACAGCCACAGCCGCCATTCACTGGCTTTCCAGAAAGCCCTCTCAAGGAGGGACCTTGGGAGCCGGGTGACAGAGTGAGGAGGCCTGATGCTCAGCAGTCGTTCGTTGACTCTGCAGAGAACTGCTGGCCGACCTGCATTTCGCATTACAAAAACGTAACTGAAACACTCTCATTCTTAGCTAGCAGCCACCAAGTAAGCAAAACACTGTGCATTCAAATTTCCAATGGTTGAAACTCCCACCCTCGCCGAAGATAAGCAAAATACAGACAAAGTCTCGCGCCTCGGTATTTGCAGCCTATTACTGCATGAGGCAGCACCCAGAAAATTAAAATCACATCATGACTCGAGATTAGGATTCTCTTGTTGAAATCTACTTGCTTGGACGAATGCCTCCAACAGGCCACGAGCATTGTCATCTTTATAGGTATATGTCACCTATTTAGTATTGCTACGTCACATATCTGGTATGGCCATGTGATAAGTACCATATTTTACAATGTATAAGACGCACCCCCCCACTTTTTGCAAGTGTCTAAGTAAAAATTAGTATATGAGACGCACCTGTGTATAATACGCACTGCCGAAAATTGTGGAAAAAAGTGTTTCTTAAGTATGAGATGCCTCGTTGTATAAGGCACTCCACCCTTTTTCGCAAGTTTCTAAGTAAAATTAGTATATAAGACGCACCGCTTAAAATTTTGGAAAAAACGTGTCTTATACACCGGAAAATACGGTAGTCAAGAAAGTGTAGAACATGACAGTGACCAGGGGGGGTGGGGGGTCGGGTCACTTTCACCCAATGGCGTCACGAGGGTCAGCGGCACCCGGGGCGGTAGCCCGCCGTGACCCCCCCCCCCCCTCTCGCGTGGCCTGCCGCGACTTCCTTCCCCCCCCCCAGCTCTCGCGGCCCGCCGTGACACCCCCCTGAGCCCTGCACCCGGGGCGGTCCGCCCCCGCCCCCCTTGTGACGCCACTGCTTTCACCTGCCGGTTTATTGCTCTAAGCCCCACCTACCTTCTTGCCCTGACTGTACCTTAAAGAAAGTTCACATGTCTGAACCAACTGGAAGAAGATCTATGCAATTGTGATTAAGTGTAACTAGTTTCCATCGTTCAAAAAGAAAAAAAAAACACTTAAAAGGACGGAGGACAGACGCTCACAGTTCTTGCTTTTTGCAAGAAATGCTTTTTCTTTATGTTTGAACAGTAGTTTATTCAACGAGCTCTGCTACGTGTAGTTTCCATCACTGTTGTTTTTGTATCCGCTAATCCAAATGACTCTGTTTACCACTGCTTGGCTTGGAGCTTACCAATGTAGAATCTTTGCTCGGAGTTGCAAGATCCCAGAAAGAGCTCCGTCAACTGCTTCGTCACACCCAACAACACACAGTGCATGTAATCGACAGGATATCCCCACACAGGGTCGAAGTTGGGCACGCTGGCAAGGGCAGAGGGTCCTTTTACTCCTTCCACAGGCTCCCGGAATCGCTTCGCAAGTGCGGTATCCCTTGATAAAGACTCTGGTGTCCTTTGGGGCGGGACTTCTTCTCCCTGGGAGTAGCGTATGCATCCTGTAAAAATGGAAACAGTGCAATTATAGCACGAGTCTCGCACCTACCACTCATTGTCCCAGAGCTAACACAGGTACCTCCAAAGCAAAGCCTTTATTTGAGACACCAAAAATCACATGAATTAAGAGATTAGTGTTAGTATGAAATGACCATGAATATATGTCAAAAATCAGGTTTGAACTTATGACAAAGGCATATAGCCTTTGTCATAAGCTTGTAGCACACAGCGCACGCAAGCGCAAGTGGGCTTGCTCCCTGTACGGCGGCACTGTTCTCCTCAGTGCTTGCCCATTGTAAGGGTCGTCAGAGTGATGAGGAACTTCGTTCTTGCATGCGCTTGCCTTTAAAACAAAGCCACGCAGTGATCAAGGCGTCCTCCTTGATCACTGCGCGATTAGCACAGGTAATTGACAGCTCCAGCTGTCAATTACCTGTGCTAATCTCTTTATGTGCCGAGTACATGTACACTTGGGAGCAAAAGTTTGGATAACACGGGACAGCTTAGGTACCTGCTTCCGTGTTATCCAAACTTTTGCACTCGAGTGTACATTACACACATATATATACTATATATAAACTCTGTCCAAGCATCTCATGCATGACAACTATAATCACAAGCCTACCTGCAATGTATTCTCCCCTTATCAGGCACCATGGGCATCCGAAGTAACCAGAATAGAGCACATGATTTTGTACAGCTGCACGTGCAGGGGCGTCTGCACAGCAGCAGATGAGATGCACTTGTGATTTGTAGCTTCTTGTTCCACATGTCCACTCGATCGGCTCCATGTCCATCAAGACATCCACAAACGTTCCCATGAATAGCATCATATTTGGGTGTTTTGGCCCGAACCATAGTCCCGCCAGAGTTGTATTGCGAAACCTCTGTTCCGGTGGAAGTTCGCTTACAGTAAACTGTATCGGCCAAATAGAAGACCGAGATGACTTGAACACTGGACTGCCGTCTGTATTCACTGTCAACGTTAAGTCTCCCGGCTTTACCACAGCATTCTCCTTCAGGTTACGATACACAGATCCGATTGTAATGTCTGTGATCGAGGGGCTGGACAGGGACGTCTCAATGGTGGCAAGACGTTCGTTGAGAGTTTGTTTTGTCTTCGCAATCACGTGCTTCACTTGTTGTCCAACATCCAAAATCGTGAAGTAGTTGCATTCTGCTTCACTATCAACTGAAGCACTGCACACAGTGCACTTCAACGTGCCGGTGTCGTCTTCTTGCAGAAGTGCACTACAGTTCGTACGTTCACAGTAGAAGTACTTTTTGGCAACTGTAGAGGCTTTCCGAGTCCAAAGCTTGCGGAAGAGGTATTTACTCCCTGGCAGAACATTCTGATTTTGCCCGAACAAGTTGTTGACAAATTTTAGAACATCATCGAGTGCACTCCAACTGAAGTTATGAGCATGTACAATTGCTATCAGCATAGCCACAGCACTGGCCTTTGTCGTGCTGGAGTGAGGCAGAGTAGAGGTTCCGAAGCGAGCAAAGCACCTCCCCATTAGGTCGTCTTCATCTTCACATGCACCAGCAATGATGTCCTGGGGAGTTCTGCTGTCGACGTCGCCGTCGTCGTCCTCTTCCGGTACGATCTCTTCACTGAGGGGAACGTGAGGAGGCGCAACCTCGTCAGGATCTTCGAGGTCTTGACTGTCAGACACATCGTCCCCGTCTAATTGCGAGTCAACGCCATCGTTCTCATATGCTTCGAAGTGGGTTTCATCTTCGCACGAAGACGTCGGCGATCCAACGCGGCATTCTCCGGAGTGTTGTTGCGAGTTGTCTGCGCCGTCGTTCTCGAGCAGTAACTGCTGCTGATCGTTTGTCCCCTTTGCTTGCCGTTGCAAGTCAACGACCGGAGTCGACTGTCCCGGTGAGTCAGCAGGGGGGACGCTCGGAGTCGACTGTCCCGGTGAGTCAACAGGGGGGGCGCTAACTGAAACTCCTGAAGTCGAAGCACACTTGGCAAGTTGTTCCGTACGGTAATAATGTCGGGTGGACCTAGGAACAACATACTCCGCACCCTTGCGGAGATACTTTTTTCTCCTCGACGGGCCGCCGCTTGGGTCACCGTCGCTTGGTTTTTCTGGGTTTTCCATTTCAACAGTTGCCAGAAAGGAATGGCATGGTTCCAAACTTTAGGCAGCACAGCACACAAAAAACTGACGCCTTCGGAAAACACGGTTACCGCAGTTGCCGTTTCAGAAGCACCGAGCAATGTGCTCGGATGGTTTTGTTGACCACCGGCTTGTGCTTGGATTGTGTTGGATATTGCATGGATCTTCGCCAGGTGCTTGATAAAAAAATAATTAATTAAAGTTACATTATTGAAATATGTAACATCCCCAGAAACATATTTAGAAGTAATCGACATAACTAGCCTAAGAGTGAATGCAAAATAATAATGTGTCCCGTCTAAATTGAGATTAATCAAATACTGCATAAAAAAATTAACTTCGAATACCGCTTAAGTGCCCCTTTAAATATTTCTCATATTTTATTTTATGCTTATAAATCATGAAGTCTCGGGTGATGTTGTATGACGGTCACAACGTCAATTTCAGGAATACGTTGTTTAGTGGTGGCTACAACTTGGCTTCGTTTCCGGCCGGTTAAGCGACTGGCTTCTTTTCTTTTCATTGTGCGGCTGTCGTGTTTGTTGTTCTTTCTTTTGTGCCACGCTAAAGTGTTGTGTAGCTGAAATATGTTCGCGTACGTACGGTATAAGGATAAACACAGAGCCCTGGTGCCCATTACGCTCATCAAACAGTTTAAACCGACAGACGTGGATGATTTTTCATCCCGAGAAAGTCAAAATGGTCTTCTGGAAAAAGAAGGATGGTACCCTGGCCGGGCACTACAAAGCCAACGTCCTCATGCTTGGAGGTAAGTTCCCTCTCGTTTCATTCAGTCGCGTACTCGCCACTGGTTTGTTGCACCAACTCGAATCACATCTAAGCTTATATTTTGTTTGCCTTACAGTCTCAACAGATGGTAACTGAACGTATAACCCTTTTGGCACGGCGTGGCCATTTGAGCTTTGGCGCAGTTAAGCGCCCTAATCTACTACTTCTACTTGGAGGCAAGTTAATGCTGACACGTTGCCCTATGGGACGGGCGAACTACCGCGGCCCCTTCTGTTGTGGGAAATGAATTACAGGCTGTGTTATTGCCCTTGTTTGAGAGAACTGTTCTTCTATTCAGAAACCGAAGACCTGTTGCTGCGCGCGATGATCAAGCAGAAGTTGGCCATTCCTTCTATCATCTATGATGACCGTGTGGAACAACCACCGGAGGTAAGTCACAGTGCGTAAGGTTTCCTGAAGGACTCACTAGCTAGTGTTCGCAATAATCATTCTTGGCGTTTTCGTTTTGAGTTCCTTTTCCTTCTTGTCAGGAAGTTAGACCACTACTCGAAAGAGTAAAGCTATACGCGCTATGTCGTGCACCTTGACCGGAAATGGCTATACACACTACACGAAGCTCATATAAAAGGAATGGTTACGAGTTTCTGAAGCTGTGGCATAGCATAATGCTAAGGTGTCTGCTCCATACGCAGGGGGCCCCGGTTCGATCCCCACTGTAAGCATACTTTTTTTCTAGAACATTTTTCTTGTCGAGCATTTGGCGATATTTACATTTCTTTTTTACGATTAGCACTGAAAAAAAAAAGAATTTTGTCGACGAAACTTTGGAGAACTAAATGGTATGGGACTCCCGGAGGTGCAATCGGGGACAGCGGGGCTTGGGTTGCTGGCTGGACGCTGTGTATGGGTTAAGTTTTGTAATTAGCAACCGCACATTGTCGCCGTGAAGCAGGGTGAACGCAGGCGGGGGGTTAACGCACCGTCTGAAAAAGGTGACCCAAATGGCATGAGCTCTCTGCGTAGCGCTAATAGCCATTTCCAGCGAAGTGCACGACGTAGTGCGTGTAGCTTTACTCTTCTCGAAAACATTGCGATCCACTTGCACTTTTTCAACTATCCTTGAGATTGTTAAAGGTGCAGTGCAACGATTTTCAGACTTTGGCCAATTAACTGCGGAAATTAATCTGCGTCAGATATAGAACGAAAAACCGAAAACCGCATTTTCTTGCGAGCGCTAGTTCTTATTTTAATAAAAATGAAACAAATCGAAGGTCGAAGTGCCTCAACTCTTCTCGCCGACTTTCGAGTGACGTACTCTGGGGGTTCACGTGGTTTCCCCTTGGGCCCTCTCTTCAAAGACCCCAGCCGCTTCCTCCGCGATTGTCGACTTTCAAAGGATTAGCCTCGTCGAAGGTCGCTGCGCGCAATGGACACAAAGGACGGTTCGCCACGGGGCTGACTGCGAGTGTAGCCGCGGAGGGGGACAGGGTTTGTTGACTTCCGCGTACCCCCAGAGACGCTGTGATTTTAGTTCCCGTAGCCACCACAGGCGGCTGCAGATCGGCAAATAATTCGTTTTTTGCCTCGTGATTACGCAGCAGAATAGCCGTTTTTCGGGGAAAGGTGACGCGTTTTTGGTCACTTGGGTTTGGATAAACAATATAAAAAATGAAAACTGGCAATTCTTTCAACATTGAAGCCGTTGCACCGCCCCTTTAAATTTAAGTTTTTTATAACTAATGGCTTTATAAAACAATTTTTTTTTCTAATGTGTCTTTCTGGATCTTGTGGTGAGAGGTAATATGTTTATGTCCCCTCCCGGACAGTAGAAAGCGAAAGTGCAGAAAGTGGTTCTGAAAGTTCTCGTCGGTTGCCTGAGGGCAGCCGGGATGTGCAGTTAGGACTTCACGAAATGCGCTATAAATCGTAGCACATTTTGTGAAGTCCTAACTGAATATTCTGGGCTTCAATTCTTTGTTCACCGCTCACTGCTAGCGTTTGCTACGGGGGAGGATTCTCACGCTGAACGCTTCTGATAAAGTAAATAGACTTGTTGCACTGCTCTGTGGATGCAATATACACTTAGCATTTTGTTTTAATCTTACAAGTGCAAACGGGATTGGTGCCTGTCTGTGTGGCTAACACATGATTGCATATGTTCTACGTCTGAGGTTGCCATAAATTGGAACCATTTCCGATTAATGGCAATCTAGCTTTTTCCTTTTTGCCCGAGATTGAGTTTTAAGTTTGGATCGCCGTTGTTCCGTGCAAATGCTTGCAACCCTTTATGGGCATAGTTTTCTGAGAAAGCAAGTCTTCAAAGCTATACACTCCATGCGCATTCACTCTACGGAGAACACAGCCATGAAATAAAATGAGATGCCTGTTTGCATTATACATGAATATCAGGTGGCCTGATTGTCTGGAACACCATGGTACACATCCAGAGAACAAACACTGGCTGTTTTAAAAGTTGTGAAGCGTCATTGCCACGGGACATGACATATTTATTAGAACAGCCAACGATGCAGTAGTTTATGTTGGCAACCTAGTGCTGTCGCACCATAGCCTAACTTTAGCAACGATGGATCGCCAGTCGCTGTGCAGAGTGAATAGTTCTTTCATTCTTTTTTTTAAATTTTCATTCATTTTCTTTTGCTCTTGGTTGGCCAGATCATCAAAGTGCCTTGTTTACTCATGTTTTATAAAGTGCTTTTGAGTAGAGCATTCTGTTACCAAATAAGATCAAAGAAGAATTTGATAGACAATCCTTAATTGTGCTCTATCACCTAAGGTTTGCTTTCTAAACATCTCATTTTGTATGTGCAATCTGTCTAGAACTGCCAATCTACCACTTCCGGCGTGGCACAGACAGAGCAAGTGCAAACAACTTCAAAAAGGCGGCGTTCTGGAGAGCTGCACAAAAAAGGCAAGTCATTGGAATATTTCAGTCTAGATAGAAGCGCCAGAAGACAGGGACAAAGTGGTGGAGGTAACGAAAACACAGAGCGCATTCACACCTGAAAGTTTATTAGAAACACACTGACTTAAATACTGTAATGAAACCACTTCTCTTCCAGCCACTCAACTCTCTCTCTCTCTAAAAATAGGATTTCCTTATCTAACAGCGCCACAAACGGCTCACTGATGCCCTTATCGGCGCCCCTCATTTTGATGATAAACGCTTCGTGGATTTCCTTAGCTGTTTTTTCGCTCAGTCATCCCAAGATGGTTGTGGTTGGAAACAAGGGGGTGCACGGGCATCGATTGCAATGCACGGCCAGAATCTCAAACGGCGTCTCTTTGATAACTGCTGCGTGTTCTCCTGCACGGTCATTTACGCAGTGGCCTGTTTGCCCTATGTAGGTACGCCCGCAGGATAGTGGGATGTCATAAATGACAGTGGTTGAACATTCCAAAAACTTATTTTTGTGTTTCTTTTTCCGGTCTTCATTATCCCTGTCTGGAGCATTAATTAATTTTCACACAGAAAAAGGCTTATTCGGTGTCAAAAAAAAACGGAATGTTGCGACGCCATGCCGCATCAGTTAGGTCTGAGAAGGAAGTATAGAGGTGTACCACAAAACGTTCATAAACGGCAAAAAAGTACACTGGCCATCATGCCTTACCTTCATACTGTCTCCCACAATTTCTAATAAGTTGCGGGGCATTACAATGTATATATATATTATAGAAAATGAGGTGGCATGGAGCCTACCTGATAAAATTCTTTAAACTCCCATTCTGCTCCCAACTTTCTCCAAGACCTAGATTTTTCTGCTTTCAACTTGCTCCAAAACGCATTATTTTTTTCTCCCAAGATTGCCCCAAAGCTTTTCTGATATGTTCCACCCCTCCATGTAGCAGCAGCTGCAATATTTTAGTTATATTTATCACACATCTTTTCTTTATTTAGGGTCACGGGGCACTGTTCCTGAAAAACTCTATGAGGAGGCGCTGGCTAAGGTCCAGTCATTAAAGCTGAAAGTGAAGAGCCTGAAGCTTCAACTGAACGAGGAAAGAAGCCATTCTAGAAAAATGGAGAATGTACTGCTCTCAAGACTAGGTAAGTTCATTCAGCATGACAATCTTTTGTTTTATATATAAGCTCCTTCCTCGCATTTTAAGCTGCAATGTGATTGCTGCACCGATTGCCCCAAGTTGCTCACTTTGCCACATTAGGGCAGCCGCATCGCGGGGGACGCCAGTCTCTAGTTCAAGCTCTCATTGAGCGTATGTGTATGTCGTTTATTAACAACACATCTCTGATGACAAAGGCCATTCACTCTCCAGCAGTGCACTGCAAGGTCCAGTCTATCTGATTTTGAATCATTGCAACACCATTTTTTCCATGACCGGGCTGATGCGTCGAGACCTTGCGATCAGCACAGAAAACCATTTGGGCCGTGACCATTTTTACAGCGAAGCTGTTAAGGGCGAGTTCCCCCACCATCGTGTCCGCGGACAAGGCGTGTCAAAACAGAACTCGAGCCAGTTCACCGTCACCCTCACTCGCGTACGACGAGGATAGTCGCCCATTGTGTTCCGTGCTGTCTCTCCCCCAACGCTGTTGGCAATGGAGGCTAGCCGGTCCATTGTGCTGTCGTGCAGCTTCACCTTCTTCCTCAGCGTCCGCGTCAGCGGCCACCTGCGTTCGTGCCATTGAGCATGCCTTATGATTGGCGCAGCCCTACTAGAATAAAACGTCATCGTCTCACCTGCCAATCGTGTGTGTCCCGTGACGTCGAGATCGCGCTAGCGCTCTCATCAGTTGCCCTTTGGACTCGGATGAGTCGGCCGCGTGCGATCGCTTCGAGTTCACTGCGTTGAGTGGTTCCGAATCCCCTGTGATAGAAGAGCAGATCACAAGAACAGAAGCAGCGATGTGACTGGCGCCAGCGGGCCAACGCCACGGTCGACGATCGTTCCACGGAAGCCTAGCGCGAGGCCCGGCGAAGACAGGACGCCACGCCGTCTGAACAGTTCTTGGGTGTGACGGCAAGGTTCTGGAGGGAGCTTGTGGAGAACCTGTTCAGCGTCACGTGCGCCGTGTGCGACCGACTCTGGTTCGCTGGAGACGTATCCATGATCGGCGGCGTGAGAAACGGCCGCGGGCGCGTTGCGGCAGTGTATCAAGTTCGATTCGGAGGCGTTGCCATCTACGCGTGGAACGATTTCCTTGGTGCCGTCGAACAGTACGAGATGGCGGTCGCAAATAAAGCCCCCCCCCCCCTTGCGACGCCCAAGAGTGACATTGAAGCATTCATGATAGACGTCTTCGGCTGGGTCATGCTTGGCGACAACACGTCTGTCGTAGTGACCGGTTACTTTAACGTTGACATTGCACGCCAGGAGGGAAAGCGGTTCACTTCGTTTGTGCTCGAGTGCTTCGGGCTTGCGTGTGTGAACAAACCTACGGTGCGCACGGCCAGGCATCGGACGTGTATAGATCTTGTCTTCACGAAGAACGTGCCTGCTGTCAGCGTACACCTTATGGCGGTGTACCATAGCGATCACAAGGCCATGGTCACTGTGACTACGAAATCAATAACAACCCCGGATTGTCTGATTCTTTAATCATTCAAATAACCAGTTACATCATTACACCTTAATCGTTATAATTATAAATACTTAAATCCCTCCATAGCACAGCTTTGCTGGCCTTCCATCTTCACCAGAGTCGAAGGGCTGAAAGTTTTTTTTTTTTTTTTTAAATTAAGAAACACATAGCTCGGCTTTATGGCTGAAACCGACACTCCAGCACCAACGTTCAATGACAGCAAAAACCACACATTCATCTGATATTTGTATAATGTTTACTCTTGTTTAGTGCAACAAGCAAAATTGGTGCGATCGTTGTCATGGCTAGGACATCAGTAGTGCTAATTTCCAACATTATTACTACTGTTTAGTGTTTTTGGAGTTTATTTTTGGTAAAAATTGAATGGTGTTTTTCGGAGTTTATTTTTTTGCAGGGAAATTTGAGGTTTATTTTTGTTACATTCCGAAATCTCCATAATTCAGCATTTATTCTTGTCATATTCCCAATTCTCCAAAATATTGTTGCCTCTTTCAGGAGTCAGAAATAAGTTCTCACATAAAGTTTACAGGCAAATGTTCTACGGATTTATCTGAAAACAGGGACCCCAATTATTACCTGATTTTAGCTATTTCGAAATATTCACTAACAAGCAATTACGTTGTAACAATTACCTTGCAAGCATTTCTAAAATTTGCTGTTGATTTTTCACTAAGAAAAGTGTTGATTGGGCAAGCAAATACGGTATGGCCTTCATACACTCAGAACCGCGACTTTTAAGATTCATATTCCTATGGCCAATCTGAAAAGTCACAGTTCCTTCGTAGATTTGCTAGCTCCAAAACATGTTACATTAAGTCGGGAATAACTATGTGAATAGCGTAAAGGCCCGTTCACACTCTTGCGACCGAGTACGACTGAGAGAGACCAGATCTCTTAAAACTTCTTAAATTTTTTTAGAACGAGGGAACACACTGGCATTGTGGCGCCATCTATGCGGTGACCCTGGAACTGCATTTCACAAGGCGAAGGTTTTGCAGGATTTCCGAGGTCAAATGTGCGTAATACCCATAGAAAGGCTCGTTTATAACATTGACAAAAGTTTTTTGAGCCAAGAAAGAAAGGATAATGCGCGAGAGAAATAAAAAAATATGCCGGACCGCCGAGTTTACACTGCTACCCAATAGATGGCGCCAGTGTGTCCTCTGGTTTAAGAAGTTTTAAGGAACCCGGGTTTAAGTGGTCGCAAGAGTGTGAACGGGCCTCAATTGTATGAGCGTAGAGTGTTATTTAAGCCCACACTACCTCATGAAGGACGTAATTTGCATGGCCTTGTTCACAATCTATCACAGAAGCGGAGTCTTCTACCAGGACATCACACCATATGGCTCGGAGCTGCCTTGCTGACGGTTCCCTTTCCCGCCTGGATGTACCAGATTGCCTGGCTCATGTAGGTCCAGCCTCGCACGCTCGTACCTGGTCTCCAAGCAAAGACGCTGGAGGCTTGGACTGCGATGATTGCAGTTCAGAAGAGCTGTGTCAGGACCCCTTTGCTCTAGAGGTGTCAGGGGAACTCCCTGAAGTCTCCGGGGGGTTACCACATGAGTCTGTGGTAGCAGCGCCACCACCTGGTCCTGTGGCAGTCGTGCCGTCACCCTGTCCTGTGGCAGTCGTGCAGTCACCCCGTCCTGTGGCAGTCGTGCCGCCACCTCGTCTCATGGCACCTCGGCCTGTGACAGTCGTTACACCACCTCGTCGTGCGGCCCCATTGCCACCACCTCGTCCCAAGACAGCATTGCCACCACCTCGCCCAGTGGCAGCTTTGCTACCACCTGCTACCATGGCAGTTGTGCCGCCACCTCGTCTCGTGGCAGTCATGTCACCTCCTCGACCTGTGGCAGTCGTGACACCACCTTGTCCTGTGGCCGCATTGCCACCAACTCGTCCCGTGGCAGCATTGCCATCACCTCCTCGTCCCGTGGCTATAAAGCCACCTCCTCTTGTGGCAGGGGCCGTTGGAGATAATGATCAGGTATGTAGGCCATATCTGATTTACATGTTACAGCCGACTCATGTAGGGGGCTGCAACAGCAGTCGGACACTCTTCAGTTTTGCCCAAAAGAGTTCAATTGAAGAGCTGTTGAAGAAAAGGCCAAACTATGTTCACAGTTTATTAAAGCACAATCATCTTTTTGGGAACTAAGCTCATCAGTTGCGAACACGTTCCTATACTCCGTTTCAGCTTACGGTGGACTGCAACGGACGCTACAAGTCGTAGCAACCGATCCAGTGCATATGAACGTTTCACGTGACCACGCACCTGATGCTTCGCTGCGTCCGTCCCAAAGGTGACGTGACGCTCGCGCGGCGTTGGATTGGCTCCAATTGCTCGTAGGGTCCTCTGCGGTTCATCGTAAGGAGAAAAGGAGCATAGTGGGATCGCTCATAGGAGCGGTGGGTAGTGCGCATGCGCATATAAGCACTTGACCTGCCGCATGTGTGGGAAATGCAACTGTGAAGCAATCATATAGTTTACTGCATGCAGTCTGTGGGTGCGGCCAGCCTTGGAATATTGTACATTGGCCTGTATGTTGTCCGAAATTTTAGTCACTTTATACCGGGTGTCTTAAATCGACCACAAAATTTGGTTTCTTAACCTATCGTGCTACGATTTTGTGCAGCGTTGCCCACAGATGGTGAATTTTGTTTGTATGATTTGCAAAGACGAACTTACCTGAGGAAAAAGTAAAGAAAGAAAAAGGCTTAGCTCTTATGAAAACGCAGCGAAGCTACCGGTCTTCAAACAAAGCGGCGCCGTTTCGCACGGGAGACAAGAGATGGCGCAAGTGGTCACGATGCCAACTGCCGCCAACGAACGAGCATACGGCGCCGAGAGCCGGCGTCAAATAGCGGACAATCTTTTCAACTCAAAAGCGGCGCGTGTTCGGCAGGCGACGACAGTCGCAGTAACAAAAACAGGCGCGGTAACAAGTACAGTGAAACCTCGTTAATTCGGATCTCATCGGACCGGCAAAAATGTCCGAATTATCCGAAAGTCGAAATATCGAAAGGACAAAGAAAACTGCGCGAAAATGTTTCCCTGTGACATACCTTTATTTTGAGAAGAAATCTGTTATTACTGCCTGCTTCCTGGACGACACCGGGGCGGACACGGCAACTTCCCTTAGCGCGGTCGAGTGCTCCACCGCACTCGCACTGTCGGAGCTACGCATCCCGTGCGCTGACGATTTAGCACAGCAAGGCCTCTTCTAGTTTCGGGTGCACGACCGCCCACGGCCGCTTTCTTTTCGCATTGAACTTCTCGCTCTGGAAAGGCCGTAGGATATCAGCCTCAATTTTCACGTACGTGGCCAAACTGCTTCTCTTGACGTCGTAACTTTCCATCACTTGTCTAGAGACGCCGTCCTTCAAGACCCTTAGTATTTCCACTTTCATCGCTAAATTCTTAACCTGGTACAGCCAGTACAGCTGCAACGGAAAACGAGTAGCACAACTGACCAATAATCGGAGCGGCAAAATCGCGACACCCGGCACTACTTTTCCCGAGCGCGCCGACAGCGAGAGTGCCAGTCACGTTGCATTTTTACAACGCGGGGGTAGCCGGTTAAAATGGCGGGCTTTAGGATCCCCACGTTGAGGCACGAAACGTGACTGTCACTCTCACTATCGGCGCGCTCGGGAACGATAGCCCCGCGTGTCGCGATTTTGCCATTCCGGTCGTCTCACTTGTGCTACGCTTTGCTATGCTTCTGCCGCTTCCATGCCAGGAGAGTAGTGGGTAGCGCGCTGAAGCACGGCAATCCAGAGCAAAACTGGTGCGAAACACGGAGAACCGGAAGAGCGGAGAACCATGGGAAAACCGGAAAAACCGCGTGTGCACCTCGGATGGATGGCGTTCATACTCTCTGGAACGGATGGTAGCTAGCGCCACCTGCCGAATTCGTCCGAATTAACCATAGCGCGCCGCGTTCCCTCCGAATTAATGATTGTTTGCTGCCATTGTCTAATACATACGTTTGACGGGACCGGATCGGCAGTTCGAATTATTCGAATTTCCGAATAAGCGGGTGTTGATTTAACGAGGTTTTACTGTAACTGCAAAGCAGATGACATAAGTACCACGAAATAAAACAGTCAAAATAACCCAACAAACTATTTTTTTAATTGATTATGTGTCCATTCAATGTGTTTTATTCGTAAGGATGGTAAAATAATGCATTGCAACTGATATCAGAAAAGCTTGCGCCGCTTTTGAGTCGAAAAGATTATTTGCTAAAGACGCCGGCTCTCGACGCTGTATGCTCGTTCGTTGGCGGCAGTTGGCGTCGCGACCGCTTGCGCCATCTCTTGTCTGCCGTGCGAAACAGTGCCTTATTGTTTGAAGACCGGTGACTTTGCTGCGTTTCCATAGGAGCTAAGCCTTTTTCTTTCTTTACTTTTTCCTCAGGTAACTTCGCTCTTTGCAAATTTTGCAAAAAAAAAAAGCACCATCTGTGGGCAACGCTGCACAAAATCATAGCGCGATAGGCTAAGAAACCAGTATTTGCGGTCGATTTAAAGAGCCTGGCCGCTACTTAGGACACCCGGTAGATGGACTCAATACCGCTGAGTGACATTCCTGCCAAAACATCCAATTGATGACCGAAAAATTGGTCGGCAACTGTTGTCCCACATACTTTTTAAAAGTGGGCGCTTGCCTTTTTTGCAATGCCATAATGCCACTAGTGGTGCAAGAAAAACAGGGCAACAGAAGTTACACGTGCGCATTGGAGAAAAAGATGGAGAGGTGAATGGGCTGTTCGAAGATGCCTTTCCAAGGTTAGTATAAGGTCATGACAGTAGCATAGAGGGGCAAACTGTTGACAAAAAAAATATAAGAACATTTAGAAGATGACCACAACTGGGCAGCCCAGTGCATTGTGCTGGCTGCATCAACTGGACCTTTTCAGACATAACAACCAAGAAATTTTTGCACATATCCTTAAAAGAGTTGAACAGGACCTTTACTCGTGGATATAAGGGCTGGGAGAGCTCATCAACAAGGTTCTGCTCTAATGAAATCTTTTGTGTGGTAGACATGTATCCTTTTTCCACTGATCTAACGTATTGTAATTCTCACTTTCGCACAGGTTGACCTGGGCGACGGCCTGTTCATGATGGCAGCGCAGTTTAATCACTGTGTTAAGAAGTCTGCCACGGACTCGAAAATGGTGCGGAATACCGCCCTATCGTTGTGGACACACGAAGAGCTGTTGGTGCGGAGTGTGACGGGGAATTACTCCCGCCGATTTCTCAAGGAGTGTCCTGAGGGCACAAAGCAGCCTATGACGCCCAAGAAACTGAAAATAGTTCGGGGTAAGTATGAACTTCCCATTCAGTAATAGCATTCTAATGAACAAAAGTACTCATCATGGTAAATGACAGTGTGACGTAGAAATGTGCACTTGTGCAAGATAGCGTTACTTAAAATTAAAAAAATTACAGACAAGCTGGTGGGTTTTCTGCATCGTTAAAGGGATATGAAAGTGAAATTTTAGCACCTATTTGTGTGGATGTGGTCTGTGTTATGACAGCAGCTCAGAAACATCATTATTTTATTCATAAATGCCAGAAAATCACTTTTAACATGAATAAAACCAGGGCTGGGCGTGGATCAAAAATTTTATCCCGATGAATCGCCACCATTTAATCGATTGATTGGTCGCGTTGATTTGCAGGCAAATAGCTTTAAAATACGAAACTGCAGGAGAACCTTGTTAATTTGAAGTCGGTTGGACTATGAAAAATTTACGAGTTAAGCGGATTTGCAAATTATCCAAAAACGAAATAAACCGACTAAAAATTGTGTGCGAAGCCTTGAATCTTGAAGGGAACATTTTATTCAAAACGAGTAGTCAAAACGGCAGAACATCACCCGAAGTAGTTGATGATGTGGGACTGCCGCGTTCTGTAATTACCGGCACTGACCGTCGTATTTTCAAAAGGGCTAACTAGGCGCGACATCTCAGAATCACCGCCGTTACATTTCATAAAGCTCCGGACGACATTCAGCGACTCTATAACTTACCCTAGAGCGGGGGCCCGAGGCGGCTTATCATTTTCATCGATCTCTGCCGTCACCCTCAGTGATTTTGCTCTCAAGGTCTGCGGAGCAGGTTTACTCATTCTCTTCCATGTTTAAGTAGTCTGTGAAAGTATGCCAACCGACTAACTGTCACTGTCCTTAATGCGGCAGCAAAGCTCCTCTCCCTCATCGTCAATCCCAGGGACAATACTGGCACTAGCATTGGCGGTATCCTCCTGCTTTACGGCCGGTCGCATGTAAACGATTTGGCGAGCGACGAGACAAGCGACGGCGACCCGCTTCACTGTTGCTCGGTCAATCGCGTGACGAGGCAAACCGCATTAAAGTGACGGGAGCGATCGACCAAGGCAATGAGCAACGCGACGGACGACAGTGAGAAATCTCTGTTGCTTGTTGCTGATTCTCGCCGATGTGGCTGTCGCTCGCGAAATCGCTTACATGCGGTTCAGTAACGGCCCGAACCACAGCCCCACGAATTAACCGGGTAGGCACGTGTGGAGCGCTCAGATTATCCGGTCATATTTTCATGAGAAGCCACGGGACCGTGGAAGTTTTGTGAATTATTCGGTATTCCGAATGAACCGAGATTGAATTATCGAGGTTCTACTGTACTCAATTATCCTTTGACAACTTTGTTGAGTATCTTAAAGACAGCACAATGTACATTTCATACTGAAGATATGTAGTTCAAGGTGCTGTTGGCACCTTGAACTACATATCCTGTTAGCAGGATATGTTAGCTGTTAGCAGGCGGTTCAAAGACATGGAATGTTTCTAAAACGGACCCATTAGAAGTAGTGCCAGTCTGGTAGAATGGCTCGCTCATAATTATTTAGGCTTGAATGATAACTTCTACAAGGCGACGCAGGGCAAAGCCGGCAATCACATTTTTCAGTCACACCCTTTCCTTGCTTGAAAAGTTTGCTGCACTACCTTGTAGTTCTGTTCACCTGGATAAGGCATGTGGGCTCATGGCACGCATCCCCAATGCAGAGGCGTGTGGTACAAATAATTGGTTTTGCGTACAGGGGCAAAGCAACAATGTTAAGATGAAAATAATTTGCATTGTAATTTTTACATTTATTCATCGTGTACCGGAGGATAGAGAAAGCATCTCCTTCCTTCGAAATGTCGCAATTGCACTGTGGGATTGCAAAGCAAAAGTCAAGTTTTTCCATCTGCAGCCGCGATTGGCAGCTGAAGGAACTACGGCAAAAAGATTATGTTACATTGCCCGGGCTTAAGCTGCAGCTTAACGCCCTCTAATGTCAGCAGAGAGAGGGATGGTGAAAGTGCCCCGAGAGATCATCACACAGGAACATGCGTGTGAACCTAATTACGTCAACTCACTCGCAGTCTTCAGGGTGACGCTGAAAATTGCGAGTGAGTTGAGGGGTGCCAGAAATGTCAATATTTCTCTTATTTTACGCAGCTAGGGCACGCAGGTGAAATCGGTTTTCTGTTCTTTACTTTGCAAGTGTCAACTAAGGGCAACTTCCACAAATATTTCACCAAAGTCTGGAAATCGTTGCACTGCCCCTTTAATTGGCTCTGCAAATATGTTTCATGTGGAGTCTTTTAAAGTCGTATGTTGATTATTGTGTGTCCTGTTCTGTTTCCGTTCTCCAGCTGCCCTACGTGCCTACATTGGGAACAGGCCGAAGGAAGAAGTCGACGCTAGGCTGGCCAAAACGAACACATACTTGGCCACCTACGTACAAGACACCTGCACTAGGTGGAAAAGAGCGCAGCTGAAGAAGGGCCAAGAGGCAGCAGCAGAGGCAGAGGAGATGGAGCTTCTGTCAATACTGTCTCCCTTACAGCACCCTACCTCCCCTTCTGGCACTGCAGAATAAAGGTAGTTTGACTTTCTGAGGGATTCATTTTTTGGCCAGCATACCGACGTACACGTCTGGACTGGCGTCTTATATATACTTGCAGGGATTAGATACCACATTCCTTATGCCAAACATGATTTTCTAACATGAATTTCAGAACACGAACACAAAAGTTCAATAACTATCTAACGGAGACTCCATGGATCAAATGAGAATCTCGGGCAACGAGAAGTCATATGGGTCCATATATCAAATAAGAATCTCGTATGAAACGAGAAATTATATAAAACGAGGATCTCATATCACTTCTCGTATAATATGAGAAATCTTATAAGTACTCATATAAATGAGAAACTCGTATCCTTCTCGTGTCCAATAAACACATATGAATTTCTCGTAAGCCTTTCTCGTAAGCCTGATATTTTTTCAGTAGGGTTCCCTCGCAGACCGATGCTTCAAACACAAGGTCATTTCTTTAAACACCAGATCCGTTGATGTCCGTCACGGTGCCATCATGCAAGGTGTTTTGCATCAATCTTGCCCTGTGCGCGCTCTTCATTGTCAAAGATGAAGACAAGCACCTCATCCGTAGTCGGCTGTTGCGTTGTTATTTTACCTGAAGTTACGCGGCAACCGTGGTTCATGCTGGTTATTCATTGTGCGCGCTAAAAGTATATTTCCTTGTTTGTTAGTGCAACTGATTCAGCACTGATGCATTCCTTATCTGCAGATAGGGTGTGGTAGGTTTCCAGCACCTCGCGGGTCAGTTTGTCTTTGTGCCTCCGTAGGATGCTTGTTTCCCCGAATAACGGACTGCATTTGCAATCATTACAATGTGTTTCAAGATGTCCTCCTACCGTGGCTCTGAGATAGTGATCATGTTCGCGTAGTCTATCTTTATGGCATCTGCCCGTTTGACCGACGTAGCTCTTGCCATACGAGAGTGGTATAATATAGACCACGCCTGAAGTGCACGGGGAAAAATGCTTGGCATGTTTCTTAGTGCACCTGTTTTTTGTAGCACCTTCGTCTAGCGAGTTTACTCTAGAGCAAATGTGGCTCCTTTTTCGCGGTGCCGAAAAGCAACTCGGACACCGTAACGACTCGCTACGTTTTAAAGTGTGTGAGGTCTTGTGGAGATAGGGAATTACCCCTGGTCTTGTTTTGTTGACATGCGTTTTGTTAGACTGGTGGCCTTTTGCCTTTTTCAAGAAGATGTCCGCTACATTAGCTTAATGCGGTAACGGATAACTGGCTTTTCTGAGTCTCTCAACCTGCATTGTGAAGCTGGCTTCCACAGTGTGGAACCACAATTTCTTTAGCGCAGGGCTCAAACAGGTTAGAGCAATGCCCCTCTTGACGATCTTAGACTGAGCAGAACTATAATCCAAAATTCTTTTCTTGGAGCGTGGGTAGTACGAGCAGCACACATGCGTTTCATCCAGGTGGAGCGAAAGGTCTAAAAACTGAAGGTCATTTCCTTTATGGACTTCATGTGTGAACCTAAGGACCCTCTACACTCAGTAAAGGTCGCCAAAATATCATTCACCTGTGTGTGCACAATTTCGCTACTTTTAAAAACGACCAGAAAATCATCCACATAGCGGGCCACCTTGTTAACTCTTTTACTTTGATGGCAGTGTCTACCGATAATAGGTAGATGTCGCTGAGGACTGGGGCTACGCAGTAGTTAATACATACTCCTGAATTTTGTAAGAAGCACCCATTCCGCCACCCAACAATCATGGACGCTAGATAAAAATGTAACAGCTCTATAAAGCTCTCAGTTGACATTCCACTAGAGCCTCTCAAGGAGAGCTCTCCATTGGCTTCAATATATTTTTTCAGCGAATGTAATAACCGTTATCGTGGTAATGAGTAAAAAAAGGTTTTCCACATCAATATTGAATGCAGTACCTATCTCACGGCTTTTTATTTGGGGGTATTCAACGATTTCCTCAGAATTCCCTGGTCTGAATGGGTCATTTATATTTAAAGATGACAGATGTTTTTTCAAGATAGAAAGACACTTGCCTTTGCCAGGAACCTTTTCTCGTGACAATTGCTCTAATTGGGCTTCCTCCTTTATGCGTCTTTACGATGAAGAATGCTTCCAGATGGAACTTGTCAGCCTTCCCAACTCTAGCGGCTAACTGAGTTAACGATAGACGTGCACAAAGACTTTTTGCATTGTTTCGGGTTTTCTTGATGCCCATTTCCACCTGTTTAAAATTTTTCTTCATTGCTGTCAAGGCCCTATTATTGTACATGTTTTCTGGTAGAACCACAAAGTGTACTTCCTTGTCTGATAATAAGACACGTAGTTCATTATTACCCATATAATCCACCAAGGGCTTAACATGCCCTACAGATGGTCTCGTCTGCTGAAAGTGAGGACTATCAACACATTCAGAGTTGCATCTAGGTTGGTCCGTCTCCACTGTCCTGTAGCTAATTTGCTTTGCTAGTGTGATCAGCTCCGGTGGGCTTATGACAGGTTCGAAACAGTACTTTGAGCCAACCACTAACCGCTTGCCTATATCCGGTGGCATTCTTATTTCGCCCAGTGTTGTGAAAAGGTCCACCTGGAGGGCACCGTTCTTTTTCTCTCTTTTTGGTCTGCAGATGCGGCCTAATCCTTTCCCAGAGAAACTCCGTAGAGTCTTTTGCTTCACCCATCCTAGCTCATCCTGCGGAGAGGCTCGAAGGTGCAGGCGAGAAGACGAGACTCCACCCCACGATGTGGAGTGGTCTCCAAGGCGGATGGAGAACCAGCCCGGCGCGAGCCCCCTTGACACACGGTAGCCACCTGGACGGCCCAAGAGGCCCAAGAGGCCAAAGAGGCTACAATTGTCACGTTCGCCCGGTCCGACACGCGAAATGATTGAGACAAGACCAGGTGAGACAAAGGCATGTGCGAAGGTATTAAAATAATGAATTAAAATTAGGAGGTAGTTATCACAATAGAGCAAAAAAATAGTTCAAAGCAGACCAGAGTTCCTATAGTCAAGTCCCCACAAAAGCTCGACTCACGCCTGACGTGGCGGGGCTTCAGGAGCGTTGCGGCCTTCGGTGTGGCCTCTGGAACCGGAGCGTCGCCGGGTTTGTCGTCGGTTCTGGAACCGGAGCGTTGCCGGGTTCGTCGTGGCTTGAGGGATCGGAACGTTGCCGGGTTCTCAGTGACCGGATTCTCAGGGGCCTTGTCTGTGTTAACAAAGCCAAAGAAGCCGTCCACTTTGTGTCAAGGGTGCGCTGGCGGAACCAGCCCCGACCGAACCCGTCTCAACCTGACATCCAAGTCCCGCAGACCTTCCGGGGGCGAACGCTGCCACGTTTCTCGCTATCCGACGACCACACACCCAGGCAGCACAAGATATTGTGCCAACATTGGTCTCAGCATGGTTAAGATGGCCCCATATGGGCCCAGCTTGACCTGTCCAGAGCCAGCATTTCATCATGCTGGCTAGATGACGGCAACATTGGCCGTTTCTGCCAGCATCCAACCAATATTGTGGAATCCCGGCTTCATGACGGCAACATTGGCCGTTCCTGCCAGCTTTCAAAAGATATTGCTGCCTCCAGGCTACATGACGGCTACATGACGGCAACATTTGCCGTTTCTGCCAGCTTCCAAAATATATTGCTGCATCCCGGCTACACGATGGCTACACGACGGAAACATTTGCCGTTGCTGCCAGCTTCCGAAAGATATTGCTCTATCCCGGCTACATGACGGCTACATGACGGCAACATTGGCCGTTTCTGCCAGTGCCCAAAGAAAATATTGCGGCATCCCGGCTAAATGACAGCAACGTTTGCCGTTTCTGGCAGCTTCCAAGAAATATTGCTGCATCCCGGCTATATGACGGCTACATGACGGCAACATTGGCCGTTTCTGCCAGTGCCCAAAGAAAATATTGCGGCATCCCGGCTAAATGACAGCAACGTTTGCCGTTTCTGGCAGCTTCCAAGAAATATTGCTGCATCCCGGCTATATGACGGCTACATGACGGCAACATTGGCCGTTTCTGCCAGTGCCCAAAGAAAATATTGCGGCATCCCGGCTAAATGACAGCAACGTTTGCCGTTTCTGGCAGCTTCCAAGAAATATTGCTGCATCCCGGCTATATGACGGCTACATGACGGCAACATTGGCCGTTTCTGCCAGTGCCCAAAGAAAATATTGCGGCATCCCGGCTAAATGACAGCAACGTTTGCCGTTGCTGCCAGCTTCCAAAATATATTGCTGCATCCCGGCTACACGATGGCTACACGACCGGAAACATTGCCGTTTCTGCCAGCTTCCAAAATATATTGCTGCATCCCGGCTACACGATCGGCTACACGACGGAAACATTGCCGTTTCTGCCAGCTTCCAAAATATATTGCTGCATCCCGGCTACACGATGGCTACACGACGGAAACATTTGCCGTTTCTGCCAGCTTCCAAAATATATTGCTGCATCCCGGCTACACGATGGCTACACGACGGAAACATTTGCCGTTTCTGCCAGCTTCCAAAATATATTGCTGCATCCCGGCTACACGATGGCTACACGACGGAAACATTTGCCGTTGCTGCCAGCTTCCAAAATATATTGCTGCATCCCGGCTACACGATCGCTACACGACGGAAACATTTGCCGTTTCTGCCAGCTTCCAAAATATATTGCTGCATCCCGGCTACACGATGGCTACACGACGGAAACATTTGCCGTTGCTGCCAGCTTCCAAAATATATTGCTGCATCCCGGCTATATGACGGCTACATGACGGCTACATGACGGCAACATTTGCCGTTTCTGCCAGTGCCCAAACAAAATATTGCTGCATCCCGGCTACATGACGGCTACATGACGGCTACATGACGGCAACATTTGCCGTTTCTGCCAGCTTCCAAAATATATTGCTGCATCCCGGCTACATGACGGCTACATGACGGCAACATTGGCCGTTTCTGCCAGTGCCCAAAAAAATATTGCGGCATCCGGCTAAATGACAGCAACGTTTGCCGTTTCTGGCAGCTTCCAAGAAATATTGCTGCATCCCGGCTATATGACGGCTACATGACGGCTACATGACGGCAACATTGGCCGTTTCTGCCAGTGCCCAAACAAAATATTGCGGCATCCCGGCTAAATGACAGCAACGTTTGCCGTTTCTGGCAGCTTCCAAGAAATATTGCTGCATCCCGGCTATATGACGGCTACATGACGGCTACATGACGGCAACATTGCCGTTTCTGCCAGCTTCCAAAATATTGCTGCATCCCGGCTACACGATGGCTACACGACGGAAACATTTGCCGTTGCTGCCAGCTTCCGAAAGATATTGCTCTATCCCGGCTACATGACGGCTACATGACGGCAACATTGGCCGTTTCTGCCAGTGCCCAAACAAAATATTGCGGCATCCCGGCTAAATGACAGCAACGTTTGCCGTTTCTGGCAGCTTCCAAGAAATATTGCTGCATCCCGGCTATATGACGGCTACATGACGGCTACATGACGGCAACATTTGCCGTTTCTGCCAGCTTCCAAAATATATTGCTGCATCCCGGCTACACGATGGCTACACGACGGAAACATTTGCCGTTGCTGCCAGCTTCCGAAAGATATTGCTGCATCCCGGCTACACGATCGCTACACGACGGAAACATTTGCCGTTTCTGCCAGCTTCCAAAATATATTGCTGCATCCCGGCTACACGATCGCTACACGACGGAAACATTTGCCGTTGCTGCCAGCTTCCGAAAGATATTGCTCTATCCCGGCTACATGACGGCTACATGACGGCAACATTGGCCGTTTCTGCCAGCTTCGAAAATATATTGCTGCATCCCGGCTACACGATGGCTACACGACGGAAACATTTGCCGTTGCTGCCAGCTTCCGAAAGATATTGCTCTATCCCGGCTACATGACGGCTACATGACGGCAACATTGGCCGTTTCTGCCAGCTTCGAAAATATATTGCTGCATCCCGGCTACACGATGGCTACACGACGGAAACATTTGCCGTTGCTGCCAGCTTCCGAAAGATATTGCTCTATCCCGGCTACATGACGGCTACATGACGGCAACATTGGCCGTTTCTGCCAGTGCCCAAACAAAATATTGCGGCATCCCGGCTAAATGACAGCAACGTTTGCCGTTTCTGGCAGCTTCCAAGAAATATTGCGGCATCCCGGCTCTATGACGGCTACACGACGCAAATTAGAAGAATGTGCAGAAGAGGCAGCACGGAGATATCGGACAGCCTTTTGTAGAAAATATTGTCTTTGAAATATTTTCTAGAACAAATTTGGTTTTGTGATTTTTTGGAGATTAAAGTTCATCTTACAGTAGGTCAGCGAGCTACGTGTAAATTAAGTTCTATAACCTTTTTTTTTTTCGCGCGCTAGAGTTTTATTTTTTTGTGAATTTTTTAAAGTGCCGGCCGATTTCGGAAATATTTCGCAAGCGCAGACTTTCGCGATCGGAGGTGGTATATGTTTCGTATTCGTTTCATTATACGAGGAAATGGGTCTGGGTTTCAGATCATTCTAAAAATGTACACCGCGGTAAAAAAAAAAAAAGAAAAAAAAATTGGCGAAGGTGGATTGATTAAAGAAGCTAGGAATTTGAAGACTGCAAGTCGGGAAAGCCCGCCTCGAATTTCTTTCCGCGCGGAGTGCGTTACGACGACGCGTTATTCGACGGCGAGGCGTCACGAAAAAGCGTTACGCCGACGCGTTACGCAATGGCAACGCGTCACGAAAAAGCGTTACGCCAACACGTTACGCGACGCCGACGCGTCACAAAAAAGCGTTATGCCAACACGTTACGCGACGCCGACGCGTCACGAAAAAGCGTTATGCCAACACGTTACGCGACGCCGACGCGTCACGAAAAAGCGTTACGCGACGCCGACGCGTCACAAAAAAGCGTTATGCCAACACGTTACGCGACGCCGACGCGTCACGAAAAAGCGTTATGCCAACACGTTACGCGACGCCGACGCGTCACGAAAAAGCGTTACGCGACGCCGACGCGTCACGAAAAAGCGTTACGCCGATGTCGACGCGTCACGAAAAAGCGTTATGCCAACACGTTACGCGACGCCGACACGTCACGAAAAAGCGTTACGCGACGAACGACGCGTCACGAAAAAGCGTTACGCCGATGTCGACGCGTCACGAAAAAGCGTTACGCCGACGCGTTACGCAATGGCAACGCGTCACGAAAAAGCGTTACGCCAACACGTTACGCGACTCCGACGCGTCACGAAAAAGCATTATGCCAACACGTTACGCGACGCCGACGCGTCACGAAAAAGCGTTATGCCAACACGTTACGCGACGCCGACGCGTCACGAAAAAGCGTTACGCGACGCCGACGCGTCACGAAAAAGCATTACGCCGATGTCGACGCGTCACGAAAAAGCGTTATGCCAACACGTTACGCGACGCCGACGCGTCACGAAAAAGCGTTATGCCAACACGTTACGCGACGCCGACGCGTCACGAAAAAGCGTTATGCCAACACGTTACGCGACGCCGACGCGTCACGAAAAAGCGTTACGCGACGCCGACGCGTCACGAAAAAGCGTTACGCCGATGTCGACGCGTCACGAAAAAGCGTTTTGCCAACACGTTACGCGACGCCGACGCGTCACGAAAAAGCGTTATGCCAACACGTTACGCGACGCCGACGCGTCACGAAAAAGCGTTACGCGACGCCGACGCGTCACGAAAAAGCGTTACGCCGATGTCGACGCGTCACGAAAACGCGTTACGCCGGCGGCGACCATAACGGTAGCCGTAACTCGTCGGCGTGACGCATCGCCGTCGGTGTAACCGCGCAGTGCATTACGGGAAACGTGCCATAAGGCACCGCGGTGACGCACGCGTTGCATTATGGGACGTTTCCCATAATGCACCAAGCGGCAGGGAGGAGGGAGGAGGGGGCGGAGGATGGAGGAGGAGGAGGGACGAGGAGGAGAAAGAGGCAGGAGGAAGAGGGAGGGGGCGTAGGAAGAAGAAAGAGAAGAGGAGGAGGAGGCGAGGAGGAGGGGAGAAGTAGATGAGCGAGGAGAGGCATACCGTCCCCTCCGTACCCTCCTCTCCTTTTCCTCCTCAAGAGCTGGGCTCTAATTCGGCATTACAGGGAATAGTAAACGTCCTCCACTTTTTTATTTTATGAAGTACTTTAATTAACCTAATCTACTCACTATTACCACTGTACCTAACCTCCTGACACCTTTCAATGCCTTTTCTTTTTGTTATTTTTCGTTACCTGCACTATATAATTACCTTAATTAAGCTAATTACTCATTATAATCACATAAAACTGGCGGAATACGGAAATAGTTGGCTAGAGTAAAAAGTGAGATACCGTTCTACGTAAGTACCTCCAGGTTTTGACGACTTTAATTGTATAATTGATCAAATCTAATATCTTGTATATTTCACGAAAACATTTTTTTTTAATTTGGCTTCTATTGTGCGACGTAACAGAAGAGTTGAAAGTGTGAGTCGTCAGTTTTTATCAAAAATGCCCTGAAACTGTTGGTGTTGTAACGTACTGTCACGAGATGGCGCAACGAACCCTCCACATCGCCGTTTCTTCTGTGTTTATTTCCCTATTCCGCTCATATAGATAAGATAATAAGATGGCAGCTTCGCCGATAGTATGTCGTGTTCTTGGTTTCTCGCCAATCTAATGTAATCCTCCTTTATTAAACTGGTTGCGCTGCGTAAACATGAAAAAAACAACAGGCTATGGACCCAGGACGGCGAACCGACCACGATTTCCCGAAGAGACAAGAGGCATTGCCGTGGACGGGTAATGTTAAAGGGGTGATGCAACAATTTTTGTACTTTGCGCAAATACCGCTTAGAACGAATCCCTGACGTTAATGACCTATGAAACACGCGTTCGTTTTTCACCCCACGCATTAGAAGTCCCAGTAAAAAATTAAAGATAAATTGACCGCATATCCACGTGGTGAATGATGTTGCTTGGGGCGAAGCTCTGGTGGTGCTTGTCTGCGTAGACGCCGAGCCGCAGCATGCCGAGCCTTTTCATTCATGTCAGTAGGAGAATGTGTGGTTTTCTTCTTCTTCTTTTTTTTAAGCAGACAGATGGGATGGCATCTCAGAACCCCCTACTCTTTTTTTTCTTCTTTTTCTTTGAGCCGTTTCATTCATGTCAGTAGGAGAATGTGTGGTTTTCTTCTTTTTCTTTTTTTTTCTTTTTTTTCTTTTTATATTTTTTTTCGTCTTTTTTTCAATTGTTTTTGCCCTACACGAGCACGTGAGCATGTGCTCATGTGCTCGTGAGCACGTGATCTCACGAGCAGAAGCACGAGCACCCGACGCCGGGCCTATGGCGGACGGCGGACGGACATGGCTAGCCCCTAAGGAGCTTCGCCCCTAAAACGAGCAGCGTTCAACCCCTCAACTCGCAGCCAGAACAAGCGGCCGCGTGATCTGGAGCCGATTATAGACCTTTTTCGCATAACCTCGAACCAGCCAGTAACTGCCGTACCCTCGACCTGGTGCATTTTTGGATTGCCCGCTGGCACAGGGTACGCAGCCGCCAAAGGTATGGGCGAAAAGGCTTAAAAACGGACGTCGTGCATGAGTTAGTTTCGAGTGTTCCTTTTTACCGTGCTGGAATTTCCGAAAATCTACGGTTGTCTGGCTACCACTGCATGGTCGTGGGATGGATAAATAATTTAAAAAAGCATAAGAGCAATAGCAGAAAGTGTGCCATGAGCACAAGAAGCTGCAGCCCGAGTGTGGCTGCAATGTTATCGAGCTTCGCATTTTCCCCAAGAATCCTTATTTATGAAGTCAGTCGATTGTGAGCTTGAATCGCGAGATATTCGTATCAGACTCAACGTCACGTTTCAGCTCAAGACCACTTCGTCTACGAGAAGAGGACCGCTTTTAATTCCCGGTGCAGGTGGTCCAATTAGGTTATAACTGCAAGCCCCATGGTATGTGAAAGGTATGAAAAAGTCTACATGCCATCACTCAAGATGGAGCTATCAAATGCCGAGAGCTTACGGGCATAGACCACATTAAACTGCTCATATATACTTCGCTGTGGAAACTCAATCAAGACACCCCACCGTCTTCGTCCTCGTTCTCTCGAGGAGGCAAGGTGGTGGCCTGTGAGTAGCCAGCTGGATTCAACCGGACAAGCTCCAACCAAGTTATTGCAGCCCACCATAGCCAAGTCTAGCCAAGTTCCCCCCATACCCACACCGTTGCCTACCCAGATAGCTGTGCTGCCAGAACTAGCCGGTATTTCTTTTTCTAAGCCGCTAGACGGCGTCATCGGCGCAGCAATTCTCAAGATGGCGGCGCCGTTGAAGAAAAGGTCTATATGCCGCCAATGTTGATCATAGCCACGCGCTGGGGTTGGCAAAGCACAGGACATGCGCTGAGTTCCAGACATTGTTATGGCCCGGCTATTGTCGTCGTTGCAGCGATTGGACACGGGCCACTACCCGAATGCTTCTCGAGCTATCAATTATCACGAGCCCAAATCGAGTGCTCGCGCAATGCTCGGGTCCAATCTATGAGCCGCATTCAAATATCGTCCCTGGAGGATGCTGCTACCACCAGGGTACGTCATCAAAATTTACGAAGGAGAGATTGAAAGAAAACGCTCGCTTTCTCCTTGAAATTACACCGCAACAAAGAGGTTTCTTGGTCAGTGGCGTTGCGTGCGAGTGTACTTGGGTCTCACTAGTGCCAGTAAGCTCATACAAAGTGAAAAACGCTCAAAACGAATATCGTTGCACCGCCCCTTTAAGTGCGACCCGGTTGAAGAGAATGTCGAGCACGTTTTCGCTGCTTCGTGCCGCAGAAGCGTGAATAACACTAAAGCCTGATTCACATGGTGCGATTTTTCTTGCGATTTCGCAGCTGCGGCCTTGAGCCTCGTAGCCTCCACCACGCATTTTTTGTCGCACGAGCGACGTCGCATTTGCGAAATCGAAAGCGAAATCGCACCATGTGAATCGGGCTTGAGTGGCGAACTCTTCGGGAAGAAGTGACTGACGAACGGTGTGTGCCGGTGATATTAAGGAGTGTCTGTGTGTTGGTGTGTATCTCTCACGCAAGACATCGTGCGCGCGGAACTTTGCACATGGATGACACGAGAGGTAAGCGATTTTTCCATTTTCTTTTCATAACTTTAATGCACTGGCAATAACTCGGAAGAGTAAAGCTATACACACTACGTCGTGCACCTCGACCGGAAAGGGCTATACGCACGACGCGAAACTCGTGTAAAACGAATGGTTACAACCGTTACAACAAGTGTCCGATTAGGGGGCGTGGCTTAGTGGCAAGATGCTTCATATGTAGCGGAACCCAGTTTGATCCCCCGTGGGCGCTTACTTTTTCTCTTTTTGTTTTTGCACCTTGGGGGGGGGGCATTTAACTTTTTTTTTACGATGAACACCGAAAAAAAAAAAAAGAAAACGAATGCTGTCGACGAAATTTCGCTGACCGGAGATGAAATCGTGGAGAGCGGGGCTTGGGTTGCCGGCTAGACGCCGCGAAGCGGCGTGTAGGGGGGATGGGACCAAGGGGGTGAATAAATTTGTAATCAGCAGCCGCACACTGTCGTCGCGAAGCGGCGTGAACGCAGGCGGGGGAAAGGGTGGGTGGTTTAACGCGCTCGCCAGTGATACACGTGCCGTCCGAAAAGGGTGACCAAAATGCATGAGCTCTCCGCTTCGTGCATATAGCAGTTTCCCGTCGAGGTACACGACGCAGTGCGTATAACTTTACTCGAATTAGAATGTGCAGGGGAAAGTTAAGCTGCTGTTCTGTTCTTTATCAGCTTCAATGTGCGTCTGTTGAAAGTGTACTATCGCGGAAAATATGAGCTGAAACAGCGCTCCGGCCGGCGAACGGTACTACCTGCGCCGCCTGTTGCATCGCTCCGCACACATGGCGCACCCTGAGTACGAGATAAATTCGCACTTGCGCTCGCTGCGCCACTGCGCTCTTCCGGCCGTCTGCAAGCGAGACAGCGGGTGCGACAGCGGGCATGCGTGTCGTAGGGTGGCGGGGGGAACAAAATATTACACTTGTCGTCCCTCTTTTGGAATTGATTTACTTTACTCTGTCGCGCAGAATCCCGTAGAAGAAAACGCTGACTGGTGAAGAAAAAATATTGAAGTGTCTTCAGTTTCATCTGCGATTATCGTTTTTGAAAGTCACATCAAAAGACGTTGCAGGTTGTTTTTGTTTGATTATAGGTGCATGCACAAAGTAGGACATCGTAAAATATATTCCAAAATCAGTATGCCGGATTTAGTCCGGCTCCAAAGTATTTACTTTTTTTTCTTTTTCATTGATCACGGATGTTTAAAAAAAATGGTAAGCGTATACATGTTACTGAGAAGGTTTTGTAACCTTGATTGAGGGTATGAAAGGGGTCAAAAGTGTTATTTCTTTATTACTGGGCCCACGTGTTTGTTTCAAACAAAACAAGTTGCTGACAAGACACCAGTTTTTTTTTGTTTACAAATTCCTAGTATTAATAAAGTGGGACAAACAGTCATATATTTGCCAGGAGAAGGAGCTTGAAAGTTCACCGAAGGAATATTTGCAGAGGACAAAGTAAGACACGAAAGATTAATAGTCGGCGTGGAAGTTCCATTGCACTATACAAGAAGATCGGGATCAAGGAGGCGTGGTTAACGGCGTCAAACAGTGTGTCGCAACCGTAGTATCAAGCTTTGTTCCAATCGGCAGAAGTCCGCTTCAGGGGGTCCTGAGGCGCAGTAAAACTTGCAAAATAATTCAATACCGCTTCATTCTCCCCTGACCCGCGACCACGACTCCCATCCTGTTTGGTAAGAAATCATAGAGCGCGGCAACGAAGTCTGGCTCAGCCCGAAGCCAGTTCCATTCACCTCATTGCTTTCCACAATTCGCGCGGTGGAGCGGACGCCATGACATGGCCTTGATGCGCCTCCAAATGTTTTCGATGATATTCAGATCGGCTCCTTTTGGGGGCCAAGGCAGCTTCGTCAGGCAGCGCTCCTCGAGGAGATACGAGTGTGACAACACATTTTTCACTTTGGCGCTTTCTTGAAATGCACTTAAATGCATTTTAGCTGAAAACGGAAGCATTGGGCTACACGGCACACGCATCGTGATGGTCGTCCCGTCGGCCAATATTTTCGCTAGCAGACGGCCGGAAGAGAGCAGCGGCGCAGTGAGCGCAAGTGAGAATTTATCTCGGCCTCAGGGTGCGCCGTGTTTAGGGAGGGATGCGAGAGGCGGCGCAGGTAGTACCGTGCACAGGCCGGAGCGTTGTTTCAGCTCCTCTTGTCCGCGATAGTACCTTCGTTACTATGGCCTGTATCTTTAGGCTCAAGAAAACGTTCACAATAGCTATGCATTGAGGCTAAAGAAGCTCCAAAATGGGAAGCAAACATGTAAAATAGCCCCGCAAATGAAGGGCTCTTGTTGTTCTTTTTTTTTTCTTTTAATCTGTCAGTGTTGTTTTACGGTAAACTTATGTCTTCCTATTTAGGTTTTGATTGACATTTTTTTTAGGCGCACGAGTTGCTTTCTCGAGTGGTCTCTTTTTGCTTTCTCAAGTGGTCTTTTTTCTCGAGTTGTCTCTCAAACTTTTGTTGTCTCTTCTACAAAAACAGATCTGTCTGACTAAAACCGAATTTATTCTGGTGCGCAGGTATCCTCCGAAGAAACCCTCGCGGATAAACGACCCCGATGTTATTCTTCAAAGGTGAGCTGCGGCCTTTTTATTTGGGTTGTTTTGTTCCTTCGGGACACTTTATGCTTTCTCGAGTGTTCTCGCAAACTTTTGTTGGGTCTCTTCTACAATACAGATCTGTCTGACTAAAACAGCATTTATTCTGGTGCGCAGGTATCCTCCGAAGAAACCCTTGCTGATAAGCGACCCCCATGTTCTTCTTCAAAGGTGAGCTGCGGCCTTTCTATTTGGGTTGTTTTGTTCTTTTGGGACACTTTATGCTTTCTTGAGTGATCTCGCAAAATTTTGTGTCTCCAACAAAAACATATTTGTGTGACTAAAACCGCATTTCGTCTGGTGCCACACTGGCGGCCTTCAGAGTGGCCGACACCCGGACGGCAGAGCCTGCAGTTTCCACCATTCTGGGAGTGCAAGCAGCACCCTCCATGCATCAGGATTCCGCACTCCCACCCCCTCAGCCCTTTTTATCCGGAAGCCGCTACCAAACCCCTTTTCCAAGTCAAAGATGGTCAGGCATCGATTCCCCCTGAAAGGAAGCATCCACGGTACACACTTGAAAATAAAGAGTCATATTTGATGTCGTAGTCATTCGCATTCTTACCTATTTCAATAATGGACATTTCGATCCCAAAATGGTTGAACGATAACGGCCACAAAACAATTCGAAAGACGGTTGTAAAACGGTTCGAAAGCGGTTCGAAAGATTGCCGGATAACGGTTGACGATATCGGTCACAAAACTTGACCCAATATCGGTTCAAGTTATTGGACCGATCTGGAGCCGGGTTGCAAATCGTTATGGGACCGTTGTTTCTTAAAACTTCGACCGATATTTCTCCGGTATTTGTCCAATATCTTCGTGCTGCCTGGGCAGACGCCTGCTGGCTGTGCTAGGTTCCGGTCTTCCACCAGAACCCGAACGAGTGCAGCCGCCGACATACCGACCTTTTGAAGAACATGGGCCGCCCCGCCGGCGTCGCAGCGGCAATACAACTGTTTCGTCAGGATTGGCCAGACCTCCTGGCTCCAGCAGCTCTCAGCCTTTACCAGGCTACGGGAAGCCGGAGTCCTGCCCCCGACCAACAGCTTGTCAACGGAGCCGTCGCCGAAGACCCGGTGCTCGGCCCCTTCCCCGAACACACACCGGTCCCGCCGGTGCCGGGCCCCCGTTCGACAACTGCGGCCACATCCGCGTCCACCACCACCAGCGAAGCGGAGATGAACGAGCTGGAGGAGTACTTAACGAACAAACCAGTGACTCTGGAGAGATAGTGCAACCAACCTCTGCTGCGCTGTCATCGCGCGACGCAGCAGAGGTTGGATGCACTATCTCTCCACGGGGCGCGGTGCTGCCGGGGCGGAGATGCGCTTCGATAGCAAACCGAAACTTAAAAGCCCGCCGAATTGGTGCGTTTTTTAGAAAGCCGTAAAATGCTTCGCGTGCCTTCTATCGTTCTGCAATGTGTTGATTTAGTGTTTTCTGATGATGCTCCGCGATTTTTTAATTTAAACCATGCCCTTAAACCCAATATTAAAAAAGTTATTTACGCAAAAATAATTAACAACTTTATTATCCCGGACTTTAATAATTTTTCTAAATGGGCCCCTGGCCCAGGACCAAAACGCCACAAGCTTTTTTTCTTTGCGATGAGTAGTTTTCGCAGGAGCGATTTGGCCTGCGTTCTCTGAAACACCCTGTATATATATATATATATATATACAGGGTGTTTTTTTAAGCTTAACAGATTTTTTTAAAAAAAGCCGTGAAAGTTACACTTATGCCGCTTGTGGAGGTGAGTTATACGGCCAGGGGGACACATTATAGGGGAGTTATCGTAACGATCAGTCGCCTAATTACTTAAAATTCGTCAATTAACTTTTTAATTAATGAAAATAGACTAATGGTTCTAATTAGAAATTTGCTCAGCGTCATCGAAAACTCCTAAATCAGTCATTTTCAGAAAGACTTTGAGCTCGTGAGAAGCGTAGTAGTGAACTGAAGTTACCACTCGTGGAGCAGGTACAAAGCTAAAGGTTGCGATAAGGCGCCCGCGCGATTTTTCCGTCTCTTATCAAGCCCCAGCCTTGTACCTGCTCCACGAGCTGTAACTTTAGTGCACTACTACGCTTCTCACGCGCTCAAAGTCTTTCTGAAAATGACTGATTTAGGGGTTTTCGATGACGCTGAGCAAGTTTCTAATTGGAACCATGTGTCTATTTTCATTAATTAAAAAGTTAATTACGAATTTTAATTAATTAGCCGACTGATCGTTACGATTACGCACCTATAATGTGTCCCCCTGGCCGTATAACTCACCCCCACAAGCGGCATAAGTGCAACTTTCACGGCTTTTTTTAAACAAGTCTGTTAAGCTTAAAAAAACACCCTGTATATATATATATATATATATATATATATATATATATATATATATATATACACGTCATCTCATCTCAGCACGTCATCTCAGCATGCTAACGTCGGAAAGGGCGCTTTCCGACATTTGCAAGCTGAGATGATGTGCCACGTCACTGCTGCAATTCGGAACTACCGCGGACCTTAAATCAGCAACGGTTGTCGTCTCCCCAGTTAAGCGAATTCGAGACTAACAGTAGTACACAGAGAGCTGGTCAAGAATTGAGTCCGCCGAAACCAGTGGCCGGGATGGTCTAATCGGTTAAGGCCTCGCCCCGGACGGGCGAAGGTTGCGGGTTCAATCCCCGCTCCTGGCCCAATTTTTAGCCAGCTCTCTCTGACTTTCCATTACTTTAATGCAATACATGCAATAATCAGCTTGTCCCCTCTTCGTTCACAATATTACGACGGCTGCACTTGTCAATCTTCACTTATTCCCATTATAAATACAGGGTGTTTCAGGAAAAGTGGACAAATTTTATATTGCGAAAACTACTCATCGCAACAAAAAAAAAGGCTTGTGTCATTTGGGTCCTGGGCCAGGGGCCTATTTATGAAAATTATTTGTGTAGCGGAATTCCTCAATTCCTCCTTCAAATGCAAGCACAAATGCTCCCCTACTCATCACATCCTTTCAACCAAACTGTAGAATAAATAGTGCAACTATGCAACAAAAGGTGCCTGCACAGCACACCCTCAAAAAAGATTAGACTAAAATGGCCCAAATAATCAGTGTCTTGACCTATCGTGTTGGTAACATCTCTCAGTGCATCTTTAACTGGTCCATTTTGTACCACAGTTTTTTTATAGGCCTCCACCATTGTTTAAATGGGAAATAAAGCTGCCATTACCCAAGTAGCACAGAATTTGGTAAAATCATCGGCCATGCCTCGGCCATTGCTAGGCCAACGATCAATTTGGTCGGCCACCGGCAAATCCTCGGTGGACAACCAAAAACCATGGTCGGCAAAAGCCCGGCCACCGAGGCCTCGAATTAAGCTCGGCCATTGGGAAAGGGCAGTGCTTGGCAAACCCCTGGCCACCCAAGGTAATTTTTTACATGTTGGCCACCAAGGAAGGGCCTAGCCCGGCATTTGCCCAGTTGCCAAGGCCTTGTTTTCACCTCGGCCATAGGACAAAAAAACGAGGGCCGGCATTTGCCAGGCCACCGAGGTCTTGTTTTCACCTTGGCCATTGGGCAAAAAACAAGGGCCGGCATTTGCTAGGCCACCGAGGCCTTGATTTCATCTCGGCCATTAAGCAAAGACCGAGGGCCGGCATTTGCTAGGCCACCGAGGCCTTGTTTTCATCTCGGCCATTAAGCAAAGACCGAGGGCCGGCATTTGCTAGGCCACCGAGGCCTTGATTTCATCTCGGCCATTAAGCAAAGACCGAGGGCCGGCATTTGCTAGGCCACCGAGGCCTTGTTTTCATCTCGGCCATTAAGCAAAGACCGAGGGCCGGCATTTGCTAGGCCACCGAGGCCTTGTTTTCATCTCGGCCATTGAGCAAAGAACGAGGGCCGGCATCTGCTAGGCCACAAAGGTATATCTGAGGGTTGTTTTCAGCCTGGCCATGGAGCAAATACCGACGTGGCAATAGCCTGGCCACAAATGTATAACCGAGGGTCGTTTTGACCTTGGCCATTGGGCAAAAAACAAGGGCCGGCATTTGATAGGCCACCGAGGCCTTGATTTCATCTCGGCCATCAAGCAAAGACCGAGAGCCGGCATTTGCTAGGCCACCAAGGCCTTGTTTTCATCTCTTCCATTGAGCAAAGAACGAGGGCCGGCATCTGCTAGGCCACAAAGGTATATCCGAGGGTTGTTTTCAGCCTGGCCATGGAGCAAATACCAACGCGGCATTAGCTTGGCCACAAATGTATAACCGAGGGTCGTTTTCAGCTTGGCCATGGAGCAAATGATGCTAGCTGCGGCTTTTTTATGGCCACGAAAGGTATAGCAGACAGCAGTTTTCTCCCCAATCTAAAGGCACGAGGACAGATGTTTGTAGGTTAATCATGTTGCAGGCAACAATATTCAAGCTCTAAGCATCAATGTAATGTACCCAAGGCACTGGGGTGGATCAGGAGGCATCCAGATTGAGGTCTTTGTGATCTGACCTTCATATGATGTGGCCATTCATATGGAACCTTCATGTTACAGCACCTGCTGCTTCGTAGTGCACAAAGAAAAAAAATAGACAAAAACTACCTAGTTGCAATTGCATAATGATAATCAAACTCTAGGCTAAATTGCAGTTGCAATAGGTTTCCAACAGCCACCTCCGAAGTCTGGCACAAATGATGCGCAATGTTTCTTGTCACCCCGTACCAAAGAGATTGGTGTCATTTACAGTGTATGTTATCTACTAGGCAAACAAACACCAGAGAAAGAGTTAACCGATTTCACAAGAATATAGTCTCCGAGGAATATATATATCGCGTAGTCTAAAAATTTCAAAGGTGTTGGTGGCCAGGCTGTCGGTTAACTGATCATAAACTCAATGGACACTGTAAGAAAGGGTCATTAATTCGATTCACTGTCAGATTAAATTGCATCTCCCCAAGTTAGTCAATTTATACCAGCAAAAGAAGACACCAACGTGTTGAAATTCGAAAGATGTTTGTCCTGTCCGCCCTCTTTGTAGTACTATTTCGTATTTTTGAATCAGGGCTGTTCAAGAAGTATCCAACCTTTGGCAGGAAAAAATACATTTATTTGCCGTGAGGTCTAAAACTCTAATCCCCTTCAAAGTACTCTCCTTGGGATAGCACACACTTCAATGTTTGAAAGGCTTAGCTGTTTATTCAGCCAGCTGTCCCGGTGCCCTGGGCCTCTTGCGCCGTAGTTCGCCATGGTTTCTGAATGAGCCGAAGTCCTATCTTCTTTGATGACTTGGCTACCTCCAGTTCCACATGGCCCAAGCCTCAGCGCAATGCCTGCAAAACATTATGAGAGCAATTCACTTATAGGATCAAGACAAACAAAATTTAATTTAGATTAATAGCTTCTTTTCATGTCACCATTTCGGAACAATGTTTCTACCAAACTAGAAAAGCAGAAAACAGAAGAATTGCCGCACATATGGCTGCATGAAAAAGTATAATCTGCTTGTAACACTGGAATGTGCTTGCCAGAGGCAAGTTACAGCAAAGTAGAGTGCTGTTTTACCACCCTCATGTGATTGTTTAAAATCCTCTAAAACTGTAAAACTACGGCACCTGAAAAAAAGTATTTGAAGTATACAACCACTACAACTCGCATTGGCTGGTGCCATTAAATAATGTTATCTCTGAATTAAAATAAGTACAGTGGACTTGCAATAATTCAAACCCTGATATTTCGTGCTGACGGTTATTTCAAACGAATTTTAAAATTTGGTTGCCCCACAATGTTTTTAATGCATTTATAAGCTGCTTAATTCAAACAATGTTTTCGCTCAATTCGCACTATTTGTCCATCGCGGCGGGTTAGCCCCGTTGAGTGCGCTTCTTATTGAGCACCGGTGTACTGCGGGAAAGCAATACACGCAAAGCTCTTGGTCATTGCTTTTCCGCAAAGCACGGGTGCTTGGTGAGAAGCTTACTCGATGGGACTAACCCACCCCGATTATGCAAGCAGCACTGTCCTGACAAACTGCTATTATTATTCGTGCTTCTTTTATTTTTCTAAGGGGATTAAATTTCAGATGAAAGAAAGATTATTTGCATATAGCAAGCAGGTTTATAAATTCCCTTGATTAGGATAGCTGGGCGTCTCTTTAGGTTTAATTTTATGTGAAATCTGTCATTTACATGCCAGCCCAACAAAGGCATTCGACTTTCAGAGGCCACAGTTCATAGATATAGTTATTTTAAAACTAACTGAGCTCAGAGAGGACAAGTGGAAGGTTGGGAACAACCTTCACAAGTTCAGCTGAATTTTTGTTTAAGCACGGTACAACGGTAGTAAAAGGCTTTGAGGAACTATTCTATATTCAATTAGAAAATATTCGGCCAATATAATTATTTGCTTTAAACTTCACCAATGTTTTATGCGTGCCATGTTTTTAAATAGGCCTGTGCAGAGGATAGTGTAAAAATCTGCTTGGTATATGTAGTTATTCCTATTCGCAACTCCAGCGCGCCGCTCGCCCTCCCGCGGACGAACGGAGAACCAGAGGAGCGGGGACGGCAGCGGCGACGGCGGCGCGGAAACGGTGGCAGGGACTGTCGGCCTTGATGCGTGAAGCCGTATTAACAAAAAAAGAGAGCGCGTCAAAAAAGGAGTTCTTGTGCTCAGCCTTGCAACAGCCTTGCACAAAGGACCGGGAGGTCTCATTTCATTAGGGACTCTTCGTGTATCGCATACGCTGCGGATTTCTGGTCTTGTGCATGGCCGCCAGCTCAATCTGTGCTCAACGTGGCGGAAAACGCTCCCGCTATTAATGAAGAACTTTATAGTACGGTCTACGGAAAGTCTATTCTTTGCCATAAGTAGGAGAAAACTCGTCGCGCAACGGTATGTCGAGCAATACAAATCGGGAATGGGTTCGCGTTTTAAGGCCGTTACAAGGAACACAACCATTTATTCCAAGCACTTTAAAAAGACAGAATACCCGTACTTGCTTTCATGTAATTACAAAGCAAATAAAAAAATGCTCGAAGCATTTTAAGTGCGTCTGTGATAGCCAGCCGTTTGTGACGAGAGCTTAGAACGCGCAGTTTCGATCAGAGGGACCGCAATGTTGCATATAACACGGTACAAGAAATGTGCGGTATATTAAAAAAAAATTTTTGATAGAGCAATAAATAAAATTCCTAAACACGTCGATTATGTTAATAGGCAGTTTTTGCATAGTGTACGACACCCCTAAACTTCAGTTGGACGTAAAGGGCACAGACGTTTAACTGGCGCTACCAACTTTCACGAGCGGCTTGATAGCCGAGTTGTGCAACTTATTAAAATAGCTTAAATAAGTGTAAATGACTAAAAAAAGAAAGTAATCGGGGGTTTCTTGGCCCTACTGCAAAACCTCGGTGTTTTTTGTTTTGTTTTTCGGTACTCTTTGATGTGTACTTTAGCTGTTTAATATCTTATATTCCGCCGTCATCAAGCCTCTCGTAAAAGTTGGGGCCGTCAGTTTGACGTCAGTGGGCTGCACGGCGAACTGAAGTTTTGGAGTGTCGTATATGTGACAAGGGGTATAAGGACTACAACATTTGTTTTAGAGTGATGAGCACGGCAAGGCTTCGCGCACTGAAAATTGTGCTTCAAAGGCGCAGCGCGAGCTTGCGGTTGTAATGCTACACCGCACGGTAGCCTGGGGTAATAAACGTTTTATCAATAACCATAGAGCAGTTTGTTTACGTGTTGTAATACACTAAACCGAGACGGTAAGCAGCGATTTGAGAGGCTGTGACGCGAAGACACCAATACTGTATTGCTGCTATTCCGAAGCTTGACGGTCACCGTTCGCGGCTCTCTTTTTAGAGCACTAATGGCCAGGCAAAGCGCAAGCATATCTTCATCAGCCTCAAAAATATTCTGCCACAAACAGTAACGTGGCCGGTGCCTAAAACGCGCTCACTCACTACAAAGCTTCGCACTTTGAGGTTTCTGCAACTTTTAAATAACAGCATACTCGTTTTCCTAACGTGCATCAGCGTCTTCGTCACCTGTTATATGATCCCTCCCGAACCGTTTTGCATTTGTAGACAAATAAATAATTTTTAGCGCGCTAAACAGCGTCAGCGAGCAGGCGCACGGGATATCCTGGAGAATCGATCCACGTCTCTTCCGACATCTTGGAACTACCGCCCCGCCACCTATAGGGCGTTGGAGTTGCGAATAGCAATTTCATACTTTGCCTCATATCATATATACATAACTTTCTGATAATTCAAACTTCTGATATTTCAAATTAAAGTCTGTGGCTTCCTGGAGTTTGAGTTATTGAGAGTCGAGTGTATTCGAAAAAACTTCCGGTCCTCCGAAAACCAAGAACCTAAACATTGACTTCAAGCAACAGCTTTTCTAACTGCCAAATAAATGACATGCCACACCAAAAGTGTAAAGCTTCCTTCAGTGACATGAATAGCAACCTTACAGAAAAGATGAGCACCAGTTCACTTATGCACAGGCGGCGGCTGTCCCATGTAGGAAAGTGACACAACTCGCAAACGTCCATAATACAGAGGGGCATGCCCACCCCAAACCCCAGGATAGCCTAGGGCTGCTGAAACGCCTCGTCCATCTATCTTGGAGTCCCCAAGTAGCAGCAGTCAAGAAGTCAACTTCCCCTCGAGGCAGACTGCCCTCGAGCCCCTCCCAGTGGCTTTCGTTATACCAGAAGCCCAAGATGGATTATGTTAGTGATGAGTCCTCTCGCTCGTTGCATAGGAAAAGGCAAGGAGGAGCATCAACACTGGGAAATTGTAGGGACCATCAACGCAGCACATCTCTATCTTCTGTTTCGGTTTGATCACATTTACACTGCTTTGAAAAACCATAAATGCCTGTAGAAGCAAGTCACTGGACCTTGGGGAAACAGCAGTGGACTGTTTTTCATTATTCCACACTGTTCATTGTTAAATTTGTTACACCACAGACCGCTATTTCACTAGGAATGGCAGTCTGTGGCTGCACTGTCATTGCACAATTAATAAGAGTATGAGTCTCTGGCAATGGAAGTTTCTTTGCAACACTGTGGTGCTCTAAATAATGTTGTGGTTCAAGAAAATGGTAATGATGAAGATAAAAATGTAATAACGCTTGAATGTGACGGGCTTCAAAGCTGCAAGCCACATGGTTTTGAACAGAGGTTGGTGAGACCTTTTGTCATAAGAGCTTTGTCATAAGAGCATCTTCAAATAAAATCTTGATAACATCAGTTCTCTCTAAACAAAAGAGGAAACCGTCACTTCATTCTGTGATTTTGGTATGCTTCAAATTGCAATAATTTTGACATTGCCTTGAAGTTTCACTGGAAAAGAAATTTCTTATCATGAATGTAACGAAGACTGGGTCACAGATAAATTTCAATGGACAGAAAGGGTTCTTAACTAAGCGACACACAACAGAACATAAAGAGGGAGACTTTAAGAAACCCTTTCCACAGGTACACTTCCACTTACAACCATTTCCAACAGAAAATAGTTTGCTGGACCTTAGTGCCTTCTACTGAACAGTACGGCTGGGCTATGGATTGAATAACCCATCAATTAATCAATTATTGCTTTAATCTGGATTATTTTGTTTATCCGGTCAATCTGTAAAACTTTGACGAACCAAGAGAAAATAATAATTAAATGCTTTTACCATGCAGAAATGGCCAAGTACACCTACATGAAGGGCAAACTTTAGGTGAAATATTAACCTAAAATAAACTGTAAGGGCAAGATTTGTTACTCCAGACAAGTGCAGAGGGTTACACGTGCCCTGGCCACTTTAACATATTTTGAGTGCCTGTTTAGAGCAGCAAAGACCAATCAAAGGAAGCCGCTCTTGCCGATGAATATCAACAAACCTCTTTGCCTCATGCAACTGAAGTAATAATCTGCGAGTGTGTCCTTGGGCGGTTCTCAACTATGTATCGAAGTTGATTCATAATCAATTTTGTATACCGTTTATCAAACATTCAGCAAAGGCAAACAAAAATATATGTAATTTTGAGTATGCACGGAAAGGAATGAGAATGATTAATCAATTAATAATCGATTAAAGGGTGGCAATTAATCGGGTTTAAATTTATAATCGATGCTCAGCCCTACTGTACAGTCATGGTTGATAGAAGCTGAAATGACCAAGCGATGACTGACACCGGTGGCACTGCCCCAACAAGAAAACGTCAACTAGCGATGAAAGATAAAGTGCAAAAGAGATTGCAGTGGCATGATACCTGACTTGGCCTGATCATGGTTGAGAACCGCACACCTTGCTGCAGATGTGCTGCTTCTGGGATTGTTTACAGTTACCATCATGTTTGCCTGCTGAGTCATTGGACAAAGTTATTTGGCTGGGACAAAGACCACCGGCCCAGATAATGGAGGCGCCAATAAGCACGGCTAGGCAATAGCAAAACGTAAATGTGACTCATATCGAGGTGCTCCTAAACAATGAGAAACAGGCAGAGTCGCATAGCAGTGGCAATGGCACTCTTGTCCTCATAACACCTCTCATTGCTAGTTCAGCGTCTCTTGTAAAGGCACAGCAAGCAATGGATTTCGGCCGTTGCCCTAACATTTCAGCTTGCACTGTCCATGACTCAGCACGACCCCCAACATACTTAAGGACAGATACAAAGAAGCAACCTTCTAACCTCTGTGTAAATACGATCAAAGAAACAGGGAATAACCTCGAGCTTATATCCTTAAGAATAGAAAAGCACCATACACAACATTAACTTCCTAAAAGAGAGGGACATGAAACCTGGTTCTAGGGAAAAAATATAGGCTAAGTAAGTTCTTCCACTCACAGTCAAAACACAGGGAAGACTTAATCACCACATTTACAAGCTTCAATTTCGCTACTGATTCTTTCAGTATAAACTTGTGGACATTCTCCTGGGTCAAAACTATTTCAGAGCAGATCCATAAAGGTTCACAATTATTCCCTCAAATGTTTTCACAGTTCCAAATACAGATCCCTGTTTTTATGCAATCTTCGCAACAAAATTCTGAAAAAAAAACAAAAAAACTTGATTAAATGTAATACTTGTGTGCCCTTATGGGATCCTGCTGAAATAGTTTTGACCGAAGGGAATGACTACAAGCATATACTGAAAGAATCAATAATAATAATTATAATTAAAGCATAGAAATGTGGTGATTGAGCCCTTCCTGTGTTTCGACTCCGAGTGGAACAGGCGTACAGGGACGTAGCCGGGAAAGGGGAGGGGGGCTTATGGGGCTTCAGCCCCACTCCGAAATCCAGCCGACTGTATAATATACACAAGCATTTTGACCCCCCCCTACCCCTCTCCTCACCCCAAGTAATGGACATCCCAGCCTCCTCAGCCCCCTAAAAAGAAAAAAAAATTCCTGGCTATGCTATTGTTTGTACCTATATTTTTTCATTAGAAACAAGTTAGATGTCCATCTGTTTTTGGAAACTTGACCTTGTGTATGATGTTTCTGTATTTCCTAGGTTGAAAACTCAAGCTATTGTTCCTTCAACCACATTTCCTCAGAGGTTCGTAGGTTGCTTCGTTTTGTTTGTTGTCTTGGGGATCTTAGGGGTTGTGTACAGTAGAAGGCTGCAATATCCGGGAACGAATTCCCTTTGTAGAGTGGTTGTAAGCAGAACAATATTATTTGTAAAGAGTGTCTTTGTGTCTCCCTCTTCTGGGTTGCCTTTTTATTTTTAGCACATTAAAACTCAGCTGAGTTTGAGACTTCAGTGTTTGCATCATCCTTCAAAAATCCCTACTACTGTATTGGGTAAATTTACCTTGTTTAACCTGTGCCAGCTTGCACCTCGGTTTTTGTTCATTAAAGGGACACTAACACTCTCTAAAAATGTGTATATTTTTTCATTTTTTTGCCAGGCGATTTAATATTGTGTCAAGAGACTAGTGAAGAAATATTATACTACAGAGTCACATATATATTTAATAAAGCCAAATAACTCTGTAGTTTGAAAGCGAAAGTGAAAGACGAGCACTGAAGCTCATGGCCGGAAATAATGTGGCAACACCCGACCACACTTTTTGTCCTCTGCTTCTCCGGTGTGTGAAGGAGACGACAACGACGGATTTGCGTGCACCGTTTGTCGTGCGATTGTTTCGCACTTATAACCCTTCCGCTCGATGTCTGCGCTTGAAGATCAATTGACCGGTATCACAAACGACTGTTTCGAAGTAAAGGCCCTACATCCGTCGCAACGTTGGTGCATTGTGTGTCACCATCGTATCGTCCAGCCCGTGGTACGTCGCTATATTGAAAATGATATGTACAAGTACTTCCTGTGATCTGTGCAGAATTCTTTGTTTTTTCGATCAGCGTTTTTGCAGGTTTTTGGAGACCACAAAATAGGGGTTCTTCTTCTTTTTTTCTCTTTTTAATATTGCATGTGTGCCTTAGATGATGCATGCCTTTGAATATATTTGGTACACATAGTTTTAACCACACATGACCATAAAAAAGAGTGAGCGCGATTGCAAGCAACCAATTCTCGACTTGCTGTTTTCGAGCAGAGAGAAAACAAATTTGGATCCGCAAGTTATGTTCTGGGTAAGTGGAAACTTTTAGGTTATGTTCAAACAAAAACCTGAACAAGCATAAATACCCTATCAGTGTCCTTTTAATAGATTACTGCACGAGTTACATTTCTAGGCGCAAGCATAAACAATGTTCGTGATTAAATTTCAAGCACACAGTTAATTCATAGGAACGATTGAGAACATACTTTTGATCAGTGTTGATACTGACTAAATGATAAACCATCATTTAAGACAGTGGTTCTCAACCATTGATGTTTCGTGAACCCCTTGTGGATCGGCGGAGATGATAGAGGACCCTGTTCGTGGTGAGGGGAAGGGAAAGGTATAGCTTAAATATGAGAATTTAATAAGTGCATATAACTAAGGGCTGGTGTGAAGTAGACTTCTCTCATTGACATACACACGAGAAAACTCACCCGAAAATTGGAACGTTTTTTCTCAATCGGATAACAGACAAATTTTAGTGCCGGGCTTGACTGACGAGGCAGGGCTTCGCGGACCCCTAGAATGCCTTCGCAGACCCCAAAGGATCCGCGGACCCCTTTTGAGAACCACTGATTTAAGACAAAAACAAAAAACGGCGCAAAGGACACAACAGAAGAGACGGATAAAACACAGTGCTATGGTGTGTTCACCTCCACCTCTTTGTCCATATTTCCATTCTTTGTTCCTAACCCATTTGTTAATAATTATTTTGTTTGGGATTATCTGTGCTAGGGGTTCACTGCAATGACCCACCTGCCATGGCATTCACTTTAGGTGCAGTTCTCCCTTCTTCAAGGCGCGATTCTCGAAGAAGTGCTGGGTGGACGTCCCCTCCACTCTTGCGATGCAGTTGCTCAGGTTCCCATAGGGTGCAAGCTGCCAGACAAACAAGCTGAGTCAGGCAAACCAGTCCTGCAGCAAATTTCAATTTAACTTTTAAACGTAGACACTTATGCACCTAAAAGAAAACAAAACAAACAGCAAAGCAAATGGTTTGCCCTTCTTAGTTCAGTTCAGTTCAGTTTATTGTACCTCAAAGGCATTTCGGGTGAAATGCATTACATGAGGGGGGATCAAATGACATACAGAAAGCAGAAGAGTGACGACGAGGTAAATAATAGGAAAACGCAAAAAACACAAAAAACTACAAACTAATAGGACAGATATCAAAACATAACATGTAGAAAAAGTAATTAACAGATAAACATATATTAAAGATCAACACTTTTCAGGTGTGCCTTGCAGAGTTCACGGAATTTTTCAGGGTTAGATTCACACACTATGGTTTCAGGAAGGGAATTCCAGTTAGTAATAGCGAGAGAAAGTGGGGAATTTTGGAATTTATTAGTTCTGGCGAATAGAGGTTTAATTTTTAGGCGGTGGTCGTGACGCAAGGAGATGTGAGGTGGTGGCTGACAGTTGGTGTTACGAAAATCAGAAGAGGAATGGTAAGTTTTGTGAAAAAGGACAAGACGAGCAAGTTGAGTTCTTTGAGATAGAGGACATAGGTCTAGGTTGAATTTTAGTGCAGTTACGCTTGACGTTCGTGAGTAGTCATGAGTTATAAAACGTGATGCCTTGTTTTGCACCGATTCGAGTTTAGTAATGAGATATGATTGATGAGGCCACCAGATAAGTTGGCGTAGTCCAATTTCGATCGGACGAAAGTCTTATAGGCAGTTAGTTTAACACAACGGGGAGTGGGGTATAGATTACGTTTTATGTATCCTAGAGATCTGCATGCACTAGCCACTATATTGTCAATATGAGTATTCCAAGTTAGATCTTCAGAAAAAGTTACGCCTAAATATTTGTAAGTTGGTACTTTTTCGAGAGGCAGTGTTAGTAAGGTGTAGTTACGTACAATAGGAGATCGCTGACCAGTGAATGTTAAAAGTTTGCTCTTGGTTATATTGACCTTCATCTGCCACGTGTTACACCAATGAGACAGAACATTTAGATCCTGCTGTAGTTGTATTGAATCTTCAGGGTTAGTGATGCGACGGTAAATTACGCAATCGTCCGCGAAAAGCCTAATAGTTGATGTTATCTGGTGGGGAAGATCGTTAATATTTATAAGAAATAAAAGCGGCCCGAGAACGCTGCCCTGGGGGACGCCCGACAGTACAGGCAGGCTTGGTGATCTGGCATGCCCAAGGTGAACAGCTTGCTTACGGTTAGTTAAACATTCAGCTATCCAGAGTATAATAGATGGATGGATGTTAAGTTCAGAAAGTTTGTATAGAAGTCGCTGGTGAGGAACCGTGTCAAATGCTTTAGAGAAATCGATGAAGATGGCATCAGTGGGTTTAGAGGAATGAAAGTTGGTATGCAAATCGGTTACAAACTCAAAAAGCTGGGTTTCGCATGAATATCCCGACCTGAAACCATGTTGGTTGTTACATATTAATTTATTTTCCGACAAATAGTTCATGATGTGGGAGTAGACGACATGTTCAAAAATTTGCATGGCACACTTGTCAGCGATATAGGTCTATAATTCGAGTAGTCCTGCTTGTTTCCGGATTTAAAAATAGGTAGAACTCTCCCGAATCTCCAGTCCTCCGGGAGGGTAGCCGAGTCAATTGATTGTTGAAATAGTTTACAAAAAAGGTAAGATGATATGTGCTTTGTTATTTTTAGAAGTTTAGGGCAAATATTGTCGTCGCCAGGGGCTGAGCTGCGGGAGAGTTTTTCGATTGCATTCAGGATACCATTTCGGTCAAAAACAATAGGTTCGCAAGAAATGTTAAGTAGTCTACAGATCGGATCACAGGGTACCGGTAAGTCTTCTACGGTAAACACGGACGAAAATAGTTGTTAAAGACGGTAGCTGATTCAAGGTTTGTTAATACTTCGTTGAGATCGTTGCTCAGCTTAGGGAGAGAGTCATCTTTCCTTGGACATATTGTTTTCCAAAATTTGCGAGGGTTGGTTAACAATAAATTTAACAGGTCTTGCTTGAAGTATTTGTTCTTCGCATTTGTAATGCTATTTTTGAATTCCTTAAAACAGTTCAAGTACTTTGACATATCAAGATACAAGGTTCGTTTTTTTAGCTTTAGCAAAGAGACGTTTTTTATTATTTAATTTTCTGAGTGTATTCGTAAACCAGGGTTGATCAGCATTCGTTTTTAACACAATTTGAGGCACAAATCGAGACTTCAACTGCTCAAACTCTTCTTTTAGTAATTTCCAGTTTGACTCCACAGATCTTTCATAAAAATGGTGTTCGTATTCTGAAGCAAACTGCTCAAAAGCCTCGTTCAGGGCACATTCGTTAACCTTGCTGAATACATTGATAAGTTTAGGACTTATCTTTATAGTTACTAATGGCAGAGACATTTCAACTAAAACCGTGTTATGATCGCTGATCCTGTCAAGAATACGAACTGGCCGCACATCATCAGCACTCGAGGTGAAAACAAGGTCCAAAACAGAATTTAATCGCGTGGGTTCGTTTACAATTTGAGCAAGCCCAAAAGCTATACATCAGGTTAATAAAATTTGAAACTTCTGCACCAACCACACAAGCGGTAAGACCAATGCCCTCCTTCCAGTTTACACCCTGGGTAATTAAAATCCCCGCCAAAATAATGGTACTACCGGGAAATAAAGAAAAAACGTGCTCCATACAAACGTACAGTTTATCTAAGAAAGTATTGTCACGACCCGGAGGGCGATGACAGGCGCAAACGATAACTTGAAAAGAAGGATGATCTAAGCGGACCCACAAACTTCAAGGTCACAATCTACAGAAATAAGTGATGCATTCATGGTTTTACTGATAGCAATAAGTACGCCGCCACCGCGGGAACATGTGCGGTCGTTACGAAACAAATGGAATGATTTACTAAGAAGAACCTCGCCATCGCTAATCTTCCGGCTTTAACCACGTTTCAGTTCCCAGCACAATCTGAGCACCTGTGTCATGCACAGTTGACAAAAAATATCTTGTTTAGGCAGGAGGCTGCGAAAGTTCGCGACAAGCACACAGATATCAACACAATCTTGCCCAGCTATTTTTCTAGACTAGTCACGTCATCGCTGATTCACAGCTTGCAATATTTTAACTAAAATAATTTCATCAGACTGGGGACAATAAACGTACTGTTTTCCATCGACATAAAGTTTGTCGTACACAAGTTTAACTTTTATGTTTTGATTTCTGAACTGCGCACTGAACTGCCACAGTTTGCTCCGGTGGTGGCAAACCCTAGGAGAAAAGTCTTCTGAGATAGAGACCTAAGTGAAGGTGAGTGTTTGAGTTTGTTTGCATTATTCAATACGTTCTGTTTGCCTCTGAAATCAAGAAAAACGCACCACAATCGGTCGGGCTGTCACCCCCTGCTTCCGGCCAACGCGGTGGCACGTTTCAATTTCTCCCGGTTCAATACCCAGGTGCTCATGGATGAAGCCTCTCAAACAGTTAGCCGTTGCTTCCCACGTTTCATTTGGTTTTTCTGGGATACCCTGACTAATAAGTTATTGCGTCTCATTCTGTTATTTAAATCATCTGATACTAGAGCAAGGGTGCAGATTTTATCATGCGAGTAACGGACGTCTCCTTTGAACGCCACTGATGGTATTCTCAGCCACGGCGAGTCTGTCCTTAATGGCGCTAATCTCCTGCATTTGTTTTCTAAGAGTACATACCTTCTGTTTTAGTTCATTAATTCCAGAACTGATAGAGTCCAGTCTCGTTTCGGGTTTCGTTTTGGTGTTTTTCAAGCAGTAGATGCTAGGTTTTCGATTACTCGCCCAGTCTTCGATTTCGAAAGGGCCGGGATTAAGCTCGACGTCTCCAGAACAACATCAGCAATACGTCCTAAGAAAAGAAGGCCACTGTCATGGGGTAGCGAGAGGCAAGCAGCTAAACCCAACAGAGCCAACGTGTCTATAGAGGGTTAGTAGACTCCTTCTGTCGATGGGGCACGACACATTTAAGAGCATTACATTGTTAGAGCGATAACATTTCGCGTAATTCAAGTAACGAACCTGAGTTACGAAGCGTGTTAGCGTCGGCATTGCAGTGTCGTGCCCCGAGGCTGGCGCCGGTGGCAGGTCTTTTTGTAGGCAGCCTGAAGGCGGAACCGGAAGCGTTCCCCGGTGCGCCATCACGCGGTGGTCTTGTAGGCGGAGCCACGGCTGAGGTGAGACGGCAGTTTCCCGTAATTAAAAAGTTAGATTTGGAATGCAATGCAAATAATGCATTATCCTCCAACAGGAAGCACAACAGCAAATATGGTATAGCCCTTAGACAAGGATGCTGTACAAAGTTACTCCCTGTAATAGCCCACGAGCTCCCCAAATTAATAAAAATAACTACTAGTTCTTGCTGAAAAAATAGGGCAACATTCCATCAACACAAGTGAGTCAAGGCAGGTGTCCTCTAAGAACTGTTATCGTATGACTGCCACAAAGCACAAACATCTACACAGTAGTCAATATATGCTGTCATTTCACCAAACTCATGTTACGATGCTTGCCAATCATGTCAGCTTCAGCCTGGTCAGGGTGGCACCTAGCACAAATATTCAGACTGCACTGTAGTTTATATCACGGAGAGAGACACACCACATGATAAGTAAAACAAACCTAACAACGAGAAATTTTAACAAGGAGGAGGGTGCAATAGCTTATTGTACAGGATGTCCATGAAAAACTCGAACCCTGTTTTTTGCACCGCAAAAATAAACTAGACATTGGAGAGAGCTCAAACTCCGTCAGAACAGAGCCCCAGCTGTTCAAGCAAGTTAAGTTTCAACACTTACCATTACCGGAATAAAAAAAAATAAAAGTGGAAAACTGTTTTTGACTATGAGAGGACGCTGTCCGTGAGAAGCAGCAGACAGAATGCCGCTGTTTGTGACAGCATCTCACACATGACGCCTCCATCTGCCAACGGTCTTTAATTAGTTTCGGTTTCGGTCTGGCGGTTTGCGACACAGTAACATCGCATCATTTCTCACGTGCTTCGCTCGGTTTGGGTACAATTCCAGGTCGTTGTGGGGCTTTTTTTAACCCAGGTTAGGCTCGCTAAATTGTGCATTTGTATACAGTAAACTCTTACTTAAGCGAACTTAATAGGACCCAAGGAAATAGTACACTTAACTTGAAGTTCACTAAACTGAATATGTTCACTGGAATATGGAACAGCATAGGGCACAGCATACATCGAGTCAAAAGTGTGAAATACAATTTATGGAGTCATGTACATCGATATATACAAAGTCCATAACCGTTATGTTGCTACCTTTCTCATTTTGAAAAAAAAAAAAAAACTGCAATTTTAACTTGCACCAGCGCTCTTAAAGCGCATGAAGTAACAAAGCTGTCCAGAGAGCCTATGCTTTTTGGAGCTTCCTCTGGGACAGCTTGCTGCTGTTACGAAGCCATACTGCAATGGCATCGTGCACTGGCCTGAAATATCCCGCGCAGAGTCGTTTCCTGTTGGAATTGAATGCAGTCTCTCCTTCATGCTTCGACTTTTGCTTAACTATCGTTGAGAACGTCGACGGCGGAATCCCGTAGTCCTTCGCAACGTCCACTTGCCTTCAACCGTTCTCCAGACGCTGAAGTATTTTAGGTTTGTCTGAGAGACAACTGCTTCCGTTTCGTCGTACTCATTAAGAAAGTGGGCGCACAAACTGCTGTCCTGCCGTTGTTACCCAAAACTAAGATGGCCAAACCGCACCGCCGCTTTGCCTCGACGGCGTTATTAACGCCAGTGATAATACAGGGGTGGAACGCATGACATGTACTTAGGAGAAGCCACGGGAGCAGCTGAAACAGCTGTTTTGGAGCAGGTTGGGAGCAGCTAAAACTACGTTCTGGAGCAGGCTAGGAGCAGCTCAGATCAGTTTTCATTGCACTTCAGCTTGTGTCTTAGACAAGCATGGGAGCAATTTCAATCGTGCCTAGCAGCACAGATGAACAAGAGTGGTTAGGAACCTAGGTTGATGGGATGACAGTGTAACAGATGCAAAAACTTGAAACTTTGTGAGCCTTAATGAGAATCAAAAAGCAAGTAGCCTATGTTTCTGAAGATAGCGTCCTTGATATTTTCTGATTGGCTTTTAGCTGCTCAAAATGCAAACCAGCACTGCTTATCGCACAACCCACACGTGCTCGAGATAGTAATTTTATGTGCGAACCTCGTGATGTGCGTAAGCAACGGACGTGCAGTTGCACGGAGGAACAGGGCAACAAATTTCGAGTTCATCCTATTGTGCAACTTGATATCGAAGCAGCAGACTACGATTAACGAAGTTTTCGTATTTGAAGCGATAAGCAGGAGCAAAGTTAAAGTACGCCGAGCAGATCTACCGCTCGCGTAAGAGCTGCTGGCCGGCAAGGTTTCAGACCGGACCGCGTTTCAGTTCTATCAAATCACGATTTATCTTGAAAGAATGCGGTTCCAACTTCTAACGATGAAGTACTAAAAGGAATATTTTGCTCATTTGTTTTCAACTGGCTGACATCCGGATCCCGGGCCGCAAAGCCTCAGGCAATCTGACGCTTAACGACTTGACCTCACCTCGGCCGACTTGCTTAACCGCTTATGGTTGAGGAATAACAATCCAGTCACAGGCGGTATAGCGCTTAGAATCCGAGTTTTTTTCGCGTGCTTCCCACTCGGGATACACAGGGAGAATAAACAGAACAAAGGATTTCAAGGCCGACCAGGCTAAACGCGCTCATTGCTGCCAATCAAGTCGATAAAAACCGAAACCAAGACAAAATAAAAAGTTTTTTGGCGCACGTTTCGCGATTTGGCGCATAATGGCGCGAGGTATTGGCTGTGGCGAAGTTTCTGCAACATGGCGCAGGATGGCGTAGACACATGCGTCTGGCGCAAATGGCGCAAATGGCGCAGCCGTTCCACCCCTATAATAGCCGATGCCAGCGGTGGGGTGGCGGGCATCAGCTACGCCAGCACTGCAGAGCACAAAACTTTGTTGAAATGAACTTCATTGAACTTTTTAAGGTTGGTTATTCTGAAATATTTGTTAAACCGACGCTCGCTCAAGTGAGAGTTTACTGTAATGCCTTTGTTTATCCTGAATAAAGATGTTTTGTTGCTTTACCAGCTGGCTCGGCAGTTTTGTTGTGACACGAGCCCTTTTACTGATTTACAGATTGAACATAGTGTGTGACACAGGACTGCATAAGATGAGGGTAACAAAGGGAGCGATATCTGAAGAGAAAAAAGGGCGCACACTTGAAGAGAAGGTGTAAGTTTGTTCCGTAGACTGTTGTCACATTAGTCCTAGGCAGGGCTCTACGGCTCTACTTCAGTCGAAACTAGGGCTTTGACGTGGCCTCATAGGCGCCAAGTGCAGAGGTCAAGCCTGGTTTCGCACTCTCTGAATGCCACAGCTCGCATCTTGCCTATGATGAGAGCGAACGCTGCCTCGATGCGTGGCGTTAAGGCGTCGAGTGTGAGGATGTTGCCATTGTACACCTGGGACTTCACACACACCCAAACGAAAAAGTCGCATATTGTGAGGTATGGCAATCAGGGCGGCCATGGAATGTTCGGCGATCCCCGGCCCTTCCAGCGCCCTGAGAAGATGGTGTCCAGCCAGTGCCGTACACTTGTCGCCCAGTGGGGTGGCACCCCATCTTGCATAAAAATGCACACGTCCCGCTGCATGTGCGGTGTTTCCAACTCGGGAAGAAACTTATCCTGCATCATCTGCAGGTAGGTGTCTCCAGACACGTTGCCGTCGAAAAAAAAAGGGGGCCAACGACGCCCTCTCTCCAGATTCCACGCCACACTGTTACTTTCGGCAACTGCAAAGCCCTCTTAAGCGTCCAGTGCGGATTCGTCAAACTCCAACAGCAGCAGTTCTCTGTGTTGACCTGCCCGTCCAGGTGAAATGCTGCATCATCACTAAACAGCAAAAACTGCATGTGTGATGTATCTTGAGCAATCCTGAGGAGCACATCCTGACAAAAGTCGAGTTTCTTCTTGCAGTCACCGGGCAGCAACTCATGAATCAGGCCAAGGTTGTACGGGCGCATCTCGCCGGTAGCTTTGCGCATGGTGTGCTTGGACACACCAAACAAACGTGCGGCTCTTCGCAAATACAAATGGGAATTTACCTTGAAGGCACCGATGATGGCGAAGGAAACCTCCCCCCATTCCTGTTTAGAAGGAACAAGGAAGATGTGCATTTTGTTCTTAATGCTACTTTCTTCTGCAAAGCGCCGGGCCCACAACCAGATCACCGACTTAAAAGGTGGCCATAAGCCGAACTCCGAGAAGAACTTGCACTTGACCTTTTGAAAGCACCCCAGTTCAGTGTACCACAGTACGACCAGACTATGCTGTTCACGCGTTAACTGCGGCATAAGAAACACTAGTTGGTAATAAAATAAAACTGAACATAAACAATCAATGCAATTGGTACGTGTAAATGACTGTTGGCATTTGCGAGGACAGAAGCAGATGATGTTTGCTTCGGTATTTATCGGGATGCCTTAAAAAAAAAACAAGTGACTACAATCTTAGGTTTTTTATTTAGTTTTGTTTCCTTCTATAAACAACCGACAAGGTTGGGGTCAAGGATACAATACTTTTGTCAGGTATTGTAACTTTGCCGCCAGTCGCTCGGATTAGACAAACGAGGGAGCGCTGGAAGCCTCAAGGGCAAGGGGCGCCATCTGTGAGATGTGGTCGCAAAGAGCGGCATTCCGTCTGCTGCTTCTCACGGACGGCATCCTCTCATAGATAAAAACAGTTTTTCACTTCTAACTTTTTATTCCGGCAATGATAAGTGTTGAAACTTTGGCATCTTGCCTGAACGGCTGGGGCTACGTTCTGACGGAGTTTGAGCTCTCCGCAATGTCTAGATAATATTTGCGGTGCAAAAAACAGGGTTCGGTTTTACCGTGAACATCCTGTATTTCCTTGCTGCTGCCTGCCAGGCAGAATGATACAACACATAGGCCCAGCAGACATAGTTATTGATTTGCTGTCATTGTCGCTGCCTGTGACCCCGTACCATTATACTTTGTGTCACTTATTGCACTTGACCACCCTGAGACCGAATAAGATGTGGGTAATTTTTTCAGCAGCTGCTGACCAGGTTACCCATAAGCTGAAGTAAAACAGTGGCTGCATGACTCTCATTCAACACAATAGGCCTGTGAAGAATAAATAGTGCAAACAAAATTTCAAATACGATTACTCAACTGTGATAGAAAAAAGATGCATGGAGGACAAATATGGTTTCAGCACGGTGATGCAGATACCACATACTTCCTGTACCTGGGTCATTACGCTTAATCATTTTCACCCAAAGCTCTGCATTGTTTCCAATTAAAAAGGTAGAACTTGTCTGTATTTGTCCTTCCAAGGTTTTTATTTACTTACATTAAAAGAAGTATGAACGATGTTTACTTTCACACTTCGATTCAAAACTCACTGTTTTGACTCAAAATAGGGTTCTAAATCGGCTCAAATCTTCCAACCGACCTTTCATATACTTAATTATATCCACAATACAGTAGAATGGCCACCACACCACATTAATTGGCCCAGATGCTTGTGCAACTTTCTTTAGTTCACAATTCACATAAATGTACAGGTTGAGAAGCTGAAAACAGAAGATCACCCCGTTATCACGTCGCTAGAAAACATTAAGTACCACGGCAGAACTTCAAAAATAAATAATATTAACGATAAACTAGCGGATACCATAAGAACCCCGAAACATCGCAGTGAGAATGCAACTGAATGAGGGCACAGGGTATTTTTAAAAAGAGCGAAAGCAATCCGCGAAACCACAAAGGAGCCAGTCAGACACATGTGGTCGCTACCATCAAATATAAACAATAAAGGGTTTAGATATTCCCTTATCAGGTTCCCGATCAAATAACAAGTGTTCAAAAGGATGTTGCAGATAATATCTCACCTTTAATTTCGTCAACACGTCCAAATGACACGTCCATGGACACAGCTGAACTGCGCGTCTGCGACGCCATTGAAAAAATGGATTGTCTCGGCCGGCCGGTTTTACGGTTTTACCAGTTTTACTTCAAAGCGCTGCTCATGAAAAGAAACCGAAACTATACTTGTGGTAGTTTCGATATAGTTTCCAGCATGTTTGAAAAATCAAGGAACGAAAGTAAACCCTGAGACAAGGAGAAATAAAATAACAGACAAGACAACTTGCCCTGTCCGTTATTTTATTTCTCCTTGTCTCAGGGTTTAGTCAAATGCATTTTTTTTTGCGCGCGCGTCGTGTGTGTCCATGCCTCTGCGGATGTGCGTGCGTGCGTGCGTGCGTGCGTGCGTGGGTGTGGGCTCGTGTGCGTGCAGCGCTGGTGTGTGCACGCGTGCGTGCGTCTGTGTGCATGTGTGCGCGGGAGCGCGCGCGTGTATGTGTGCGTGCGTGTGCGTGTCTGCGTGTGAGTGTGTGTCGATGTGTGTGTGTGCTTGCGCGCTCGCGTGTGCGTTTGCGTGCGTGCGTCTGTGTCTATGTGCTTTTCATTTTGTTAGCCCTGGACATTGTTGTCCTAATTGTTTTTTAGGGAGAGGGGGGGGGGGGGGGCGAACAGCCCTGGTGCAGCGCTCAGGGGAGTGCAGGCGGGCAGTGAAAGTCAAGGGGGGGAGGGGGGCGGGAGGGATGCGGATTTTTGGGGGTATTGGGGGGGGGGGGATTCCCCTGGCTACGCCACTGGCCCTTGAAGTAAAAAAAAAAAGTTGTTTGTGTAGCTAAAAAGCGGCAGAATATTTACAGTATCGGTCGGGTGTGCCTGCGAAGACTTTCAAACTTCCTTTCGAAATAGGGTGTAAAAAGAAAAACAAATCATTTTGGGAACAAACTACCAACCTATATGTCCAAAATTGCAAAAACAAATCTTTCAAATTTTTCCAGAGAAGAGAAAGGCATCGGCACGAGCCCGTGGCTTTAGGAAGTGCCTCTTATGAACGAAACAAAAGCATACTGCTGAGCAATGATCACGCACCTCTCTGTGCCTTTGTCTTTACTGCAGACATTTCTGAGATGGAGTATAATTAGAATTTCAAGCGCCTTTGGGTTGATAGCATCAGTGTCACGAAACACTGTGATGTCATCGAGGCTGCACGCCATGCTCACGAAATATCTTTCTGTTATAGCTTATGCAAGCAGAGTCCAAGCGGCAGCGTACTCGTTTAATGAAGACAGGCGTTCTTCAACGTCCATGGCTGGTAGCCGATGATCGAACCCAACGAGCACGGGCTCAGCTCGCGCACCTCAGAGTTCACGCGCCGGTCACGCCTGCCGGTCATGCAACCACGGCATTGATATGCAACAATGATCACGATATTACATTCCTTCCCCCTCAGGTGGGACAGTTCCGTAGCGAATGACTGGACGTCGCTCTCGTGCTGATCTTCTTAGCGGCTGCTCTGGCTGAGGCGCTGGCGATGGCCCAACTTGAGGAACAGGTCTTTCTGGGTTTCGCCTGGCAGGAGATGCTTCTGGTGTTCCATGTCTAGGGGCTGCCGTTGGTGGCAGCTGGACGTCATAATCAACGTCAGCTTCAAGGCTGTCATCCCAGTCAAGCCAAGCCTTCCTGAGGTGATCACGATGACGGCGATGAACCTCTCGATTGGCCAGATGGACCTTGTAGGAAACTGATCCCGTCACTGCTACAACCTTTGCTGCTTTCCATCGTGGTCCCGTCGCAAAATTCCGGGCGTAGACGGTGTCGCCTACGTGAAACCGCTTGACCTTTGGTTGATCCGCTCCTGGATCTCTCTGGAGGTCAGGATGCAGTCTGTCCAACGGGGACCGCAGCCTCCGGCCCATCATCAACTCTCCCGGAGTTTTCCCGGTGTCCGAGTGAGGTGTCGTGTGCTGCTTAAATAAAAAACGTGAAATCTTGCACTGTGTGTCGCCTTGAGTTAGCTTCTTTAAGGCAGACTTGACTTCCCTCACCATTCTTTCTGCCCTGCCATTGCTCGCAGGATGGTATGGGGCTGTGTAGATGAAACGGACAGCATTAAGTTTCAATAACTCTTTCATTTCTGCACTTTTGAACGCCGTTCCATTGTCCGAGACAATTACGTCGGGCAACCCATGTGTCGCGAATAGTTTCCTCAGCGCCGTAATCACTGCAGCTGATTTCGTGGACGGCATAATCTCGACTTCGGCCCAGTTAGAAAATGCGTCCACCACAATGAGAAAACTTTCACCTCGAACGGGTCCAGCGAAATCTACGTGCAGGCGGCTCCAGGGCTGTTCTGGCTTTATCCAAAAGTGAACAGGTGCTTTGGGATCGCTCTGCCTGTTTTCCTGGCACTGTTGGCAATGGCGTACAAAGTCCTCGATTGCTTGATCGATTTTAGGCCACCAGATGTACGCCCTGGCCGACGTTTTCATTGCTGTCATTCCTGGGTGGTTGGCATGAAGCAATTGTAGGACCTTCCGTGTGGCTTGCTCGGGAATGACCACTCTGTTTCCCCACAAGATACAATCTCGATGCAAGGAAAGTTCTGTGCGTCTCACCTCAAAAGGCGCAAAAGATCCTCCCAGGGTTTCTTGTGGCCAACCCAAGAGTATCCATTGCTTGACTCTTGCCAGCGTAGGGTCTTGCTTCGTCAGCCTTTCGATATCTGCTTCCTGCAGTGGAGGGTACTCGACGGCCTCGAGGAGGAGAACGTCACCAGGTGGCACTGGCTCGTCAACATCGCTTGGTGCTGGAAGGTGGCTTAACCCGTCTGCGTTGGTGTTGTCTATTCCTGGTCGAAACACAAGCTTGTAGTCATATGCTCCCAGCAGCAAGCTCTACCGCAGCATCCTCGGTGAGAAGATTTGTGGCATTGGCCTCTCTGTGTCAAAAATCCCAAGAAGCGGTTTATGATCGGTTACGATCGTGAATTCTCTTCCCGCGAGATACTGGTGAAAGTGCTTCACACCATAAACTACGGAAAGCCCTTCTTTGTCGATTTGAGCGTAATTGCGTTCACTTCGCCCCAATGTCCGTGACGCATAAGCTATTGGAACTTCTGTACCATCGTCGTTCTTGTGAGAAAGAACTGCACCAACACCAACCGGTGAGGCGTCGCACGACGAGACCAGTGGACGCGCAGGGTCGTAGCGTACTAGCACTGCGTCTGAGCTGAGAAGCCCTTTTAGGTTCCGGTACGCTTTCTCGTGCTCCTGCGTCCACGCCCATTTTCTTTCTTGGTCCAGAAGGCGATGCAATGGCTCGGCAACTTCAGCTTTCCCTTCAAGAAATCTGCTGTAAAAGTTGACTAGTCCCAAAAAAGCTTGTAGCTCTTTTTTGTTCTTTGGGCTCGGCGCACTCTTGATTGCAGTCACTTTTTCTTCACTTGGGTGAATGCCAGTGGAGTCAATTCTGTGACCCAAGTACTCGATGCTTGTTTTACAGAACTCGCATTTGTCTTTGTTTACCCGCAAGCGCGAGTCTTGCAACCGCTGCATGACTGCTCTTAATCTTTCATCATGCTCCGCCACGGTCGAGCCCGAGACAACGATATCGTCAAGATATACGACAACTCCCGGTATACCTGACAGCAAGTTGTCTACAACACACTGGAAAAATCCTGGCGCGAGAGATATACCGAAAGGAAGTCGGCGAACTTTGTACAGTCCTTTCAATGTATTCACAGTGAGGACTTCTGACGACTCGTCGTCAAGTACGAGCTGCTGATAGGCCTGGACCCTAGTGTGGCGAACAACTCGGTGACAGTCGGTAGTGGATAGACGTTGCTCTTAACCGCCTTGTTAACTGTGCTACGATAATCACCGCACAGGCGTAAAGTTCCGTTTTTCTTTCTCACCACGACGAGCGGTGTGGCCCAGTCGGAGTACTGGGTCGGCTCCAGGATGCCTTGCTTCTGCAGGCGGTCTTGCTCCTTGGTCACATCCTCTCGAAGGGCGAACGGCACTGGCCGACTCTTTAAAAACTTGGGTTGCACGTCGTTCAGCTCGATGTGGATCGGAGCTCCCTTGAATCCGGGCAGATCGGTGCGAAAAACCTCGGAAAACTGCGCTGTTAGCGCTTCGTCGGACGTGCTGAGGTGTCGGATGCCGTGTAACTCGATGCCTAGAGGTCGAAACCAGTTTCGTCCCATCAAGCTTCTTCCGTGCTGTGCCACGACCATGATTGGCAAAACAGCCTTGCGTCCTTTAAACGTGACGCTTACCATTGCTTTGCCAACTGTAGGCAATGTTTGTTTATGACCAGGTCAACAACTTGGTGGGTGTGCTCTCGATGGGAATCACTCTCTTGTCTATCTGGCGAAACGTTTCTTCGCTCATGATAGAGCAAGACGCTCCAGAGTCAACTTCCATGATTACTTCTTGTGACTCTATCTTCACTGGAACTAGAAACTTTTCTTCGGTTTCGTGCACCTCGCAGATCGCACAGAGTTCGTCTACTTCGTAAACGCTGTCTCCCTTTTTTGTGTCTCCTTCTTTCTTTACTGTGGCTGTTTTACTTTGACATGCCTTTGCTATATGCCCCTTCTTCTGGCATTTGTAGCAGACGGAGTTTTTAAATTTGCACACGAAAGATTTGTGCTTACCGGTGCAACGGTGGCAGTTTCCGCTGTCTGCTTGCCTCTGAGGTTTCATAGTTGTCGTTTGAATTTCACCATCAGAGTCAACTTTACCGCTCTGTTGCCGTTGCTTCCTGATGTCTCGCTGTTGCTGCGACGTTGCCTCTGCAGTGACGGCCAAGTCGTAGGCTACGTCGAACGTCAAGTTGCGTTCAGCCAAAAGCCGTTGCTGCACTCTCTCGGGCGCGATGCCGCAGACGAACCTGTCTCGCATCATGATTTAAAGTGGCAGTTGTCTATCTTCGGAACCGCAGTCTTCTGCCAGCTTTTGGAGCGCTGTCACGTATTCTGCAACTGTCTCGCCGGCGTGCTGGTCGCGCTTGTAGAACAGGAACCTTGCGTAGAGTTCCGATGGCCTTGGGTGCAGATGAGCCTTGACCGCTGTCACTATCGTGGTATAGTCTGCAGCTGTCGGTCTCGTCGGCTTCACCAAGGTTACGATTAAGGAGTACGTTTCTTCTCCGCAGCAACTCAGCAGGACGGCACGCTTCTGCTCAGGCGTTGTCAGACTGTTGGCTACGCAGTACATTTGAGTCGCTCTACGTACTCGTCCCAGGAAGCGTTGGTGCTGAGGCGATACTCGTTGATACCGCCCACAGCCATCCTCGGGGTCCGGGCAACGGACGCTTGCCCGTTGTCTTCGTCCGCTTCGTCGCCAATTGTTATAGCTTATGCAAGCAGAGTCCAAGCGGCAGCGTACTCGTTTAATGAAGACAGGCGTTCTTCAACGTCCATGGCTGGTAGCCGATGATCGAACCCAACGAGCACGGGCTCAGCTCGCGCACCTCAGAGTTCACGCGCCGGTCACGCCTGCCGGTCATGCAACCACGGCATTGATATGCAACAATGATCACGATATTACACTTTCTATATGGAAAGCATTTATGAAAATAAATATTCTTTGCATTTAAAAATATTTTAAGAGCACACAAATCATTTCAGGCATACTGTGAATTAGAGTAGTTCGTCTTTATATTTAGCCATATTCCTTAATACACTTAATTCCGTTGTTGATGTGCCAGAAATATTTATCTTGGAAAATTGCGACGAAGCGATAGCATAAAAAACACAATCAATTTTGCGCAAAAAAAACGCAAAGAAAACAAATAAATAAATACAGGTCGAGTTTGCACTAAGCGACGACGGGATAGCACAAAATAACAATAGACATTGCTAAAAAAACGCACAAATAAAAAAATAAAGGCAGAGTTTGTACTAAAACAAAAGAGAGCATCATTTCCGATCTCCCTTTCAAATCACGATTCCAGAGATACTAGTGTTTCTGAAGGCGTTTTTTTCTTTTTTTTCACCTGCTTTCCGAAACCGAAACCAAAAGTATTCAGAATTCAGAGTAGCACCAAAACCCTTTTGCACAAGAGCGATCACTCCAAAAAAAAAACGTCGCAGGTGCGTTTAGAAAAAAAAAAGAAAAGCCGTTGTCGATATGGCGTGTAAAAGAAAAAGTGAAAACAAAAAAAAGAAAAGAGCACCAAAAGTTTGTGGCCACCACTTGCTTCTTAGTTCCAGATGGTCTGGCATACGCATTGAAGCGCGCCGTCGTCGCCGTCGCTCTGAGGTCTGCTTTCATTTCTACGTTTTTAACGGATTCCTTTACGGGTGTTTCTTTTTGACAGGTACTTTGTCAAGAGTAACAAACGATATCTGGGAGACGCTGATGGTTGTGCACGTCTGCCGGACCACCTTCGGGAAACGCTAACCGCTGGTAAGAGAGTGTTTTTCTTTGAAAGTGATGGGATAGCGTGTTGGTTGAACATATTTGAAGGGATATCCAGTTAGCCTTCGTTGTAGATTCCAAATTTGAAGTGAGACGCATGCCGAAATGACATGGACGAACTTAGAGCATCGCCGCAGGGCGTGTCACGTCCGAATAGATCAACGTAGTGTCTAGAGTACTGTCCGACGGCACTCTTGCAGAGCGTTCAAGTGCCGTCCGAAAGTCTCGTATAAAACGAGTTCTCAAAACGAGTTTTTCGAAGCGGAGTGTAGCTTAGTGGTAAGATGACTGTTTCATAATAGCCGCATCCCACTAGAGCGACAGACCGCAACTAACGGCAGCAGCACACGTCAACGAGCCATAAACGACACCGACAGGCAGCCTGTTTCCTATTACGACTGGAGTTGTCAACAAAACACTTCAAAATACACAGTCAAACAGAGTCTGGCGACGCGGGTTTCGTGTTTTGCTCTTTGGGCATAAAATGCGCCGACAAACACGGTGAAAGTGGAGACGATTACTTTATTTCTTGATTAAAGCTTCCGCTTCTCTTCATTTATTGATAGCGACTTTCCGATAACAGTCGTGACAATCGACACCAAACTTCTTCCGAACTAGAATACCCGAATCGTTTCTTTTTTGGGCCGTTCGAGGCATTCTAGGCTAGCGCCATAGAATTTCACGCCGATTTTGAGGATGTTTTAACTTCATATTCGAATGATCGAGGGCAGGCGTTTTTTGGTGGACAATACGGCATCTCTATTATCACAGAAACGCGATGACAAGTCTCGTCTGCCGGAATGGCTTGCCGCGGAACATCTTGTCCTACTTCGTGGTGAGCGGTTTTACTCTGGTCAGTCCTCGCACATGGGTGTATCCATCCTGATGCAGGGGCGTAGACTTCGGCGTCTTGAAGCACCACCTCGCTCACCAAGTTTTCGCGAGCAAAATCAGCCACAGCAAATTCTCTTTTGCAACACGACCGCCAGGCGGCAGCCAGCAAGCCGCGCACAACGACCACTACGTGCAATCGAGGGACCGGAACTGCGGGAACGACGAGTGCCCGCCAAGGGCTTCTCGTTCTGGGAGGAAGGGTAGAAGGGTGGGAAGGGAGACAACAGAAGGAATAAGCGGGCGAGGAGGATAAGTTTGTCTCCGAGAGATTTCCTCAGTGAAACTGCTTGCTGCGCTTCACACAAGAACGCGCTTGTCGGCGATTGTCGCGGGTGTTGGTCGTTGCAGTGAGACAGCATCGGCGACACGGAACTTTGGGGTGTCGTCAGACAAAAACCGGTGTTTGTCGTTCTAGTGGGACTAAGATATAAGCAAGCGATCCCGGGTTCGATCCCCAGTGCGGGCTTACTTTTTTTTTTTTGTTTTCGTCGAACATTCATTGGCGATATTATAGCATTTATTTTCTTACGATTAACACGGGAAAAACTAATGTTGTCACCGGAAATTTTGCCGAACGAAATGGTATGGGACTTCGCTTCCGGAGGTGCATGGGGTACAACGGGGCTTGGTTTGCCGGCTGGACGCCGCGAAGCGGCGTGTACGACAGGGCCAAATGGGTCAATAGTTTTGTAATTAGCAGCCGCATACTGTCGCCGCGAAGCGGCGTGAACGCAGGTGGGGGGTGTGTTAACGAGCTCCCCAGTGATACACGCGCCGTCCGACTCTTTCGGACGGCACTTGTAGGTGCGATTGGAGTGCCGTCGGATGGTACTGTAGACACAGCGTGGCATCATAGATCAATTGGGCGAGCCAGTTCATCCACTGCCAACTGGGACCGAAAGTTCCTATGCACACAAAGCGTGATTCCGTCAACATATCAACACAACACCGACAACACGATCAGAGACAACAGAAGCAAAACGACGAAACCACGAAATGGCTACTATTTGGGACGGCTGCAGTGAGGGAAGTGTCGGAATAATAAAGCCACTATTTTTGACTAGGGATGCCGCGAACCACCCTAGGTTTGAATTCAAAAGGTTTCATTATTTCGAACCGAACTGATGTTCGAATTCGAAAGGTTTGCATATTTCGACCGTACGGAGGTTCGAATTCGAAAAATTTACAACTTTCAAAAATTGTGGAGTTTCGAATTCGAAAAGTTCGAAGCTTTCACGGTTTCTAAAAGTTTGGTTCTATTATTTCGAATATTTGTTTACTTGAGGTTCAAGAAATTCGAAGATTTCAAACTTTTCGAACTTGAAATTCGAGAGATTCTAATGTTTCGAATTTCTTTATCTGAAATTCGAACGTTTCGAATTCTTATAGACATAAAGTTTGATAAATTCGAAGATTTTCTAATTTCTTTCGACATAAAGTTCGAAAACTTCGAAGGTTCCGATTCTTTTGTAGGGCTAAATTTGAAAAAAAAAAAAAAAAAACCTTCGAAGGTTTTGAATTTCTTTCAAGTCCAAGTGCGCAAAGTTCGAAGTCCGGTTTTCATGTTCCGCCACAGTTTCAGTTTCAAATAACGTTTTCAAACCTCACTGGTTTTCACGAAATCAGGTTTAGAAAAGTTCGGATGTGATATTTAGACTGCACGAAGTTGGTCAGGCAATTAAATGAGACGACGAGTGTCCCGGATGTGCTGAAATATTTGCCAGTGCAGAGTGACGTGTAACCATAAATCAGTAATTGTGACCGCCAGCCCGGGGGGTCATTAACGTGCATCACGAAGTAGTGATCACATGAACGCACTGTTTAACGATACTCAATTAGTTCGAAACAGCCAGGTTCAGGCAGGTGGTTGAGGCTCAGAAAAACCCTGAAGCAATCTGGCAAACTGCCTCCCTACCCCCTTGCACGCTGGTAGTAATCCGATTGAACGCCGCCCGAGTGACACTGGCATATAGTAAGTTTAGTTTGTACATTATGCAAAATCCTGAGACTGGGAATGAAATTTGAAAAAAAAAGTGTAAGAAGACAGAAAAAAGGGGATAGGACAACGCCTCAAACTCAGCTCTGGGAGTGAAATTTGAAAGAAAAAGTTTAAGACAGAAAAAAGGGGACAGGACAACGTCTCAAACGCGGCTCAGGACATCGTCTCAAACTCAACTCAACTGAAAACTCAGCTCAGGACAACGTTCCTCAAAAAAGAGAATGAAAGCTCGTTCCTCGTTCCTTCTGATTTTAGGAATGCGTTCCCGTTCCAAGTTCCATCTGTGAAAAAGGAACTCGTTCCCGTTACAGTTAAAAAATGGAACGTATTGTTACATATACGTTACATTTGTATTTTGCTGATTACCATATTTGGTTAGATCAAGCAAAGTTTTCTTTTTTTTATCTATCCCATCAAATGGGAACATACGAATTTATATGTCTCGATGGAAGGGCACCAGGAGAAGAAAACAAGCGTAATCAAGGTTTTATTTGTTAATAAATTCAAGTTGAAAAATCTCAGCTTTTAACCATATTCATGTTTGTGGTGAACGATTCAGACGAGCCAAATCTACTGTTACCCCACATTGCACGAGCGTTTTACAAGAACCTCACACGGTTCAATCTAACAAAGACCCTTGTTCGAACTTTACAACAGTTGCTCCTCGATGTTGATGTCCGCGAGACGAACAAGTGAAGGAGAGGGTATGCTTTTGGAAGGTCAGTCTTGAAAACTACAAGGAGTTCTTTGTGAAGGTTTGATTCGTTGTTCAGTTTGAAGGTGGGGGACAAGGGGAGAAGGAATAAAGGTTAATTTTTGTTTATCGTTTAAGTGACCAATGTTCGAAATAAAAGGGTGCGTTCGATGTCTGGTAACCTGTGATTTTGTTGTAACTGTAGGTCTATTTATGAAAGTTCAGAAATCGCTGTAGTCGGCCTTTGATTTCTGGGTGTATGAGGATTCGTGGAAGCAAAGAAAGTAGTCGAGTTTGAAACGTCCCTCTTTGTATCTTTTCGTGCAACTAAAAGTTTTGCTTTTTGTACCGCAGTTTTGAGCACTCAAAAAAGAATCATTGATGTCCACTAGCTCTCCTGCAAACGACTGTTACCAAGCGAGGACCACACAATATAAATCCCAAGATAAGTAACCAAAGAGTTAACGAGTTAAAAACAATATTTTCGTAAAGATTTAGTTTTTTATACTTCAAAAATTTCCCTCGTAAAAATAAAATAAAAATTACCCCACTGAACGATAAAAGGAACGCCGTTACTCTTTCTGTTCCAGTAAAAATGTAATGAGTTCCCGTTCCAGTTCCACCAATGCAAAATGGAACGGCGGCGTTCCTTCGTTCCTCCTAAAAGGAACGCATTCCGGGAACGCCATTTCTGGGAACGCCATTCCGTACAACACTGGACCTAAATAACTGTGCCATTGGTAAAAAATAATAAATAAATAAACATCGCAATAAATGCAAAAATAAAAAGCTGGAGAAAACAAAACTATCAAGAACTCGCCGGCAGTGTTGTATTCTTGCATATTCAGAGGCCCAGAACTATGAAACAAGTTTGTCCTACCAAAATGTGTACAGGCTAAAAGAAAAATCCCCCAGGAACGTGAAATGAGAAAAAAAAATTAAAAATTAATTTTTTTATGACGTGCTGAACTTGAACAGTTTTAGAAATCTTCCCCCATGAGTTAATTTATTCAACGTGAAAAAAACAATAACTACATTATTTTGTATTCTGCATATGGTAATCATATGTACTGTCTGTGTCGTTAATTTAAATGTGATGCCTCAAACAATTTAGACAAAAAGAATTACCAAGTTTAGGGCATAATTGCTTGTAGATACATACATGATTGGATATTTTTTTCGAAAGTCGTCTTGAACAACAATAATTATATCTTAAGACTACACTTACTTGGGCTATACATAGATTATTCTTAAAAAAAGTTTAACATCTCTACCATAAATAGCTTCGGCTATGGCGCGGTTCAAATATGGCACAAAGGACGATTGTCAGAAACCCGTCGTCCTTCCTCGCTCCTTCGGCAATCTATTTCTTTAAAACAAGCATGCCAGATGATTGAAATAAACGGTATTGTCTTTCGCAAGGAATGCAAAACCGCATGTAAAAACGGGAAAAAAAATTACGAATGTACCTCACTGCTTGAATCCAAATGAAACCGCTCGCTGGTCTTTCGAAGTTCAATGAACTTCGAACTTTTACCCTAAAAGTTTGAAGTTCGTCGAACTTTTGACTTTTCAGGAGTCGAAAGTTAGACAATTTTCGAATTCTTTAGATTAATAAGTTTGAAAGTTCGAAAATTATCGAAGTTCTTAGCGTAGGAAGTTCGAAAAACTTTGAACTTTTTAGTGCTAGAAATTCGAAAGTTTGAAAATCATTGAATTTTTTAGTCTATCAAGTTCGAAAGTTCGACAAGCATCGAATTTCGCAGCGTAATAAGTTCGAAATTTTTAAAAGCGTCTAACTTTTTAGTTTAACAAGTTCTAAAATTCGACTTTCGTTGAATTTCTCGATTTGGAAAGTTCGAAAATTCGAAATCTTTCGAACCGCTTGATTCAATCATCGAACCTTCGGTTCGAAAAAGTTCGCGGCATCCCTAATTTTGACGTTTTACGGACGTGTCGTCTCAGATGTCGAAGTAATATTTGAGATATTTTGACTGTGGTAGTCGAAATAGATACTGCCTTTTAGATTCAATTGGCATTGGTGCAAATTTTTTTTTATGCTTTCTTCGATCATTTTGTGGTACATATTCGCAGCTTTAACATCATTGTTTGTTTAAACAAGTTATTAATTGATTTCTCGTTGCTTTTTTGCCTACAAAATGCTGATGACTGATAGACGTGAAAGGAGGATAACCAGGATGCATACAAAAACATAGTAGCGCTTGACACGAGGACAGGGGAGGAGACTGGACAACAAAGAAAACTGATAATAGTGTGAGCGCGTTGTGTTGTCCAGTCTCCTCCTTTGTCCTCGTCTCAAGTGCTACCATGTTTTTGAATTCCCAGCACCAACTCACCAAACAATCTGCACTGATCAGGATACATACGTCTTCTAATCAGTTTGCAAGTGGAATCTGTAACAGTACTGTCGCGACCGGTTATAAAGAAATAGCGGCTACAGCAAAGCGATCACGATTTCCCATTCCTGTTTGCACTTTTTTAAAGCATTTCTGTCTGTTTTAGTGAAGGAAATTGAGCGGCTCCCTCAGATATGGGGAAGAGAAATTTTGTGATAATTTAAAGAAAGACTAAAATTCGGAAAGTTTACTAAGGGCCTGTGGCACAAATGTCGCTTACCTTAACCCAAAGCTGCCCTTTCCTAAGTTGGCTTAGCATCCTAAATCTAGCTTGGTTAAGCACGGGTTTAAATTTCAATTGCACCAAGATTAACTCGGATTTACAAACGCGCCCCTAGCTGAACGCTATATTTGCGTAGGGAATGTAGTGCAGAGGTGAGCATTTTAGATCGCCCTCACTCACCTTCACAGCCATACTCACCTAAACTCCTCACAGCTACACTCACCTTCAGCCCCACACTAACCCTCATCCTCACAGTCACATTCTCCTTCAGCCCTTCACATACACTCACTGAACCTCACGGCCCTCATTCCCCTCACGCACTCATGGCCCTCACGCACTCGTTCCCCTCACGAACTCATGGCCCTCACACACTCGCCGCCCTCACGGCCCTCACACCCCTCACGGCCCTCACCCCCTTCACGGCCCTCACACCCCTCACGCACTCACCACCCTCACGAATTCATGGCCCTCACACACTCATGGTTCTCACGCCACTCAGGCCCGCCTCAGAAGGGGGAATTTCGTCCAGCAACTTGACATTGCAACACCAGCAACACGGGCCGCCCCGCTGCATTTTGCCATCATCATCACGAAATTTTATTTTTCTTGCACTATTTAGACACATAGTTATGTGCTATAAACGTGTTTTATGCATTTAAATCTTGTTGAGAATACCAATGCATCTTTCTGAAACAGTTTACTTCCAAAAACGATCAATTTCAAACCAGAACCAAGTCTTTTGTTATCATCACTAGCACGAGGTATTACGTGACAATATTGCACCCCTGATTGGCTGCAGCCGCTTCAAACGTCTTCGAATTGCTCCGAGTTGCTCGCTTGTTTCGAGCCGGACCCTATCTCAGCAATTCGTGTTGATCCAGGGAAAGCTAGGGAACAACCCGCTAGCAACACCATAATTGCTGAAAAAGTTGTTCCGTCTCAAGCGGGCCTCACGCACTCACCGCCCTCACGCCCCTCACGCACTCATGGCCCTCACACCCCTCACGCACTCACCGCCCTCATACCCCTCACGCCCCTCGCGCACTCATGACCCTCACACGCCTCACGCCCCTCACGCACTCATGGCCCTCACACCCCTTACACACTCACGGTCTTTACAGCCCTCACGGCCCTTACTCACCCTCACTTTCATGAACTTTCCTTGTTCAGAAATTCACTCACCTGTGAAGATGAGGGTGAGTGAGGGCCTTCGTGAGTGAGGTTTGCCGAGGTATGATGTAGGTACAGACAGAGCGAACTAGGGAACGCTCAGAGGGACGAATACAATTGGCGGAGAGGAGTCACGTGATGTAAACGAACACACTACCGTGGTAGTTGACGCCGGCGGCTGATTTTCGCTGTGTTTCTTCAGTGAGTAAACAAATCAAACGTCTCCAAATGCAACCCTTTGTACGCCGAGCTTTCAAAGTAGAAAAGCAAAGCTTTAAATAAACACGAAATCTCTTTAAATATGTGATTGTATGTTTACAGGGTGTCTAGCGACCGGGAAAACCGCGAATTGTCAGGGAAAATTTAATTACCGGGAAAAATCAGGGAATTGTCAGGGCTATTGTCAAAAAGTGAGCCCAGTCAGGGAAAATGAGCCAGAACGCCATCGAGTGCTCTGAGGTAAGACTTGAGGACTTGGGGGCAGAAAAATAGGCAATTCTGCTTAGACCGGACCGCGGGCTCTGCTGACCCGATGTAGAGTGTGCTACCCGATGCAAACGGAACAGCCGACAAATTCAGTCCAAGCCATGCATTTGATTGGATTGAATTGAATTGAAGGTGCGACACTAGGCTAGGGAAAGCCGCAGACCGCAATCCAATCCAAGCCGAAAGTATCCGAAAGTGTGCATCTGGCGGCCATGCGGCCATGCATTCGGTTATTGACGTGTGTGGTTGAGCGTCGTGTTTTCATCGTGTTTCCAAAAGTGGCCTCTTCGCTGACGATGTTGGCGGCAAGGAAGTGCTCGTTAAATCCGGACTGGACGAACCCGAATATGTTGGAATATGCAAGTTGGTATAAGCCCGTGCAAAATGGCCCTCAGAGTGCTCAATGCTCAATGCCTTGTGTTGTAATGGTCTCATATTTTTCACCGCCTCTACAGTGGTTATGTAATTTCATCTGAAATTGTCAGGGAAAACCTGGAAAAGCCAGGGAATTTCAAAATGATAATTTGCTAGACACCCTGGTTAATATTGATGATAGCAGAATATTTTGAAAGTGACCGTAGTTTTCGTGCTCAACTTTCGAGGTAAAGGAGTAATCGAGGGGGGGAGGGGGAATTTCACAGGATGCGAGAAGGACGTTCTACTCGCTACATCGCTGAAGACTGACAAAAAATCATTGGGTATAATTAGGCAGGTAAGATGAATACAAAAATCAAGAATCATGCCTGAGACCGATAAAGTTCAAAACAGTGACGAGCTCGCCACGGCAACTACGAGAGTGCCCCGTAAAAAGTTGAATAAAAGGCGTCGAGAGATCAGGTCGCAAGGTAAGGGGACTTGCGTCGACTGTACGCGTTGCTCTCAGCAAAGCGACAGAACTGCTCTGCGCCATCGTTGAGCATCTGCTGCAGCCCCAAACGGACTTGTGTTTTACACTGTGCTGTTCGAAGGTAGCTGTGCGGCCTCAGCCATTTGTTATTCTATGTGCCACTGTGCAGGCACATATTACTCGTCTATATATGCCCCAGTTACGCCAATTATCCCGAAAACGGAAGCCACGGTGAGCAGTTTGAACGGCCTTGGGATCTCTAAGCCGATAACACAAACTCAAGTCGTTTGGTTTGTGTATAATCAAAAGATACAGGAAAATTACAGTTTTCCCTGTAACCTCTTTATGATCTTGACTGCATTTATTCCAAATAATCTTCATGGAGTAGCCCAGGTAACAATTTATGTTGTGGAGACAGTCGGCGCAACAAAGTTTCGCAACATGAAAACAGTTTTATTGCAATCGCCCAACAATGTTGTAGCAACAGTCAAAACACTGCAGAAGTGTCCGCTGCTAAAGCACTGCGGCAACAGTGTCGGTCAACCGTAGACTGTCTCATGCTCGCAACAGTTACCGAAGCATTGCTTTTACCCAGCAAAATATGTGCTGTCCTGATGTTGCTAAACATTGCGGAAAAGACCAGCGCAGCTGTAGGCGAAACATTATCGCGCAACACAAGCTCCGCCAACAACGTCACGTTTGCATTTGCGAGAGTGCAGAACTGCTGTTTTGCTACTATTCGACTGATGTTGCGGTAGCGTCGGGCCCTTTAATTCCGAAATGTTGTGGCAACGTAACTTTTTTTGCTTTCGGAAAACAAAGCTTACAAACAGTCATCGCAACGTCCGTTTTTACAGTCAGCAAACTGTTCCCGTGGCAGATTCAAAGAAACAGATTGCGTTTATACTGCCAGAATGCAGTCGCCAAACATTGCTTTCCAAAAGTGTTCCAACCGTACGACACAACAGTTTTGCGCTAGGTCGGGATAGATGTTTTGAGGAATTGCTGCGGAAACAATGGGCACCATTGTTGGTTGACGTTGCTCAAACCTGTTCGGCAGGCGTTGAGCGCCACAACGGGACTGCAGCTGTACATCAGTTTTTGCCAACTGCTGCCGCAGGCATCTTCTCAACATTTGCACTGCATGACGAGGCAGCGCGCCTCGCAACAGTGGTTCCCCATGATCGGGGCAACAATGTCTTCCTTTTGTTGCTAGAGTCTGTCATGCCACTGCTGCGTTACATAGTTTTACGAGCGTTCTTCACTTGTCTCGCAACAATTTGGAAACAGTTGGGCAGACTATAGGCAAATATTCCGGGCACCTCATCGCGGTAGTGTAATACAGTCAACGTTACTAGAACTTAGTATACTGCCATTGAATCTTCCACGAAGTAGAACACATGCGTACGGCGAGCAGTTTGAACGGCCTTGGGATCTCTAAGCCGATAACTCAAACTCAAGTCGTTTGGTTTGTGTATAATCAAAAATATACAGGAAAATTACAGTTTTCCCTGTAACCTCTTTATGATCTTGACTGCATTTATTCCAAATTATCTTCATGGAGTAGAATAATCTGTCCATTTGTGCATTTTGTCCTAATAGCTATTATAGCTAGGGTGAAAGGTGGAAGCTTAGCTGTTGGGGTCCAGCTAGTAAGCTAAAACATCCACAGTGAAGGGAAAACTTTGAGCTTTCGTAGTTTTAACACGCATTTGAACTCGCTGGACCATGTTGTCTCGGTCGTGAAGCTCTTGGAATTATAAACTTGCAAATCTCCACAATAGGTCATGTTGGAAGGTTGCTTGAACTAGTAGGAATAAAGTACTTGTTGCTGTTCTCCCTTAGGCCTTTACACATAAACTATCTCCCTTTATGCAAAGCACCCTGTTTTTTTTTTAATCTTGATATTTGTCTTTCTCACTGTTTGCCTTTTTATTTGAATTACCAACTCGCTCAAGTTACCATTTAAAAAAAACACATGTGTTGAACTAGAAATATTTACCTGTCTATGTAACCAATTTAGGAGAATCGTTTTTTGCATTTTATTGTTCATAAATGTTACAAGTTGTTATATCAACAAATATGATTCTAATCTTCCCTTGGTGATTTGTGCTATTGCACACCCTTGAAGTGATTTTATTAACAACACAATTGAAATACTACGTAGGCTATTTTATTGATAATGCTGAAGGGCTTACTTACATCATATTGCTTGGTCAGTCATAGTCACGCGAGACATTAAAATGTAAACTAACAACCCCAGAACACTTTCTTCAACACTGTCTTTTTTGTTTCAAATATTGTTGAATAGCTTCAAAAGTTATTTTTCCACAGCCCTGGTTAGCTTTGTTTCTAAGCTTTGTTTGTTTGATTTCTCCTGTGAGCAGCCAACCTTGCACAAAATGCAGCCTGGGTCCTGCTCCACAGTGGCTGAGACGTGCAACACAGGTGCGCCCAACTTCCCTCCATGCTATAAGGTAGGCGAGGGGGTGGCTTCGTGCCTTTGGACCGCGGGCGCAGCGATGCGCTCCGATAAGAGAGTGAAACCTAGAACGCGTGCAAATTGAGCGCTTCATTAGAAGGGCGTAAAATGCTGCCCCTGCTTCTTGTCTTAAAAAGAGTTGATTTAGTGGTTTTTGGTTATGCTGAGCAAGTTTCTAATTAAAACCATGTGTCTACTTTTAATTAATTAAAAAGATAATTACCAAACTTTAATTAATCAGCCAACTGATCGTTACAATTAGCCCCCAATACTCTATCCCCCTGGCCATATAACTCACCTGCACAAACCGCACAAGTGTAACTTTGACGGTGTTTTTTAAACAAATTTGTTAAGTTTTGAAAAAAACACCCGGTATATTTTGCATAGGTTAAAACTTACCTACTTTGACTTTATTTGGATCATAAAAGTCAAAATTAAATGGGTTGTTAATCTTCAGAGAGTGATGTGTCAGTCAGCTATGAAATTAGACGGTTTGTGTCTCCACTGTAGAGAAAACTTTCCATACGCAGCATGGCTGCTAACTTGGGGTCTTTACATGCAACCTTGTAACTTGACCTTCTGATCTTCTGTGTGCTACCTCAGTCATTATTCTGTTAGCTCATAAAATTGAGAATAGTTAATTCTAGATTAGTTCAAAAAGTAAGCTGCATTAGGCTCTGGTTTCTCACTTGTTTTAAATGGTCAGTATTGTTACGTAAAGTTGCCGCAAATTCGTAAAGTTCCATCTTTCTATGGCAGTTGTGCATTTCATTCCTCTGGTTCTATTATGTTATTCTAATTTTTATGCCTGGGTGTTGAGGGTTTTTCTTTCTAAGTGTCTGTTAGTTCTTTCTTTTAGCAAATAAATACAAGCCGTGCCTTAGACCTACACATTGTACATAGTTTCTTTTCCATTATTTCGCCTGTTCTGCCTCAGATTTCAATCATGAAAACCAACACTAGGATTATCACATTAAGCTTACGTTATTTATGACCTACATTATTTTCCAAAATAAACCATTCAGATTCCTAAATCAGCCTTCATAATCATTTCATGTTCTTAGTACATGAATTATTTCTTTAAGAAATAGAATGAACAAATGGTGGAATAAGCAAGGCATGAGTGTAAGGCTTGGGTCCAGTTGCTTGCCAAGGATAATTTAACCATACATATTTGTATTAAAATTTCAAGTGCAGCCAAAAAACTAAAATACTTGGGGTTTTCATGATGTCTACTTCACCACACAACATATGTGCATTGCAACAAAGCACACCCCAAAAATAAAAGTAAATATTCTATTCAATTCTGATAACGATAGAAATATATCAAAGTACAGATTATTAGCTTCTACGATACTGCAGCACATGTGGTAACATCTGTACTGTTCGAGGCGGGGCTTAGGCCGCACGTCCGGAGGCTTCCTGGCTCGTGACGACGACCATTCCCCGAAGTGAAGAACCCGGGGGTCCAGTGGAGGTGGGAGAATTGGTAACGTAACGAACGGTTTATTAACATGGTAGCGATACAGTCGTCAAATCCGAGAGAACCCCTCAGCCGTCTCACGCCCCGCCTTATATAGGGTCCGTTTTCTCCCTCACTCTCCGCCAGGGCAGCAGGTGCGATCGCCGAGTGCGTAGCAGAAAGTCCGCCGCGTCGTAGCCAGAAATGAGTCATAGCCATGGTTCTCCGCAGTTAGGCCAGGCCTCTCTCCCCTTTCGGAGCGCACGAACCCACACGCACACACACACACGTCCCGTTGACGTCACGGACGCGTTGAGACACGTTTTGGGCAGGCTTCGACAGGTGGCCGGCAGTCCTGACACGTCGGGACTCGTTTCGGGACTCGTTTCCGCAGCGTTGAAACTCGGAAAAGGTTGCCGAAGGTTCCATTCTTAACAGCCCCTCCGGGGCCAGGGAAACCTCGAATGGCCGGTGGTACAATCGCTGGCCTGAAGAGGTGGGCTTGGAGTAGGCCTTGAGAAGACGCTGCAAGCACCAAACAAACTCCCAAACCTCTCAACGGAGGCATCAGCGGAAACGTCCCCCACAACACCACGCCACACCGCAGTCAAACGCTCGGAATTCGCCAAAGACCCGCCAGACTGGATTACGGATTACCAAAATTTGGTACAATTCCGGGTATCGAGACCCCCTGTCGCCAAAAAAACTCATTTTTCCAACGAGGACACTAAGAACAAAAGACAAAAGACAAAAACTTTTCGCAATTTGTGAGGTCATTTTGGGGTTTCAACGAAGTGCCCCCACTTAGATCCTCATTCCCGTGGATGACGAAGACCTCTGAGATCATCCCTACTATTTTTCGTGATGTCAGAAAAATCTGCTCAATCCCATCGGCATTGCTGTTAAATTTGCCTTTCCTTTTCTTACGCTGAAGTCATAGTGATCGATTTTCACGTGATTTCTAGACGTGAAAATGCGGTCCTTATCGCGCCGATAGAACAATCCGCCTCTTTCATTCCCCGTCACATTGGTCCTAGCAATCTCCTGAGCTGTACAGCGAAACCCTGACACACTAGGGTCGCTCTTCTGCTCGACTGTCAAAGACACTCTGTCTACTCGTAGCAGAGGACCAAAGTTACGCGACGCCGGAGCTACGAGAGATCTTTCACTGATCCCCTCTTCCTCCGCCTTTTCCGCCGGCGCGTTCGGGACGGCGTACGCTTCCTAGTGCTACGAGGTCAGGCTGTTCTACAACCTGGTCCCTCTCACCCCGGTTTTCTGCCTCCAACTCTGGGAGTGCTTGCTCCCCGTCAGCTGCCTCTGGCTCTGGATCACTCGTCAACAAAGGGGCGTCCTGACGCGATTTGGACCTCGTACACGACTGAACTAGCCCTTCTCCCAGTTGTTGACCCCTTTCGCGCAGCAGGAAATCTGACCGGTTAGAAAACAAATAAGGATACTCCCACGGGACTGTTTGCGAGACAGCCGCCTCTGTCACTAGCTCTCCGAACGGGCCAGTTATCCTTACTGTCGCCATAGGCAGACAAACACTGTGCTTTTCAAGCAGCTGCTGATCCAAACCACCTTTCCAGTAAAATCGGAGGTTGTTACATACGACGGATGAACAACGTCCATCGTCGCTGCACTGTCCCGGAGCACCCTGCACGGCTTTCCGTTTACCTGGAGCTCGTGAAGATAGGGACGAAGAAGCTTCAGGTCCTTGTCACTACCGTTCACGTACGAGAACACAACCCGCGGTTTCTTACATCTGGCCGCTGTGTGTCCCGGCTCCTGACAGTTGTAGCACAGGAACGGCTTCCTTGCCTCGAACTGCCCTGTTGGGCTTTTCCGCGCCTCGTCTCCGTTCGAGTGTTCTGCGCTCTTTTCTGGGACCTTTTGTCCTGCTTCGGGCTTCTCGGGCCCGTTTTCTCGCGAGCCGTTACCCTGTCGGAAGGTCTTGCGCTGATCGCTTCGGCCGGATTCGCTTTCCTCTCCGCTCAGGCTAGCTCAGCGGCCCTTTCGACAGAGTCGACTCCCACCCTATCCTGCACCCAGAGCTTGACTGACTGCGGAATGCTACGAAAGAACTGTTCGAGGCGCACACACTCGACTACCTTGTCTCGGCTTTCGTACACTTCCTCGCTCTTCAACCATTCTATCAGGTTGGTTTTAAGCCCGTACGCGAATTCCGAGTAGCCCTCGCTGCTCTTTTTGGATGCGTTTCTAAACCTTTGACGGAACGCCTCGGCAGAAAGGCGGTACCGCTTCAAAATGCTGGACTTCACCTTGTCGTAGTCGTCCGCGTCTCCAGCACTAAGGCGCGCGACAACCTCTGCAGCCTCACAGGGCAACAGAGTCAAAAGCCGTTGCGGCCACGTTTCTGGGGCGAAGCTCAACTTCTCACATGTCCTCTCAAAGTTAACTAAGAATAGGCCCACGTCTTCCCCAACTTTAAACGGCTGCATGAGCTTCTTCATTTGATACGACTCGGTCTCACTTGCTCGTACCGGAGCCCCAACTCTACTGTTCTGCGAGTTTAATCGCTGTTGTTCAATTTCGAGCTCTAGCCTTTTCAGCGCTCGCTCCTGGTCTCGTTCCTCTTTCGCTGCAGTCTGTGCTCGTTCCTCTCTAGCTGCAGCTTGCTCCTCTTTCGCTGCAGCCTGTTCTCGCTCTCGTTCCTCTCTTGCTGCAGCTTCACTCTTAGCGTTCTGAAGCAGTTCCCACGCAATTTTAATTTCCTCTGCTTCCGCGCTCTCTGAAATCGCTTTACTGATCTCAGATTTCTTCATCTTTTGCTCCACCTCCACACCCAATTCTTCACATAAACAGAGTAAATCTGTTCTCAGTAACCTCATTAGATCCATGATCGCTGCTTTTTAGCTTTCGCTTTGTTCTAAAACTTGTCGCGAGGTTATACCAAAACCTAGCGCACGAGTCAAACACTAAGGATTCCCAGCAGTTCAAAATTAATTACCCATAATCTGAAGCCTGGCGAATCTCAAAGCAAAGCCCAAACGCTCACCCGCAGATGTAGCACGATGTCGCATGGTCCGATCCCAACCGCTGCCAACCAGTTGTTCGAGGCGGGGCTTAGGCCGCACGTCCGGAGGCTTCCTGGCTCGTGACGACGACCATTCCCCGAAGTGAAGAACCCGGGGGTCCAGTGGAGGTGGGAGAATTGGTAACGTAACGAACGGTTTAATTACATGGTAGCGATACAGTCGTCAAATCCGAGAGAACCCCTCAGCCGTCTCACGCCCCGCCTTATATAGGGTCCGTTTTCTCCCTCACTCTCCGCCAGGGCAGCAGGTGCGATCGCCGAGTGCGTAGCAGAAAAGTCCGCCGCGTCGTAGCCAGAAATGAGTCATAGCCATGGTTCTCCGCAGTTAGGCCAGGCCTCTCTCCCCTTCCGGAGCGCACGAACCCACACGCACACACACACACGTCCCGTTGACGTCACGGACGCGTTGAGACACGTTTTGGGCAGGCTTCGACAGGTGGCCGGCAGTCCTGACACGTCGGGACTCGTTTCGGGACTCGTTTCCGCAGCGTTGAAACTCAGAAAAGGTTGCCGAAGGTTCCATTCTTAACAGTACCTACAGAGGCATGGCGCATGAGCTGTGGCACAGTACACTGCCTGTCTACCTAGTTGAGTGAAAAGCGGCGGCGGTCTTTGAAGTACGAAAACTCCCACCAGGTCATCACATTGTGTCAACAAGAACGGTCGTCTCTTCGCACCACCCGCCACAGCCTGCCCCAACACAGTGCTGAACAAATCTCGCATCTTTGTCGTTACGATTTCTCGTCGCCTCTACAAAGTGCGGTCACCAGATAAGTTACACTTCTAGAACGACACAGTTTTTTGAAGCTAAGATTTTACTCTCGAAACAAAGAAACTTCTCTTGAAGATTGACCCAACGCTCTAAAAAGAAAATAAATGGCCTTTTCGTTGCTTATTATCTAAATGTATCGTTCACCGCAATTTGATGAGAACAGAAGAATGTGTCTACAATCAGCTGATTGCCGAGATCATGCACTGCCACTGTTCAACGCGCTGATAGGAAAAAAAGGATATGCGTTGAAAGCAAAATGAAAGACGTTTACAACACCCTGTAATGCCGAATTGGAGCACAGCTCTAGAGGAGGAGGAGGGGAGGGTACTGAGGGGAGGGCATACCCCTCCTCCCTTCTCCTCACCACCTCATCCCCCCTGCTACTCCTCCTCCCTTCCTCCTCTTCTTTCACCTCCCCCTCCCCTCATCCCTCAAGCTTCTCCTCCCTCTTCTCTCCCTCCCCTCGTCCTCCCTCCTCCTCCCCGCGTATTGCGTCATGAGAAGTGTCTTATAGTGCACCGTGCCGTTACGCCGCTCAAGCCGAAAACGGGCACCTAAGAGTTGCGCTCTAAAATAAACAAGGTTGTAAATAGCAATATGTTACAGATATCCGCAAGTAAATGCATACGAATAAGCATGTTGAACTAAAAACCAACGGGAAGATGGATGTGAGCCGCGCGTGAGCCCCACAACTGCATACCTTCCCCGGTTAGGGCTAACACGCACTGAGAGTGGAGACCCAACTTGAAAACGGGGGTCGATAAACACTTCACACAATATTTTGCATCCTTGTCACAATCGAAGGTCATTCTGTTGAGGCCCTCACGCTGTTATAGCCTAAAACATTTTGTACAACCAAATTTGTCCACCGTGTAGACCGCCACAAACCAGCCACCATGTTTTAAATCCAGGATTAAAAACTACCAAGCAAAGCGCCCAATGTTGAGCGCTCACGATAGGCGTGGTTTAGTGCTAGGTTCAGCGATAAGTGGGTTTGGTGCAACAGAACGAAACGGAAACTCGGCTTAGGTTCCCTGCTAAGCTCCTATTTGTGCTAAGCGGCGTTGGTGCAACTGGTCCTATACTCCATCTCAGTAGTTTCCCGCAGCAGGGCCAAAGCTACTGAGCGTACAGAGGCGACACCCTTGCACGGCGGAATATAGTACTGGTAGTTAGGGCTCTTTTCTTGTCTGTATCACCATAGATACAGTACTGGCATGTGCAGTAATGCTGTAATACTCCTCTGTGCATGAAAACGACGATAATTTAAGCTGTTCGGCTTTGATATTTTCGTATATGTTTTTAGTTAAGTGCAAGAACTTTAAGAAATAGTCCTTTATGTTTTGGTTTATTGTTTCGCAAAGAGACGCTAAAGTGATACACCATAATTAATTATCTACCAATATACTGTTTAGAAATCACAGTATGTGACTCCGTCGATAGCTTAATCAACATGAGTAAAAAGCCCCGTCCCAACAAAACGAAAGACTGCGGCGGGGTAGTGCTTTGCCAAGCCGCTTTTCTTAAAATGGCGGCATGCGCTGAATCGCCCCTGAGGTACCAATCAAATGTGCTTTATTATCCAAAACAAGCGAAGCAGTTTGCGTTGAACGTGCTGGGAGTAGTACGAAAAGAATGCGGCGAGGGAGCGACTGTAAGTTATATAGTTAAGAGAACAGCAGCCGTTACGAACGTGAGCGAGCGCTCCCTCTACAGATGGGCCTCCGGGCACAAGGCAGGAGGCAATGTGGTATTGCCAGAGAGCTTTTTGGTTGGGTGGCAGGGGGCACGAAAGACAAAAGAATCTGGACGATTTTGACCTCGGTGGGCTGCGGAGAGTTGTTCACAGCTTTTTTCGGAGGAACGAGACTCCGACGGTCGCCAAACTGGCGCGACACTTTGAGCTGGATGACAAACTTTCATTCGTGTCAGTAGCGACAATGCATCGATTGTTGACAAAGCTCGGCTTCAAGTACAAGAATTGGTCCAGAAATGCGCTGTTGATTGAGGCGACGCACATTGTGCAGTGGCTGTGCAAATACCTGCGGCAAATGAGCGAGCTTCGGAGACAAAAGAAAAACATTTTTTACACCGACGAGACATGGGTCAGCATCGGTCACACGGTGGGACAAGTGTGGGTCGACACGGATGTCACTGAGCACGCGTGAGGCAAAACACTCCGGGCTCTCCACAGGACTGCGGAACCCCACCGGCAAGGGAGGAAGGCTGATTGTGACTCCCTGTGGCAATGCTAACGGGTTTGTTCCAGGTGCCGGAGAATTGTTCTGCGCCAGAAAAGGCGTGGGGGACTACCACGATGAAATGGATGGAGTGCACTATCACAAGTGGTTCACTCAAAAACTGCTCCCTGCTCTGCCACCAGAAAGTGTGATTGTGATTGATAAAGCACCTTATCATTCTGTGAAGGAAGAGAAGGTGCCCAACATGTCAAGTCTGAAAAAGGACATTCAAGCATGGCTTTCGAAGAAAGGTGTGAGCTGGAGCACCGACATGGTCAAGGCTCATGAAGCTTGTAAAGACTGTCAAGGTGGAGGGTGATACTTATTGCATCGACGAGATCGCCAGCGAGGCAGGTCACACTGTGGTACGCCTGTCACCGTACCGTTGCCAACTTAACCCAATTGAACTTGTGTGAAGTGATGCAAAAAGCCTTCGTAGCCTCTGCGAACACTACATTCAAAATGAAGGATTTGGAGCCACTTGTCTGGAAGGGGATACAACAAGTGATAGCCGAGAAGTGAAAAAACTTTGTGAGGCATGTCGTTGATGAAGAAGAAATGATGAGAAAAAAGTTTGCATCATCGACGATTTTGTCAATCGTCAGCGACCCTTGATCATCGGCCTTGCTAAAGACACCACAAGCTCTGATGAAACAAGCACGGATGACGAAAATATCAGATGTCAACGTCTGCGATGCACTTTAATTGAGGGTGATGTGCACCGCCCAGCATCAACTCATATTTTCAATCTGATTAAGCAGTAGACGTACAATTATGGGCAGATTGTGGCAGCTACAACAAGGTACCTCACCAAAGCATGTATTTTTTTGGAACAGCAGCTATCTGTCAGCATCAACAGCCCAGAACATAGCAGATACAGAAATATGAAGCAAAATCTGGCATGCAAACCAGTCACGGCCCAGCAAACACATATTTTCAAGCTGATTAAGCAGTAGACATATATTTGTGGGCAGATTGTGGCAGCTATGACAAGGAAAGCTCACGAAAGCATGTGTTTTTTAGAACAGCAGCTATCAGAGTCAACATCAACAGCTCAGAACATAGCAGATACAGAAATATGACGCAAACTCTGGCATGCAAACCAGTCACAGCCCAGCATAAACTCATATTTTCAAGCTGATTAAGCAGTAGACATATATTTGTGGGCAGATTGTGGCAGCTATGACAAGGAAAGCTCACGAAAGCATGTGTTTTTTAGAACAGCAGCTATCAGAGTCAACATCAACAGCTCAGAACATAGCAGATACAGAAATATGAAGCAAACTCTGGCATGCAAACCAGTCACAGCCGAGCATAAACTCATATTTTCGAGCTGATTAAGCAGTAGACATACAATTGTGGGCAGATTGTGGCAGCTACAACAAGGTACCTCACCAAAGCATGTATTTTTTGGAACAGCAGCTATCAGAGTCAGCATCAACAGCCCAGAACATAGCAGATACAGAAATATGAAGCAAACTCTGGCATGCAAACCAGTCACAGCCCAGCATAAACTCATAGTTTCAAGCTGATTAAGCAGTAGACATATATTTGTGGGCAGATTGTGGCAGCTATGACAAGGAAAGCTCACCAAAGCATGTGTTTTTTTAGAACAGCAGCTATGAGAGTCAACATCAACAGCTCAGAACATATCAGATACAGAAATATGAAGCAAACTCTGGCATGCAAACCAGTCACAGCCCAGCATAAACTCATATTTTCGAGCTGATTAAGCAGTAGACATACACTTGTGGGCACATTATGGCAGCTACGACAAGGTACCTCACCAACGCATGTATTTTTTTGGAACAGCAGCTGTCAGAGTCAACATCAACAGCTCAGAACATTGCAGATACAGAAATATGAAGCAAACTCTGGCATGCAAACCAGTCGCGGCCCAGCATAAACACATATTTTCAAGCTGATTAAGCAGTAGACATATATTTGTGGGCAGATTGTGGCAGCTATGACAAGGAAAGCTCACGAAAGCATGTGTTTTTTAGAACAGCAGCTATCAGAGTCAACATCAACAGCTCAGAACATAGCAGATACAGAAATATGAAGCAAACTCTAGCATGCAAACCAGTCACAGCCGAGCATAAACTCATATTTTCGAGCTGATTAAGCAGTAGACATACAATTGTGGGCAGATTGTGGCAGCTACAACAAGGTACCTCACCAAAGCATGTATTTTTTTGGAACAGCAGCTATCAGAGTCAGCATCAACAGCCCAGAACATAGCAGATACAGAAATATGAAGCAAACTCTGGCATGCAAACCAGTCACAGCCCAGCATAAACTCATATTTTCGAGCTGATTAAGCAGTAGACATATATTTGTGGGCAGATTGTGGCAGCTATGACAAGGAAAGCTCACCAAAGCATGTGTTTTTTAGAACAGCAGCTATCAGAGTCATCATCAACAGCTCAGAACATAGCAGATACAGAAATATGAAGCAAACTCTGGCATGCAAACCAGTCACAGCCCAGCATAAACTCATATTTTCGAGCTGATTAAGCAGTAGACATACACTTGTGGGCACATTATGGCAGCTACGACAAGGAAAAAACCCGTTTTATAAAGCGTCGTTAATCGCTACTTCTAACACTCTGGGTGCGGGCACCAATTGGAGGAGACGACAAGGCGCCTAGGAACACCTTGTAGGAAGCGCTCGCCCACATTGGTCGAGGGCATCTGTAGCTTTTGTAGGGAGACACACAATAGCACGAATGCAACGAAAAACGTATATGCCGTCAAAAACTAACCTCACAGGTGTTCGGGTTGTTGTCTAAAGTGATGTTCGGAGGGTCCGTTAGTGTTTTGTAAGAGCATTTGAACCTACCTTTTCACCTTTCTAAAGGGTTACATTGTTACATTCGTGATATGACGCAGGTGAACGAAGTGCGCTGCTCCGGCTGACCCACATGCGTGCCAGTACGCCAACCCCGCTGTCATTCTTCGTGTACGGCCTCGCCCGCCTGGTTTCTTTTGCTGGAAAAGTGCTAAGTGTCAACGTTTCATTTCACCTCTGGTAGTAGTGATACGAAGCCTGAAGGTCCGTATCACCGTGAAATCGCTTGTGCGCATCGGGGGCCTCTTGACTCGCTGCAGCCATGGCCGGAGCAGGCTCATCTTGCCAGACGAAGCAGATTTGCCTGCTTCGCGGAGGCCATAGAGCAGAGCTGGAGCGTTTGCCCAGTGTTGGTAGACGAGTACAAAAACACGTCTGAAGAGGAGCGTAAAAAATGACGGGAACGGAGGACGAAGTAGCGCGACGTTTTGAGCAGACAACCTCATTGCTTCGTCGAGTGTTCGGTCGCCGCCAGCTTGCGCGAGCAGACGACAAGCAGACGATGCGTGGAAGAGCACGGTAGGGGGGTTGGCCCTCCTCATTGGCTGAGGACATCTGTAGGTTCCACACTGCTGCTTGGAACTACTGAGATAGAGTATAAGTCTCAGACCGCCGCGCTTTGCTGTCGCGGCCAAGAAGGCACCCTTTATCTGGGAAGCGTCTTTACCGCATCGCACGCAGAGAAGCCGTCGTGGCGTGGCGGCGGAAGTGATGGAGAGAGCCTAGATTTAATAGAGGGAGCAGTAAGTACGGTATGCCTGCATTTCATTGTCACATAGCCAGTCTAGCGAGAAAACTGGGCCACAAAATAGGGACATAAAAGATAATACAGATGACCCAGGCTTTTAACTTGCAACAAACAATTTATTGGCTTCAACTTACTTCCTAAAGCTCCACGAGGGTGTGACACGAAGAGGGAGGGGGAGAGGACGGTGGAATGAGAGAAGCAGGGGCTATGTGCCTATGCCAACAGCTAAGCGTATGCAGCGGCAGGTGGTCTGCTGAGTGACATGACGCCATTAAATGGCTACACTTTGTTTGCTTTTTGAAGCCTCCATTTTACTTTTTTGTTGCCTTAGTGAAGGCACCTGTATTGTTTTCAAATGTGAATTTTATTGTTTGATTATAGGGAATGAATTAGATTGTTGCACTTCCATTTTGTGTTAGTCCAATCAATCAATTATTTTATTTGCACCTGTACAAGTACAAACGCTGGGAGGCAGACAAAAAGCCAACAGATGTTTGCTTGACAAGGTCTTCTCTTTCATCTTCTTAACAAAGCAAGCTACAAAAACAGCGAAGAAATAACTATCATATGTCGCAGAGATAAAAACACTGGAAAAACCAACAACAGAATAAACACTTTAAGGTTTGACGTCGTGAAAACACTTATTGGTTTGAGAGCCATGTGTTCTATTTCAATATAGAACATGTAGTTGTGCACCATAGGAGTGGAAGTTCGAGAACAACGATAATATACAACCACCAGCTCTGCGAAGAAATGCTTCATGTAAAGCATACATATATAATTGTTATTTTCAGCAGGAGTTCACATTTTTCGAATGTGCTCTTGCTGCTCAAGCATTTATATAGGCTTAAAGCCAGTCTTTTAACCTCTCCAGCCATAAGCAGTCGCAAGCGTGTGAAGCAGCCTTTGCGACTGTTTTATTTCTGTTAATCACAACCCTAAAATGATATTAGTTATGAGCATTGAAGCAGGACCAACCGAAACCTAGTTCAGCCGACATCTTTATGCAAATTCTAAATGCACATTCGCAAGCATGTTTAAAGCATTTTAGGTGCATAATCTGTTTCTTTGAAATTCACTACACATACAAGCACTGCATTAGCATGACTCTTCTCTCGTTAGTTAGTTTTCAGCACACAATCGTTGACCAACATACTAAAGCAGGCTCCTCTGGTTCCTGCAATTTTGCTTTGTAAACAGTCGGTCAACTGAACCTTCGGACTCTATCTCCAACCTGATGTCGAAATTGGGTATACTGTCCCCATCACGTGAGCAGACAGCTGAAATTGTAGCCGCAAGGCTAGCTGCCTCCCCTCTGTCAAAGTAGGGTGTTTTTCGGGTGGGGGATCTAAGGTTTGGGAAGCCAGTGCTTTCCTGTGGCCATTTTAATTTTTTCTTGACGCTTCTGCTTGTACAGAGCGTAGCTGACGGCTACTTGAAGTATCTTTTTGGTTATAGCTTTTGTCTCAGCCACAGTTTTCAAGGGCATAGGAGAATAGTTTGATTGACCCTTAACTTGACACTGTAAGTCAAGCAGGTTCATGACCATGCTCATCTCATTTATTAGTGCTATATTTCAGAGCTTAATGTATTAGCTGTTGATTGAAAGTTGGCTTTGAGGTCAGATGCCGAGTTATCAGGTTGTAAACCAGACTGAGGTTTCTGCAATTCGACTGAGGCTTATTGTGCTGCAAGATCAGTCTAGGTTCACAATACCTGGGTGGTTGAGACGAATCTTCAAAGCTTTGTTCTAATTAAATCTGTATGATTTCCTTTTTAATCACCTTTCAAGCTAAGTGGTTGATGGTTTCTTTTGTGCCTTGTCTTTTCAGAAGTACATCTTTAACTCCTTCAGTTTCTGCTGCAAGCCTGCTACTACAGCTTGTAGCCCAAGTAGAAGAATAGAGGGCTGAAAGCAGGGCTCAGGTGACCGTGGACTCATGGCCCTCAGACAGCTAGAGCACCAGACCAGGCACAGACCAGAGGCTGTTGGTATGTTTAATTTTTATTCTTTAGTGGAATTACTTCTCAGAGCATTGTAATTATTTGTGTAATAATGGCAAGTCCTTGTTCAATATCTGCAGAATATAATTGTTAGATATACATCCTTAGTCATAGAAAATCGGAAACTTTCCACAAGTTCTGGTGGCAACCACATAAACTACAGTCTTGGAAAACACCAAGCCTATATAATTTCAGGTTCTAACTGACATCTATCGAGAATCACACCTCTGGTAGCATACCTCTTGACTTAAAGGGGCCCTGCAATAATATTTAAGATTCTGCTTTTTTTGCGGATTCCACATCTTTTGGGGTTCGGGCAAGCCAGCGGGCACGGAGAGAGCGACTTAGGGGGATATGGCCTGGGGTGGTCAACTTTGTAACCCTTCATCCAAATCAATTGAAATTTGCAGGGTAATTGAACACTGGTGTGAAAGGATAACCTGCCAAGTTTCAGCATTATAGACCTATTCTATGACATACTAATTTCCTCAAATTCCAGATTTAAAGGGGCCTCGTTGGGAAATGTATCATTAAAAAATATAAAGGGTGATTTCAGATAAGATCGACCAAAGGGTGGCTGGTCGACATTTTTAAATCAACTGATGTTTTTATATGCCATTGTCTAGTGTCTGGTATAAACGAATCCACACTTAGTTTTGACCAGAAAAAAATTTGGAGACAGGAAAAATCGTAAGGCATGGAGAGGTGGACAGTTGCAATAACGCGCACTGATGGAGGGGGCACGTTTGAAAGTGAATAACTAAAACAATAAAATTAGGAGAATTTTAATACTTTTTAGCAACAAACTATGAGTGCAGTTTGCTTGTAATATATAATAATAATATTTATTTACATTATATTTATTTTTATAAAAATTGCCAAACATGCCTGCTCGAACGACAAATGGCAAAATTTGGAGGTCTGTATCTCATGAAATAATTTAATCATTATTATATAATTTGCAGATACTATTCTACTAATATATGGCTATTATTTAAAAAATAAATAAGGTATCTGCGTGATACAATAGTTAGGATATATTTAGGCAAACATGGGAAAAAAATTAAACAAAGACAAATTTCGATGCGAATAAAAAAAAAAACACCACCTTCGATTTATTTTAAATTTGGGTACCCTGTTATACTCTATTTCGGCATTCATTTCTATTAAAAACATGTTGCATTATTTTATTGAGAAAGAACAAAAACAACTCCCCAAAGTAGGGTCCTTTTTCAAAGCCTACACTTAGCAGTGTCCTATACAAGAAGTGACTCTGAGTTCCAGTTTCATAAAACCAACACACATCTTTTTTATATTTTCATTCAGATGAGGCCATTGATAACTAGAGCAATCGGTCACACAGTAAAAGGGAGGAGAAACTATATACAGCATTTTACATAAGTGTACAGAGTGGTATCATATTAGAGACTAATGATTCGAGAAAAGATGATGCATTGTGAAGTTTTACCTTCCGGAATATTTTACATTTAGAATAAAAAAAACTTTACTTCCACACACAAAAATAAAGATATAATACTAAAATTGTTTAGGTTGGCTATGTATTTCCGATTACAAACAATTTCAGGTGAGGGATGCCATTGTGCCTGACTGGAGCAGCTTCGATACTCTCGGTGTATGAATGAATCGTGGCAAGCCGATATATTTTATCCCGCTCGAGAATAACATTTTGTGATTTTCTTATTGTGATCAGATAAAACTATTAGCAACCACCAACTAAAACAGTAACTTAAATAACCCGTGAAGAAAAGTGTGATAAATAAGATGTCCCTGCATTCAAAATAAGCAGTCCTTAGGAATTCAAATTCGGCATTTTACGCCACGGTTTTCCTCGCTGTACCATTTAATAAAGTTGCTTCCAAGCAGATCCCACTGTCCGTGCTACATATACGTTACATGTCCCTTCTGTTGATGACTTGCTGAGCCGCCACACGTGGCAAGACTGAATGCCAGGGAAGGCGCGCACCGTCAGCCACTCTTCTTTTTTTTGTTACGATACGGAACAACCTCATTTTCGTCCAGATACACGAGATGCACGCGTTTCAGTTTCTTTGATAGAACGCTCACCATTGTCCTGGCCGTCTGAATTGCGCCTATTGAACGTTCTCTCAGGTTGTTCAGCGTGGCCTGGTGCTTCACGAGCCCGCCAACTCCGTCACATGCGTTTTTTCCCATGTCCAGATGCAGAAAATAACCACTGGGCATGTGGGCAATCATCCTTTGCAAACTGGTGAAGCTGGTAGCGATTCTTGAAATGACTGGCGGCCCCGTCACTTACGTACGTCACGTACAAGTATACCGCAACGTTGTCTTCAACCCACTCCTTCACTTTTTCTAGAGCCAAGCAAGCGTGAGCGGCGTCGTGACACAGGTCCTCACTGATGATGGCAAAGCTGTTTGTGGATTTTCTTGTCGTCACTACACATGTAAATATCGAAACTTGTTTTTTTCTCCAGTGGTATGCTTGCACTTTGTCAGTAAGCACGATGGTCCAGTTTTCAGCAAAGTCAAAATGAAAGACAATGCTCCCGCGTTGCATGCACTGTTTTTAATCGTAGATCGCTTTACCTTGCGTTTGCCGAATATGGTTATGAAATACCCAACTTCCAACCGTCACTTGGATGACTTTTAGGAAAGTCTCAGGTTCCAATGTTTTTTTCGCAAGGTCGCCGGACTCCCATGTTGCAAGCACAATCTCTTCATCCTCCGGGATATCAAGTTCCTGGAGTGTAAGAGACTGGCCTTTTGGGAAGTGATCACAGTCTCCTTGAAGGCACAGTCCTTTCGCTGGGTCGCACAAAAATGCCGAGTTCATTTCACCGGTGTTGAATCTTGAGCCTGTAACGTTTTCTAGAGCGGCAATACAAAGGTAATAATTGGCGCAGCGCACACAAACGCACACTTCCTGGTGTGGAATACATTGGACCCATCTAGGGCGCAACGAATAAAATTTCGTTAGCCCGACGCCGGAATGAGGATGCTTGTCTTTGTATATGCGGAAGGCCTCTCGGGTTGAGCGTGTCATGAAGCGCTTTGGCACGAACGTTTTCTCTCCGTTGAGAATGACAGAGATGACGTCCTTCTTGTTCGGACTTTGGCGCGAACATTGTAGCTCGTCTTTCGTGAAGTACTCTAGGGCAGCAGACACGTTCTCAGGGCTCACCTTGCACCTCGTGTAAGGATCCGGCTCGTACAACACGCCATGATTTTCCTTGAGTTTTCGGGATTTACTGATGAGGTACATTGAGGCCTGTGGAATCATCTTTTGAACCTCATTCTTCGTCAGTGTTGATGGCAGGAGCGTAAGCAGTTGACAACGTTCCCGGAGAGAGGTGGCGGTTTCAAAGGCCTGCCGAAGGTTGTCCACCCACTCAGTGCATGTGGAGCATGTTGGTTCGTACGATCCCGATGGTGCGTCTCTGTCGTACGCAATACGTAGCCTTGAGCGTACATTCTTGACAGCAACCTGCTCCAGTTCTGTCTGCTTTCTTTTGACATAGGCAGGCCTGTCCCGACTTCTTACGACGCTTGGTTGTCTTAGCGGCGACACATCTGTAGGTAGTAAGCTGCGATTTAGATCTTCAATTGCTGCTTCAGCTGGCACAAACATGTCAGAGAACAGCTCTGGGCTTCGCATCGAGATCTCCTTAGTGATGTGCATGAAGCAATTGTAGCACAGGTAGTCCGTCGCACTCACTTTGTTGGAACAGTCAGGTGGAAGAATTTGCTTCAACGAGTTTAGGTCCAACTCGCCAACACTTCGAAAATTCCGGTGCTTTGGTATAGTCTTTTTGTGCTTCCAAAAGTAATCTGCTCAGAACACTCGTTCGGAGCTCCAGGACGTCTTCATAACGCACACATAAATAATAGAAAATTAAACCCAAACTGATGGCATATAATTGCCAAGGGAAAGAACTACTGAAGAGGGTGCACAAGTGACAAGTCCGAGGCTGAGGAGCTCACTCACTGCAAACATACTTTTGAAAAGAGAGGTCCCAACTGAGGCAGTCAGCAAAGCTTGATCCACGTCAAAGGAAAAAAGAGAGAGAGTCTCCAGACAGAAAATCTTGTCAGCGGCCTTTGAAAAAGACTTTCAGGAATTGCACAGTCATCCCTATCGACGCGCTGATATGAAAGCACCCTAGCTTCTACCACGTGGTTCATGACACAGCCTGAGCCATGTCGGCGACCTGTTCGCGAGGGGTTGGCGGTGGGGTTACGTTGATGGTCACTGGGATTAGCCCTTGCTGTCCTGAGCTACCGCCTGCAATGCCTTATCGCCGGCTGGTGTCAGCAACGAAAACACACACACACCCTTGAATTAAACTTGAGGAAGAAAACGAGAATGGACGGACAAACACAAACTTCCAACTGGCAACAACATTTATTGACACCAAGAGTTTGCTTATTTACTAGAAAAGAAAGGAAGTAAAAAAAAAAGGTGGAAAGGAGGAGCACTATGCCGTCAAGGGTACGTCGCTGTCGGGAACGTGGAGGGGAGAAAGCTCCGGAATAAGAAATCTTATCTCTTTCCTCGAAAGGGCAATGGAATGGGGAGCCGATGTTGTCCTTGAATCGACGCATGGCGAAGGCTTCTAGTATCTCCCGGCCAAACCTCGAGGTGTGACCCCCGATTCTTGTAGTAGAGGGCAGGACTGCCGAGCAGGAAGTACATTCCCATGCGTGTTTGGCGATCGGGCGGTGAATAACCTCTGAGCCGTGGAGACGTACTGCAGTCCCCCAGTGGGGGAAGGGGGGAGGGGGGGAGTCATACTACGTTAACATGGCGACAGCGTTTACACTCTCTTGTATTTACGCGAGGCTCGAGTATTTGGGGATTCTGCTGTCGGTTTGTGCGCCCCTTTGTGCCTGATATTATCGCCCGTGACACCAGCGAGTCAGATGGCGACAGGCATGACTGCTCAGTAAACAGGCGTCGGCGGCCATATTTTGCTGGTTGAAGCGAACACCATTGACCTTGACAGCGAGCTGGGAAATGCGAGAACAGATTGCATCGGCCGTTTTGCCAGAACTAGTGACGAGTGTGGTCTGCGGTTTCCGGCAACTATTGCGCCACAATCGTGGAGCTTAGCGAGGAAATGATTTTTGCTAGCCACAGAACACTATCACGCAGACAAGGAATGTTTGAATATGTTTTTGTTCTGGATATAAATCAGGGATATATATATATATATATATATATATATATATATATATATATGAGAGAGAGAGAGAGAGAGGGAGAAAAATAGATGGAGATAAAGGGGAAGAGAGAAGTGCATGTAGTGTCGCAGGAGAATAAAGTAAACAAAGTTCCTAGTGGCCGATGGCTGCATGATCTTTTCTCGGATCACTAGTCCGTAATATGATACCTCTTTGTACACAGTACTTTCTCCTAAATTTAGTCTGTGAACGATTTCTATAGTTATCAATGGCCTCATCTGAATGAAAATATATAAAAGATGTGTGTTGGTTTCATGAAACTGGAACTCAGAGTCACTTCTTGTATAGGACACTGCTAAGTGTAGGCTTTGAAAAAAGACCCTACTTTGGGGAGTTGTTTCTTCTTTCTCAATAAAATAATGCAACATGTTTTAATAGAAATGAATGCCGAAATAGAGTATAACAGGGTACCCAAATTTAAAAAAAAATCGAAGGTGTTTTTTTTTTTTATACGCATCGAAATTTGTCTTTGTTTAATTTTTTTCCCATGTTTGCCTAAATATATCCTAACTATTGTATCACGCAGATACCTTATTTATTTTTGCAAATAATAGCCATATATTAGTAGAATAGTATCTGCAAATTATATAATAATGATTAAATTATTCCATGAGATACAGACCTCCAACTTTTGCCATTTGTCTTTCGAGCAGGCATGTATGGCAATTTTTATAAAAATAAATATAATGTAAATAAATATTATTATTATATATTACAAGCAAACTGCACTCATAGTTGGTTGCTAAAAAGTATTAAAAATCTCCTAAATTTATTATTTTAGTTATTCACTTTCAAACGTGCCCCCTCCATCAGTGCGCGTTATTGCAACTGTCCACCTCTCTATGCCTTACGATTTTTCCTGTCTCCAAATTTTTTTTCTGGTCAAAACGCAACCTTTTGGTAGGACTTCACGTGCATTGGGGGCGGAGCATTTAGTACCTCAAAGAGATTCAAGAGCTTTGTAAAGCTAAATCTGCAGTCTCTTCCGACGACTCCAAGTTGCATCACGAGTTTGTTCTGTCGCGACTTGCCAATTGGTGGCGAGTGCGGTGCCGCGACGATGTCTCCGCAGGACGAGCATCCAACAACAAACAGAAGATCGGCACCAGTCCCTCTTTCTTGCAAGCTGAGCTCCCCTCCATGGACCTTGGGACACAGTAGAGCGTCGATTAGTCCTTGCACGGCCGACACATTGATTAGGCGATAACCATCAAGAGGCTTTTCAGTGGGAGCGTCCGCCATCTTCGCGTCGTCCTCATTGCACTTGTGCAGATCTAGCTTTCTCTCGAACGTTGTCAGCAGGCACTCCGCAGAGACCGGAACATCCTCAGTATTTGACGTTGGAGCAATAGACTCCGACGCGTGAGGGCTAGTTGAGCCAGTCGAACTCGAAGCTCGCGACGACAGGGATGGTGACGGCGGTGGCAGCGGGTCGGCACTTTTTCGGGGGCGTCCTCTTGTCACGCCTCTTCGTTTTTGAGATCGAGAAAGCCGGCCAAAGCTACCGCGAGGGCTCGCTTTCGTGGCAGGCATTCCTCGGTAGAAAACAAAAGAGCTGCCGGAGCGGCGGAGTAGCGATACGATCAGGAGAGAAGCTAGCTGACCAAAGCGAACAAACCGAAAAAACAAACCGTGACGTCACCACCGCGGCCAATCGCGAGGCCTTTTTCGGTTTTCAAGCAATGAGATCGAGCATAGCATATTAGGAGCGTCTTTTTTCCGTTTTTTCTGCTTCGATGTTTGGGCTCTCCCAGGCCACAGATACCCTCTAACGCAGAAAGCTTTTCACGGCAAAAAACTAGAAGAAATGGCGCTTTCAACGAGGGTAAAACGATTCGCCTTCGTCGAACGAGCGCGGAGTGGGCTTAGTTCGAAAACACCGCATTTTGCCGTGGTCTCGCTCAGCGGGGCATCGCGCGTGCTCGCGACCGTGCTAAAAATATTTTTTTTTGTGAAATAAATCCTGCATATTTCCAAATGAAACTTCTTCACACTATGCTTCGAAAGTTAATGAACCGAAAATAAACTTTATTAGAAACACATTTTTTCAAAAAAATTTGGAATTTCGAGGCCGTATCCCCCCTAAATATCAGTGCATCATATTTTAACCGGACGACGCGGAAACCTCCTCCACCTACGGGGGCGACCCGCGGTGCCGAAAACGCGCGATATGTGATGTCTTTGGTCCAGGGCTTACTACTGGTCAGAGCCGCTAAAAGCTTCTTTTTAGTTGAAATACAAAATATAAGTGGCTTGAACCGTTTTCAAATATTTATGAAAGTAGATTTTGTTCAGTATTTTAGATCAGAAAAGAAACAAATGCAGTTTATAAAGTAAGTAAACAAGAAATGACCCGTCGACGTACCCGCCACCAAGCGGTGGAAAGGGCGGCGCATACTAGAAAGGGGTAGTGGGGTCAGGCACCGATGAGCGGTGAGCGTAGAAAGGTCTCGGATGTATGTGGCGGCGCTGCAGTCTTATACCGGCTCGAGGATCCGACCGGTTTCGGGTGTTCCGAAGGCCTTCGGCGAGCAGATTCGGCTTGCGGTTTGGCCGTTTGGCGGTATGGCAGCGCGAAGTGGCTCCCGTTCTGAACTAATCTTTACCCCGTGTTTGCTGCCATTTGTGGCCAATGAAGTGTCATGCCGAATTAGTGTTCAGTCGCACAGCAAATGCAATGAGAGCCGCCCTGGCTGCCCGCCTCATACAGCCTATCCAGAACATGCTTTAGCGGCGCCCTCTCGAGCCGTCGACATGGAGTGAGGCAGCCATGTGTGCTCGCTGGGCTCACTACCCCTCCTCTAGTTCACGGCCACTCAAGCGACCAAGGACTTCATGAAGGAGGTTATTTTTTGCTTTGTAATTTTAATTTGCCTATATCTTTTAAAATAAAGTGACATTCGAGAAAAGAAAAGTTTCATTAAGTTACTACGATCAGTGCATTCAGGTTAAGTGCAAATTAAAAAACAGTAAAAAAGTCCTTGCAGGGCCCCTTTAAAAATCAGCCGTGTAATGGACCTTTTTCACTTAGCGACGGCACCAGGCGGTGGCTGCACGAACTAAAAATCGAGGAAGTGACCTACCTGCGCTACCAATCGATAATGGGAGCTACGCTACCAGTTTCTTCGCTCTCCGAGCAGCGGCGCGTGCCCAACGCGACTCTAAAGGGGGTTATCTGTGGCGTCCACCCAAACGTCATGTTTTTCTTTCCGTTCACTTTCTTTTTTTTGTGTAACACAATTATATATATGTTGCAAATACGTGTTCTACTCGCTGATCGACAGCCTCCTTCCGAATTTCCTCGATTTCTAGTGCCGACTTCCGCCGCTTGGCATTGAGTGCTCGCGCGTGCGCAGAACGCTTCTCGGAAAAGGTCCATTCCTGTACATAGGTTCGGAGATAGAAATTCACCTCACAATTATTGTTCTAGATCACTCAGCCTATTTTCGAACATCGTTAGATACATTGAGCCTAATATACTCCTAAACAAAAACAAGCACAGATTTAGAAAGACATTATCATGCAAAATACAACTTTTGTGATTCATACCTGACATTCAATTTAATTTGGAACATAAACAACAAAGTGTTGCTTTATTCAGTGGCGGAACTGCTGCGCCAATTGTGCCAAACTGCACCAGAACGAATAACCTGCTACATGCTGCTCAAAAGGCTGTATTTGCACACAATTTGTGCCATGTCTGCGCCGAAAGGGAGGTGTTCCCGAAAAGGAAACTGAAAGTGTCTGGCGCGTGACAAACGATGCCACTGAAAGTTGAGGGAGTACAGTTTTTTTTTTTGATGCCTAAGTACTATGTGCGAAGAGTGGGCCTGCGTGAATATTCTAATTTTCTAATAGTAGTTTCAAATAATACGTTGATATTCGCTTCCAGATGAACTGCAGTATTCATACGTTTCGAAGTGTTGATTGCGGCAGGGTTAGCCCCCCCCCCCCCCCCCCCCCCCCCTGAGTGCGCTTCTCCTCAAGCACAGGTGCACTGCGGAGAGCAATACCCGTGGAGCAGACACAGCGATCTCGCGACTTGCTTCGCTGCAGCTCATTCGCGCGCTTAGGCGAAAAGCACATGTTGAAACTAGTATGGTGCATGAGCACGCCTAATGTAGTAAAAAACAACAAAACTATTTTGGGATTGTTAATATTACATTGCAGTAACTGTGTCTATATGCAAAGGTATATGTTAGAGTCCATTGCAACTCACGAAGGTAGGCCGAGGGTAGGACGGGAAGGGGAGGAGAAAGCAGACGGAACACTAAAGAGTTAAGTAGATTTCCCCTCTCTTCTCCAGCGTTCCGTCTGCTTCCTCCTCCCCGGCCCGTCTTACCCTCGCCCTACCTTCTTGAGTTACAACGGGCTGTAGGCAGCAATGTTCTAAAAACCTGTGTTCATTATTTGTTCTTTTTTACATTCCGAATCAAAAATATATTTTATACATAGGCAGAAAATTTATAAATCCCCTGTGTTACGTATGGCTGGGCTCCTTTATATGTTTAATTTTATGTCAAATTTGTTATTTACTAGCCATGCCAATGTAGGTACTGGATGTTCTGAGGCTACAATCTATAAATATAGCTAAATTTAATTTAACTCATGAGTGGGCAATTAGGAACAGCCTTCGTGAGTCCAGCTGAATTTTTGTTTAAGCATGATGTAACAGTAGTAAAAGGCATAGAGAAAGGTGCAAAAAGTCTTCAGTATTCAATTAAAAAATATTCGGGCAAACCAACTTGTATTACTATTCATTCTGAATTTACTTCAAACCCAAAATGTATTATTTGCACATGCCTAACGAAGAGTTATCGGTTTTTGTTCGAATGGTGCTCACATCGATTGCAATGAATAGCTGGCGCTACTCGTGATCGGTTAGAGTAGCTATGTGCTCCGCTTAGCTGCTTTATGAACAGCAGCAGGTCGAATACGAGCGAGGGCAGTGTAAAACACATTCAGCACAATAGTGTCCATTTGATGTTAAATTCGCGACAATTACGTCACCGTGATAGAACCCTCTATAAAGTATCCAAAAACATATGTTTACGTCAAACACAGACCTAAGATGCCATCGGTACTCCTAATAGGTTAATTGAGACATCTACAAAATTGCTGGCGTATGCTTGTCCAATAAATAAATAAATAAATATCTGTACAGGCCAGGTCTTCTGTAGGCATAACACTTTAGTCTCCCAACGCTTCAACAACTACAATCTTTCCTAAGGGCTAACTTTCGAAGAGATTGTATAAAACTTTCTGACATGAAAGCTCAAAATTGTCTGCTCCAAAATGGGAATCTGCTCCAAAACCCATTTTTCTCTTCTACAAGAGCTGCTCCAAATCACCACTTGTCAGTTCCACCACTGTATATTCCTAGACTTCTCAAAAGCATTTGACAGGGTGTCTCATAACCGCCTTATCGTGCAATGTCACAATTGATCCCTTTATTGTTGCCTGGATTTTCTAGTTTGTTTCCAATCAAGTTCAATGCACTGTTATAAATAACTCCATATGATCCAAGTCTAACTTAACATACGGCATTCCTTTAGGAAGCGTGCTTAGACCGCTTCTTTTCCTAATCTGTATCAATGATCTTCCTTTTCATGTTTCGTCCACTATCTGCCTTTTCACAGATGACTAATTTACTGCAGTCACAGATGGCGATGATCACTTATCCTTGCAGACTGCCTTATTATCCATAGCGCGTTGGTATAATGAGTGGCTGTTGTCCTTGAGGATAAAGAAATGCAAATTGCTTACATTTGCTCACCTTTCGTCACCATCTTTTTATGTCTACAGTATTAACGATACCACTATCAGCACTTTCTTGTTTTATAAATATGTTTGTGTTTATACAACGAGAAATTTGACACGGATCACCCGCATTAGACCTACTATCGGTAAGGCAAGCAGCGCACTTGACTTTCTCCTCTCCTAATATTAAATGCATTGCATACCTCACCCTTGTATGCCTTAAGTAGAACATTCATCATCTTTATAGTCTCCATGGCAGAACTCTCTTGCTGAAGAATTAAAACTTCTCCAAAAAAGGTTTTACGATTTAGTGATTCTGTCTACTCTTCTTATGCCAGCGTCTCTCAATTGCATTAGAGAGTGAATCTCCCAGAGCCAACGTTACTAGAACAACTCGGTCGGGAAACTGCCCTAGGAGCCTGCTTTAAAAAAGTGGCTCCGAGCCATACTTGAGAACCGAACCAGACCAGACTAGATTGCATTGCTGCCATTTCTCTCGTAGCGCCCACTCTGGGAACTGCATGGTTGCACGTGCTAAATCAGCCGAGTCGCGCAAGGGCCGTGGCGCGAGATTTCCTCTATATGCTCCCCCGAAGGGGGAGCAGAGTTGCGCATTTGTTTTCCCCGCGCCTCCACGCCGCTATTCGTTGAGCTCCATCACGTGAGGAGCAAAGCATCCGGCGCCGTGCAAGAAAGCCACCTTTACGGTCGCTCCACCTACGTTGCTCGCGCCCCGGCGTATGTTCCCCTGCTTTCGCCCTCCTTCTCCTCCTCTCCTGTTTTCCATGCGCGGCGGCGCGCGCGGCGCCGCTATTCGCCAAATTTACTCACGTGAGGAGCAAAGCATCCAGGGTGTGCAGGAAAGCCGGCGCTACGGCCGCCCGCCGAGGATGAATGCGCAACTCTGCTACCGTAGGTAGCTATCTACAGGAACTCTAGGTGGCGCCATCTTGCAGCGCCATCTTGCAGTAGCTATATAAAGCAACTTTGATGTTTTGACTCACCGTTAAAAGGCGGCGCTGTAATCGTATCTAGTTTGGTCTCGGTGGACGCGAGCGGTCCGGGTTTCAAGGGTTAGTTACTCAACTGAGTGTTCTAGTAACGTTGCCCAGAGCTAATCATTAAGACGAAAAATATGTCGACAAACACTGTTTTACAAGTTTTACCACATAATCCAGCACTTAAAAACACATTGTTTCCATCTCCCATTTCATTTTTTCCAAGACGAGACATTACCTGCAACAATCAGGCCATCTTTGCGTCCACTGTGCAAACTCTTTGATACCCTTAACAATAACAGAAGGAAACTCTGCCTGACCACATAGTCACTGCTAGCAATATTTGGAATGAATGGTTCTAATAATACCACTCAAGTGATAAGATGTCCCGTGTTAATTTTTTGTATGTATTACTTTTGCTAAGGGGGATATCACCTCGGAGCAAAACAATTTCAGGAAAAACCTTTTTTCTTCAAAAATGATATGTTTATTAACATCAAAAGAGTGGTTTCAGAAACGTTTATGCACAAACACGCAGGATTTATCTCACAATAAATTATTCCCAACATATCAGCAGCCCTTCGAGTGAGCAGGGAACAAGTTTTTTGCGCATTTTATTTAGCACTGCTTAATGTTTGTTTAACATTGCCAGAACATCTCACCCTCATTGGAAGTGCTATTTATTCAAGATTTAGCCCGTAGAAGCTTTTCAAGTTTAAACGTATCAATGGCGAGGAGAACCCTAAACATCCAAACAGAAAAAGTCCAGAAAATTTGGTATGAGCAATTGGTTGAGACCCGAAACAGGGTTCACCATTGGTCCTGCCCGGTGAAGTGAAATTGTGCTATCTTCGGTAACACCCTTTCACAGTATCTTCCACTTCAGATCCTATTCCTGCTTTGCTGCTCTTCCTTAGTATGATTTGCCTCTTAGTTATTGCCAGTTTATCTGTCAAGGAATGCCTGCTACAAAAGTTATCTTGCCTACAAGTGACACAAACTGGTGGCTCTTGCCAGGGAAACAAAGAAGTCTCAAAGAGGAAGGTGCTAACAATGCTCCAGGTGAATTTTGCCTAGCTCAGAGTCATATAAAAGAAAGGAACCTAAAGTTAAAACTCCAAATCCATTTTTCTCAGTTTCACTTTTTGGCAGGAAATATGGTATGAGGAAATGTATCATTTGACATTTTGAAAGTGTGAAGATTTCATTCAGGGTTTCCTAGACTGAAATTTCTGAGGGACAAGTTAAGGTACTCATAATCTGAAAAAGCTAAATTCTTCATGACAAAACTGAATATTTTAAAACACAGAAATTTGTTAAAATCGCTTGCTCTTTTTGGGTGTTATTGTTTTTATCTTGAATTGCATTTTCTACAAATAACGTTTACTTTAACTTGCACTCTGGGTATTCTACTTCACATTAAACCAAATATTTAGTGGATTGCAATTTTTTTAAATACATTTTCTAATAAGGTGACTTTCTTCTGGAGCGTGTTAAGCATAGTATGTCTTAGAACCGGCCTACAAGACTTAAACTTTAAATGTCATCAAACCTAATAGGGTTTAATTCACCCTGAAAGTTTGAATCAATTTGAGATAATGGTCCGAAAGTTGACCCTCCCCGGCCATGTCTCTCCTTACTTTTTTATCTGTGTGTACCATTCTTGAGTGTAGGAGTTGTAAGGATACCGAAGAAGACAAGACGGCAGTACGAGAAGAAGAGAAGGAAGAAGATATAAAATCCAAAAGATGGCGACCACTCTTTTATAATGTGGCTCCCGAGTTTTAATGTTTTGGAACACTACAAAATGGCACAGCCGACAGGATTGAAGTAAGTTGAAGGGGTGACCTTCGAAGTTTAAAGCGACGACAGGGGAGTTATACATTCCATGAAATGTCAGCCGGAAGATGAAGAGCCCGTCGCGTTACTGCTAGGGGTAAGCACCAGCACCTTCATTCAATATCTGGTTGACCAGTCCGGCCGAAGCCTGTAAGATGTTTTAGAAAAAGTCAAGGTCAAGATAAACATGAAACTGTCAGATTATCAGAAGTTCATCTTGGAAACTACTTGACCGAAGCCAGCAAACCTGCAGTCTGAAGATGCAGGCCTTCTACTTGCAAGGATGCTTGGATTACAACAACAGATGGTCCACCAATTCAAACTGCTTCAGACAATTGCTTTGACAATGCAAGCGGCGAACAAGCCACGTTTTAAGATGGCGAAGCCCGACATCTTTGACGGAGCTTCTAGCAACCCAGAATGCTGGATTAATTTCTATGAGTATGCCTGCGGGTATAACAACTGGCAGACAGACGACGACAAAGAACTTGTGTCTCTTGATGGTATGGCCAAAAAGTAGTACGAGCTTCGCGTGCTTTTGCATGAGCATAAGTCATGGCAGGAATGATGAGACAATTTTCTTTCCTCTTTTGGTGAGAAGCTACAAGCATGGGATCGAGCAATAGCCTACAAGTACAAAGAGGGGACTGCAATGCCATACTTTTTTGAGAAGAGGATACTTCTGCTGCTTTCAGATTCAAAGCTCTCGCTGGTTCCTTTAATCATTCATGGGATGACAAAGGACCAGATGGGTGCATACATCTTGGCATAACTGCCAAGATGTATGCAACAACTGTCTGAATTAGCCAACACACACAAGCGGTGAAAAGTTTTTATAACTGCTCAGTTCCTCCAAAGCCCAGCGTGCCATCACGCAAAAGCACTGGAAGCTCTGTCGCCAGGTCCACTAAACCATTTGGATGAGGTACTCCCCCAAATGATTGGATACAAAAGGAGACCACTCCCAACACCGTCAACATGTCCCAAGAGGGAAACGTCGAAGAGGCCAGGGGGGAAGATTGCGATGCAAAAAACTAATAAAAGAGGGTTTCGGTATCTGACCAATGACGCCAAGAGAGAGTGTTTCTTTGAACAATGTTAACCTTTATATCTTGGTCGACGTAAATGGAAACAAGCTTGAAGCATTAGTCGACAGTCGAGCAACTGTCGCTGTAATTAACGTGGACCAAGTCAAGGATGCCGACATATCTGATGAACACACTGAGGTGCAGGGCTACAATGGTGAAAAGCTGGTGCACTGAAAAAGGGCAAAAATTATCATCATCTATCAAGAAAACCATGCCAAAGTCAATGCACTGGTGATGCAGAATGTTGCCTATTAGTATTGGTATTTGGTATTTATTGCATGCCCAAAACATCATGAAGGCTATCAACTGCTGTTGCCTTGACCAGTCATTGAGCAGCTTTGTTTGAACATCTACTGGACTGGAGAGGTCAGCATTGACAAAGCGCAAGTCTTCAGAGATGCACAGCCGACTCCAGAAAGAGCTCTCCGAAAACACAAATCAGCGGAGGAGGTCACCCAGATGTACTGAGAACTTGAATGTTTTGGAGATTTTCCAGGGTCATAATAGTTGTCATGAGGAAACCCTACAACAAGTCAAGAGAGGAAGGTGTGGCTAAAGTCGGAGCTGCAGAAGATGCTAGACGTGTAAAAAAATAACCCATCTACTTCAAGTTTCACATCACCACTTACTATTCTTCCGAAAGAGGATGGGCCGTTTCATCTGTAAACGGATTACAGGATTATCAACCAACAAACATCTATTTTCGTTTCCTAGGCCACGAATCGAAGTCATCATCGACGACACTGACGGCTGTAAGATGTTTTCGCTCATCGACTTATGCAAAGGCTCCTGGCCAATCGCATTACAGGAAGAATACAAGTACACATCTTTTGTGATTCCATTCGACATATACGAGTACAGCCGGCTGTAGTTCTGGTGGAAAGACTCTCCAGTCTGGTTTCAGAAAATGATGAATCAGGTCTTGAAGCACTTCATAGGAGTGTTCTGCAGTGTCTACATTGATGACGTTATCGTCTGCCTGAGGACCGCCGAAGAACACATAGAACAGCTCACAAGGGTTCTTAAAGCTTTGGCTGTGCATTTAAAAATTAATGCTAAGAAAAGCGAGTACTTTCAGCACAAGGTCATCTTCCTGGGTCGTACGTTTGATGGCTTCACAAAGACGACGAAGCAGGAATCCGTCGATTGCATATCCAAGTTTTTGAGGCCATATAACGTTCATTCCCTGCGAGGTTTCCTACGCCTGGCTGGTCGTTTTTGGGCGTTCATAAGGGGCTACTTCAGAGAAGCAAAATGCCTCATGGTACTCACCAAGAAAGAAAGACCATTTGAATGGACTAACCAGTGCAAGATTGCATACCAATATTTGATCACCATTATTTCCAGTGATCTCGTGCTGACCCTACCAGGTATCAAACTACCCTTTGAACTGAATACCGACGCCTCACACTATGTAACAGGAGCTGTGCTGTATCATAGAGACACCGCTCTACCCCTGAATCAACAAATCAAGGTTATCGGATACAACTCTTTCACCTTCTCGGAAACACAGATCAACTACACAGCCACTGAGAAAAAAGCACTGGCTTTGTTGATGGCGATTTAATATTTTCATACTTACCTCAACGGAAAGAATTTCAATGTTTACACCAACCATCAAGCGCTGACCTACCTTCATGGTTTGAAGGAAGCAAAAGTGAAGCTGGCAAGATGGATAAACAAACTGCAACATGAGTTTTAAGTAAACCATCGTCCTGGAAACATTCTGGCTGACGCAGATGCATTGTCCCGGCTGGCTGAAGACCTCCCATTTGAGCAGGCTAATCTTCAAAAGGTATCTGAAGGAACACAAGATCTCCAATTCGAAGACGGCAAATACACCGTTCCTGGGACACTCATACATAAAGTGCTGCAGCTGTATCAAGATACTCCAGATGCAGGCAGACATTATGGTTTTTGGTGCACTTACAACAAAGTGGTACAAAGGTTCAGATGGAACCACACGAAGGAGGACATCTGGAAGTATGTTACAACTTGCTACCAATGCCAACTGCATAAAGCTGAGTGCCGTCCGCGAACTAACGAAATGGTTCTTCCAAAACACCCCGGAAAACCCTTCGAGACTGTTCATCTGGATTTCGCTAAACTAAAAAACTCTAGCACTTTTGACCTGCATCAACTAGTGCACACGAAGGGTGCCGCTCGTCCTGGAAAGGAAGATGCAAATAGTGTAATACGTCTTTTGGAGCGGGATGTATTAAAAATAGGCGGACCGTCATTTCTGACAACGGACCTACCTGCCTGTGTAAGCAAATGCCTCTGTGACTGGGCTCTACAGTGCAGAATTACCTTGCAACGGTCATCTTCGTACCATCCAGCAGCCAATGGCATGGCAGAGAGGGTCATCCGAGACCTTAAAGAGCCTCTGACACGCCAAAAAAAAACTTTTTTTTCATGCATGCTAGGCGTTGAAATTGGCATATCAGGACATTACAAAAAAATTGTTTCACTATAGAGTTGCGTAGCTTTTTTATAAGAAATGGAAATAAGAGTCCCAATTCAAAGTTCCCGCCAGTACACTGTGACGTAACAGTGTACCGCAAGGTGTCGGGGCGGTCAGAAGGGAGGCATCGCCGGCACCGCGTTTAAATAATAACAGGATGTAAACGTATGCCAGATAAAAAATAAAACGCGCTTGTATCGATTAAAATTTCTTCAGTTGAATTTGACGTTCGTGCCATTGCCATTGACAATATTAATTTGTCCCACGACAAAAGTCGCACACAACTGTTGCTTCGATAAACGTCGATACCTTAAAATCAATAAACTCCCGGGGCAGTCGCTACGAAGCTCGTAGTCATCCCATCCTATTCCATCAATCTACCCCATGGCCGCGCGAGGTGGAGTGGTTAAGGATGTAATAGAGAGTTTCAACTAGTCCCTTTTCTCTATTTAATACAATCTCTATGGTCCATAGCTTTCACTATTACAAAAACATGCCTTCTCTTTTCTCTAAATCACAAATCGCATGGCTCAAACTGGAAACCAAAAGAGTGGCTTTTGTCGTGACCCAAATGTACAATGACCTGTTGCCCTGAATCAACCTCGACGAAACAAGCGACAAGACCCCTTTTGACAACGGTCTGAGGTTTGAAAGATAATTATGGTGCCATTTTCCCAAAATCATTAAGTCCGTGCTGATCAAATTGTAAAAAAAAAAAAGGTTATTTTTTTGTGGGGGGGAGGGGTGGCATCGGCACATAAACATTCGGAGTTTATCGGATAAATTCGAATTGACCAAACTTTTACCGGCGGGTGTTTTTCGGAGTTTTTCAGATTTATCCGAAAACACGGAGCCCTAATGATAATGTATCCAACCTTCAAAGGCGGATGGAAACGTTGCCTCACAGCAGAAGTGGCACATCACAACGTTGGCATACTGCCGCTCTTGGGTGCAGTCCATATTATGCGGTCTTCGGAGAAGCTCCTAAATTGCCAGCGGACCACCAGTTGAGAATTTCGGAGAAACTGGAGCTGAGGGGTTCCTGAGTTCTTATGTTTTAGACCACTACAGACTTTTCTTGTTGAGTGTAATGGTCACCTATTTGCTATCGCAAATATCAGCAGCCTATCCCTTGTGTAATGCCCAGTTGTAAAACCCTCGAGGTAATAATGAAAAAAAATATCATGTAAGGCCTGTTTACACATACAACCACAGCTCTACATCAGGGCTATTAGTCAAGAGCTGGAAATAATGCTGATCTTGTTTATGCAGTGCTGACATTGTGCTTTGTTTGTGTCCTACGACACTGATACAGTGGTGAATTAGTGCTAAATTAGGTTCATCAGCTCTGTGCTATACATGTAGACCGGCCTCTAAAAAAAATTTTTTTTTCACATAAATTATATTTTTTTGACATGCGTGTCCCTCCTAGACTGTTCAAAACTTTTTTTTTCTTTTCAGTGTTTTTTTAAGTTAAACAAAAAAAGTGTGCGACGAAAGGAGGTCACTCTCCGCAGTGAAGCACTGGTATATGCGTGGTAAGACGCGATTACACGACCGGGGCTTGTACTTTTTTGTGGCTTGTACGTTTTGAGTTTCCTTTGCCCGAAGAATGTTTTCCACTCTTTTCGTGCCAGACAAGAACACAGTTTCCCAAGACGATTGATGCCCCTACATTCTTTATTTTTTGTAGGGACAGCAGATTTGGTGACGCAGAACGCTCTAAACCGATCTCTGATGAGACTCGGGTCTTAGTGTAAAGAAACATTTTCTCCCCAATCGGCACTCCTTTTCTAAGAGAGTAATTTTTTTTCCTGCTTAACATTTCATAATGAACTTTGTAGCATCACTCATTTATTCCCTACGCTCTGCGATCACACACGCTTGAGGGCCGGCTCGACATAAATATAGATCCGGACCCACCGATATCCACACCTGTAGCCCATGACATCTGCATTCAATTCACAATCCGCCAAATCTTATTTACTTTCATGCGCACCTGCCAGTTCACTGCAGATAACCGTGGATGATTCTTGGGCATTTCGCGAATCCGCAGTGCTTTACTTATGAAACTTCAGTACCCCCCCCCCCCCCCTCTAAGAAGTTTAGGCCGTATGCAGTGGAACTTTCATTATACAACATTTATGGGAACGCGCGAAAGTGTCAAATAAAGAACCGGGAGTCGTATGATCCAAAAGGCGATATTACAGCACTTTGACATTCCCGCGCGAATTTATAGTAAAATGCAGGACGTTGCATAAACTGGAAATGCATAATCAAGGTTCCACTTGATATGCAGTTTTATGGGCAATTTTATTTTGCCTATTACTGGCGAGATGACTACACCAGAATAGGCACCCATACTGTAAGTGGAAAGTAGCATTATTAATTATTACACAGCGTACTGTGCTAATATTGGGAGGGGTGAGGGGGGACGTAAATTATTTTTGGCTGTGCTACTGTACCTTTTTACAAGATCTAGTGTGCCTTGTGTGGACTTCCAGGATTTTTGAAAATGGGTCTATTGATGCAGGAATGCAATCGGAACCATTCAATATTTTTTGGTGTAATAGACACTGCATCTGTTTATGTTATGCCTCTGTGGTTGCAGCCTTTAGAATGTGGTAGAGGCAAGCTGAGTGATATGGCCCTCAGTATGATTGAGATTCAAGTTTCAGGGCTGTAGGTTGTGCAATAAGCATTGCCAAAAAACCTCAAGAGAGGAAAATGAGTTTAGTGTTGACAAGGAGGCTGTCATGTTAGTAACATGCTGCGCAATGATACGTAAGGGGGAGTAAGCTGCATGGCTCCGACAACCTGAAGTTGTGCAATAACCCATTGGTCACCAAGGTCTCATAAGAGTGAGCTCCTGTGATTCATTTCAACCAGACGAGACATATATATTTACCGTGCAGAGCTTACATTGAAATTTGTCACTTGATGGAGGCACGTGATTGTTTGATTATGTCCTTTAAACGGAAATTGACTACATATCACATTCAATCTTGGTTCGTACATAACATGCTTAGAGTGCATGAAGCAAGTGATTGATGTAAGGGACATACTTCAAACCTACTTTAGGTGGACAACATCTCTGTACAGCATCTGCTCTCTTTCCTATGTTACAACTAATGCACAGAGTATATAGTATGTGCAGTAAAGCATAGTTACATTGATATTCTTGACAGGCAGTAGATACCCAGAGCTTTGATTTTGCTCTTTGGTGTTCTGAGTGCATGCAATTAATTATGTGTTTGTTGGTTTTTTTCTAGAAGCCGTGGTCGCAAGGCACCCATGACATTGAAGTCTTCCGAACAAGGCACTATGAAGGCATGGCTTGTAGCGGCACCGGAGCAAGCGACACGGTGCGGGTGAGCCGCAGGTGTAACAGTTACACTGTAAACGGGAAATATAGACATGTGGCGACAAAGCACAGACACATAAAACTTTTATGTAGCAATAATAGCTTAATTTAACCAAACAGTGCATCAACAGAGCCTGACCCAAGAATGGTGAAACGGGGAACCGAACAATGTGTAGAGTCTAGCAGAAACAAGGAAGGCGATAAAAACGAATGAGCGCAACAAGTTCAGATAGTACGGTCATGTCGTACCTATTTTTTGTTTTCAGTTAAAGTTTTTGAGATGACTACACCAGAATAGGCACCCATATTGTAAGTGGAAAGTAGTATTATTAATTATACACAGCGTACTGTGCTAATATTGGGAGGGGTGAGGGGGGACGTAAATTATTTTTGGCTGTGCTACTGTACCTTTTTACAAGATCTAGTGTGCCTTGTGTGGACTTCCAGGATTTTTGAAAATGGGTCTATTGATGCAGGAATGCAATCGGAACCATTCAATATTTTTTGGTGTAATAGACACTGCATCTGTTTATGTTATGCCTCTGTGGTTGCAGCCTTTAGAATGTGGTAGAGGCAAGCTGAGTGATATGGCCCTCAGTATGATTGAGATTCAAGTTTCAGGGCTGTAGGTTGTGGAATAAGCATTGCCAAAAAACCTCAACAGAGGAAAATGAGTTTAGTGTTGACAAGGAGGCTGTCATGTTAGTAACATGCTGCGCAATGATACGTAAGGGGGAGTAAGCTGCATGGCTCCGACAACCTGAAGTTGTGCAATAACCCATTGGTCACCAAGGTCTCATAAGAGTGAGCTCCTGTGATTCATTTCAACCAGACGAGACATATGTATTTACCGTGCAGAGCTTACATTGAAATTTGTCACTTGATGGAGGCACGTGATTGTTTGATTATGTCCTTTAAACGGAAATTGACTACATATCACATTCAATCTTGGTTCGTACATAACATGCTTAGAGTGCATGAAGCAAGTGATTGATGTAATGGACATACTTCGAACCTACTTTAGGTGGACAACATCTCTGTACAGCATCTGCTCTCTTTCCTATGTTACAACTAATGCACAGAGTATATAGTATGTGCAGTAAAGCATAGTTACATTGATATTCTTGACAGGCAGTAGATACCCAGAGCTTTGATTTTGCTCTTTGGTGTTCTGAGTGCATGCAATTAATTATGTGTTTGTTGGTTTTTTTTTAGAAGCCGTGGTCGCAAGGCACCCATGACATTGAAGTCTTCCGAACAAGGCACTATGAAGGCATGGCTTGTAGCGGCACCGGAGCAAGCGACACGGTGCGGGTGAGCCGCAGGTGTAACAGTTACACTGTAAACGGGAAATATAGACATGTGGCGACAAAGCACAGACACATAAAACTTTTATGTAGCAATAATAGCTTAATTTAACCAAACAGTGCATCAACAGAGCCTGACCAAGAATGGTGAAACGGGGAACCGAACAATGTGTAGAGTCTAGCAGAAACAAGGAAGGCGATAAAAACGAATGAGCGCAACAAGTTCAGATAGTTCGGTCATGTCGTACCTATTTTTTGTTTTCAGTTAAATTTTTATAGGAGGTAGCAAAATATGTCCATGCAATGGAATGGACCTTACTTTTGCAAAAAAACCTTATGAGGGTAGAAAGTTGGGCAAGTTGGTGATTCATACTGATTAAAAAGCGCGACAGGACAACGGACAGAGAAGGAGACACAGACACAGCGCTGTGTCTGTGTCTCCTTCTCTGTCCGTTGTCCTGTCGCGCTTTTTAATCAGTAAAAAAACCTTCCATGTTTTTGTTAAAATAAATTGCATCTGAAGAGGTGGAATTATGATTTTCCCAATTGCGCGTAGACACAACTTTGAGCTCCACAGGGTAATAAAACTTCCTACAACGTAAATATTTTTATGCATGCCCGAAAGTTTTCTAAATATAGAAAAAGTTAAACAATTTTTTTGTGACAATTCAAAAAAAATTGTCATCCTCAATTTTTTTTTTAATTTTCCTTGATGAACATTTAGAAACATGTAATTGAGAATCCACCAACACATGTTGTATTCTATTGTTTTAAAATAAACAAATAAGAGTGTTGCCAGGCCTGTTGCAGTCAATTACTGTTGGAGGCGCTCTGTCTTAACAACTACTGGTTACTCGAGCACCATATCCACAGTGGCCATAGTTGGTCGCATTATCTCCCAGGCACCACAAAGCATTATACAAAAAGATCGGAGTTTTTTTTTTTATTTGTGATGTGCCTGATGGTGCCTATGAAAATTGAACTTCGTGGTGCATCAGTCCTCGGGGGTGCTGTGTTTGGTTGATTGCTCTCAACTGTGCTAATTTCTCAGGGTAGTATTTTAATGTGTGTAGCCTGTTAACAAAATGATTCAATTAATTTATCTAAACATCACTATACTCTGTTTGTAAGTGCAATGGATTGAAGCGGCCGTTGCAAGCTGTCTCGGGCAATTTAGCGCATCAAGTGACAACGCGTCACAGCCCCTCTCTCCGAGGTCACGACATTGAATTGACTTGTGTGGCTCGTAGTGTCTGTGTTTTATTGTAAGGTAGTGACGAACATATGAACAGGAGACGTTAGGAATTTTATGCCCCAATCGATGGTGGGCATGGCGAGGGCAAAACAATAGCAGGCTGTGTCTAAAAAGAAAATGATAAAGGGACGAAGAAGCAGAAAGCTAGGCAGCGTCATTGGAGCAGCGTTATGCCTTCGCGCAAGTGGTGACTCTGGTATTTGTAATGTCACCGCACACTGGGTGATGTTTACACCACACAACTGAAGGCTGAACTCACTTAACACCATGATATTGGGTCATTTCAGATGAGATTGAATAGTGGGTAAATGGTTGACATTTTTTATTTGCTTGATATTTTACATGTCATCCCCTAAGCTGTAGTATACACCAACTCATGTTTACAAACAAACCGGAGCGCCCCCAGCGGACGCCACCGGCGCCGCGCATGCGCGATGGAGTGTGGGCAAGAAGCTCGCCTTCGCCCATAAGCAAACCATTGAAATGCGATGTTGTCGGCGTCGGTGTGAGTCCCCCTGCCCTTTTTCGCGTTCGAATTGTCGAATTGTTGATTCTACGTCTTCCTGGCAGTGCCCGACTACTTGAGCGGCCTCAGCGAAATTACCGAGGCTCGTTACACCGCAAAAGTTCGCGTGAATAATGTGACATGCGGCGATTCATTCCGCGTGGACGCCGCAAAATGTAGGCTAAAGCCTGATTCGCATGATGAGATTTCACTCGCAATTTTCTGTTGCGACTTCGCTCGGGCTGCAAAAGCGTCAACCGTAGCTGAGATGGTCGACGTCGATACTGAAAATTGCAAGCAGAATCGGACCAAATGACTGAATATCTAGTGTTTACATTGAGCCTGCTTACCAACCTTCAATCTTAAGTCTTTTGAGGCCTGCACTTACCTCTTATCGCAAGTACCGTGCCAGCATTTGGTCTACGGGCCGGTGTCGTCTAAAAGAGCAGACGACAAGCAGACACGTTTGAAACAGCAGACGACAGTTCGAACGATCAGGCGGCCGTTTGATCTTGAACACGCACTGAACGTAGTCCGCAGGTGGTCGGCACAACTTGACGGTTTTCCGGCATTCATGTTGGAACAAAACAAATAAATCTGATGACCACCAGTATTCGTGAATTCAACCCAAAGTGCTTCCCGCCCAAGCAATTGTGGTCCGACGGCGTCTGGTTTTCCCTTTTCACGGCACATATCCACGTTCTGGGACGAACCGAGCACATGAAAACTGACCTTCAAACCTTTCTCGACCCTTTTGGTACAGCCCCAGTCGCAGCGTTTTGACGAGAAGGCAGGTTTTTGTCTTGTTCCTTTCAAAACAACGCAGGAATACACGTCTCACATGGGGGCTTCCGACCACAGCCCCAGACCGGATGTGCGCCCGACGCGCCACCACCGCGCCGTGACGCAACAGAGACAAGTTCATGTATAAAGGAATGCAAAAACATTTTCGCATAAAAAAGTAAAATATCTAGACACAAAAAGGTGTAGATTATGAAGAGCTAGGCTGTCAATTGCATTCACGAGCACCGCCGATGTGATCAAGTTCGATAGTGAATACCTTAAGTAATAGTATTAGACAATTTTAGAATACAGTACCCAAAAGCTTTGCGTAAGCAAAAATAGCGTCGTCACCAGTGCGCATGCGCCAAGCCTAGACCTTGTCTGGATTGGCGCACGACGACGATGCCATTTCTTTGACACGCACAAATTTGGACACATTCTAAAACTTGCAATAGAAGTTCATTAATTTTGAGAAACAATGTCTGGGTTAGGCAGAAAAAAAAATGGGTTGTGGGGATATTTATACAGCGTGTAGTTGGTCAGCCATTTAAAGTTGCGACGAGTCACTCGCTGTAGATGAGCAATTTAGCCAGTGCAGTACAACCGCTAGCCTGGGGTCTTTAACGTGCACCACGCAGTAGTGATACACGACCGCACGCCGGTACGATGCTCATCCAGATCGAAACGGGCAGGGGTGGGGATTGAACCCAGGATCCCTGGGTTCTGCAGCGCGAGCTTTCGCTCCACGTGCTCCAAGCTGGTGCGCGCTAGCCCACTCGGCCACCGATCCCCCGGGTTAGGCAGAGATGTCTTGAGAATATACATTCATCATTCATGCTCCTTTTTTCATATTTTATATTGAATACAAAATATTTGCATATAGCAAGCAGAATTAAAAATCCCCTCGATTAGAATATCTGCGACAAATTTATTGTTTAGATGCCACAGTTTAGAAATATGAGTTGATAGGATGGATGCTTGGGCGAGTTGGTGAACCATATTTGACGGTGACAGCGCAGGGAAACCACTCTCACAGCAGACACTCAGGAAGACAAGCGCGTGTGCTTGTCTTCCTGAGTGTCTGGTGTGAGAGTGGTTTCCCTGCGCTGTCACCGTCAAATATGAGTTAACTATTAAAATAAGAGCTCAGGAGAGTACAAATGAAATCTTGGCAACAACCTGCAGGGTTTCTATTTAAGTACGGTACAGTAGTGAAAGGCTTGTAGAAACTATTAACAATATTAAATTCGAAAATATTTAACCAAAAAAAAAACTATTAGCTTCAAATTCGTTTTGAACTCAAAATCCACTATACGTTTAACCCGTTTTAGACCGGCACGCTGTTTACAAACAAGCCCGCGTTTGCCCACACCAGGTGTGGGCACTGCGCATGCGCTGAAACCAAATTCATGTGGAATGATCCGTCTGCGCATGCGCAGTGCCGTCGACAGCGCCACTGCAGCTGCGTGACGTCAGGGCCGCGTGTTGGTCTATACAAAGTCTCAAGAAAACGTCTGCCAGTTCGATATAGCGGGTTATTCAATTAGAAGTATTAATGGATGTGACTCTCAAACATCCACTTTCTGCTGACATATTACACAATGAAGCAGTCTTGTATCTTCTGCTGCATTTTCCTCATTGCATCCGCGATAACAATATTTTCCTACGCTATCGACGGAATCCAAAATGGTGAGGCCGCTGCCTTCTATATTGGCGCATTAGCGCCGAACTATGCTGAGAGCACAGAGCACGTCCGAGCAGTAGCACCTTCTTCTGCAGAGTGCAGTTTTGCTCTGCAAGTTGGCTTTCCCCTAAGGCAGGCGGCTGCGTTGGGGGAAAGCCAGCTTGCAGAGCAAAGCTGGCTTTTTTTTCTTCCGGGCGGCCGCATCAACTGCCCGGAAGAAAAGATAATATTTTCTTTTGCGGACGGAGCGAGGAAAGGGACCACGGAGCACCCTCTCCTCGCTCCCTCCGCAAAAGAGATTTTTTGTTCTTCCGGGCGGTCGACCAACACCTTCTAGAAGAGAAGGCCGTAGCGCTCTTCTCGTGACGTCCCAAAGGAAGGCCATCGGGGGAGCACGTCAAAACGAAGGCAACGCGCATATGTCGGCCGTCGTAATGCGCTTTTAGTCACATACGTGTGTCCTATTAGCTAAAATGAAAGCTGCACAAAACAACGGGCCCAGAAAACATTGTATTACACGGGCAAAACATTGCATCTCTAAATAATCGGTACGAAATGGCACGAGGTATGCGTATAAGACATCTATATAATGTGATTGTTTTAAGTTGAAAACATTGAGTCTCGAAATTATTGTTGTAGGAATGCATATTTTATACAGAAATGCTTCGACAAAATGGTGAGACACGCAGTGATTGGACACAGCAAAACAGATCAGTTAAAAATCAGGTAGACGTAGTCAACGCGGACATGGCTAGACAAGGGTCACTTACGATCATGTAAACTTACTATTTACATTCAAATAATTTACTTCTGCCTATGAGCTCAAGCTGCCTGAGAACAGAATATAACTTTTGTATACAATAATACTATTGCCGTTATACCGTTAAGGTTCTGTTATAAATGTGGTAAAGGCAATAAAATAACATTAATATAAATAAACACATAAGCACAAAAAATGCACTTTGTATAATCACACAAACTTGTTATTCACCTTCCAGTGAAAACTAGAATGTTACAACGCATATTTACGAATGTCGACGCCACTGCACACGGATAGCGACAAAGAACAAAATTCCATTCTATCACAAAATTAAAAAAAAACGACTGCAGCACTTACTTGCGTCCCACATAACCAAGAAAACCCGTAAATAAGTTGTTTCTCACCTGTCGATCGTATCCATACGTCCCCCAATATCTGGCACGAAAACATTTAAAGACATGCTCCAAGAAATCTCTCTGTCGAGAGAGAGGTCTATCGATAATTGACCAGTGTCATTGTTGGCTAGTTGCCACACACGTCACTCAAACCGTAGCAGGACTTGTTCCGCGAATCCATGTAAATGCCGTAGTATCAAGCGAACACAAAAAACTACCCGAGACTGCGGTGACGACAGAAAAACGACTGGAAGAAAGATAAAAAGAACCCCACACGAGAGCAGCGGCAGCAGTGTGGGAGGCTTAATGTTGTCGGCCCATCTCTTGCTCGTGTGTGCTCCCTGCGGCGATGACTGGATTTTTTTCGGTTCTGTTCCCTTTTGAAAGTCCCAGCGTTCCTTTTTAGACAGTCAGCAGCTCACATGCAACGTAAATTTACCAGAATCGGAGCCCATTTCAGGGAAGAAGAAAATGTCTCACCGGACCGGTTCATTCGAAAAGTGTGGCGAGCTGCGGGACTGCACATAGTCCCGCGGTTACGGGGATCATCATAAATATAAAATTGGTACTTTCAACCTTGGTAGCGTGTTGTGTATTACGTTTATATTATATATATAATAAATTGTACAAGACAGCACTTTTAAAACTTATATTAATGTCGGATAAACGCGCACGAACACCACCGCTCCACTCGACAAGAAACATTTTTTCACATCGATGCCATATTTTTTTTTTTCACGTAGTTGCGCCTTGGCCTTCCTTCTCCAACATTGTGACGTAACCACTCGGAGCGCTACGGCCTTCTTTCTTGGAGGTGTTAAGTCGACGCGTCTGCCCGGAAAAAAGAAGCCAGCGTGCTCTTCAAGCTGGCTTTCCCCCAATGCGGCTGCTAGATTGGGGGAAAGCAAGCTTGCAGTGCAAAACGGCACTCTTGGCAGTTCGATATATCGGTAGCGGCTGCTATTTTTTTCAATGTCACCATAGTTTTTGCTATATATTATCACTGTAACGTTACTGTGCACAAAAATTGTTCGATATAAGGAATAATTCGAAGTAAACGGGTTCGATATAGTCGGGTTTGACTGTACACACATGCCTACAAAACATAGTTCCTGATTAATGTGCAAACTTTTCTTTCTTTCCTCTTGATGTGACAACGGGTTTAGGTCAGCTAGGGTCAGGACAAAGCAGCCTCGGCCTTCGACGACACAATTCATGGTGCTAACAACCTATTGCCAGGAATGACTAAAGAATGATGTGTTTATGTAGACCCTGTATGGCTTCCCTGTGAACCCCGTAGGGACTCCCTGTAGAACTCATGTGGGTTCTCTGCAAACACCCTATAGACACCGTAAAGATCCTGTATAGACACCCTATAGAGTCCGAATGGGCTATATATGCTTGGTGTCTTACAATAGAGAGTGTATAGGATGACCTTACATTGTCAATAGAATAGGACGTCCATAGAACGTCCGTTGGCCAATATTCTATAGGGCAGCCATAGGACGACTTCACGAAGGCAACAGCAGTCGTGGTCTGCCTATAGATGCCTTATGTTCTGTCTATGGACGCTGCTCAATAGAACATCCTAGGAGTGTCCATACATATTTTTGTAAGGGTAATGGCAGACATTGGTCCAACCATTTTCGCCGTACACCTGCCAATGCCAACGCCAGATCAGCAGCCAACCAGTGCCACCGTCAGCCACTGCATGGCGCTCTGTTGGTGGCACAATACCAGCCCAACGACCGACTGGTTCCACACTCTACCACTGGTGCTCTGTCGATGGCACAATACCAGCTCAACGACCGGCCTTGTGCCGCCCTCGGCCACTGGTGTTCTGCCTGTGCCATGATATCATCTCGGTGGCCGACCCAAGTCCGCCCTCGGCCACTGGTGTTCTGCCTGTGCCAGGATCCCAGGTCGGTGGCCGACCCAAGTCCGCCCTCGGCCAATGGTGTTCTGCCTGTGCCACGATATCATCTCGGTGGCCGACCCAAGTCCGCCCTCGGCCACTGGTGTTTTGCCTGTGCCACGATATCATCTCGGTGGCCGACCCAAGTCCGCCCTAGGCCACTGGTGTTCTGCCTGTGCCACCATGCCAGCTCGGTGGCCGACCCAATACCACCCTCGGCCCTTAGTTTTCTGCCGGTGCCGGCCATTGGTGCTCGGCCGATGTCTGAGCCGGGCAATTGTGGCCAGTGCTAGGCCATAGGACCTGGCCCTCCCAAAGCCCGGGCAGGTGGGCTTTTCTTATGCCGAGGGACCATAACGAGGTCGGCACCGACCTTTTTGGCCGGGCAATGGCCGATGAAAAATGGCTCGGCCATGGGGATATGGCCATCCTTCGGCCAGGCTCCCCGTGCTACTTGGGTAGTTACATATTAAAAGTAGAACGTTTCAACTTTAAGTATAAAAAGGAAAACATGCAGTTCCAGTTTTTGCAAGTGCAGAGAAAAAGCTTTCAAGAGACTGACTGATCGCTGCCAGTGCCAAGAAGCGTCAAATTCACTGCGTTTCTTTCGTGGTTATTTTTCAGAATTAAGCTCTGCTTCAGTTTTCGAAACCTGTGGATAAATGCTGCCAAACATGGCTGATGTTGAATATTCTCCAGAAAGCTGATGCTCTGCCATTGCCAAAACAAGTCTTTATTTTCCTCTTGCTGGGAGCCTAAGACCGCAAATTTTCATATAGCTGACCAGTAAAATACATATTCAAAGGTGAATGCTTCATATTTCAAGCATTTAATTTAGTAAGAAATTGTAATGTGTAGAGATTTCTTGAGGACATGCAATACAACTGCCACAAGACAAATATAAATGCTCCTTAAAGAAAAAACTATTGCGGCTACCTATAACACAACTGGCTCATGTCATAGAACCTCTTTGGCAAACTTCTCCATCACATCAGTATGACATTTGAACAGGAACACTTCATATAGCAAAGAGGAGACAGTATGAGGCTTTTCTGTGTACTCCATCCAGCCAAAACTAGAGAACCATGCCTGTGCAGTCGCAATAAATAAAATAATTTCGAAACAAACTTGTACAAGACATGCTGCAGCCACCCACACACAACTCGCACATGGAATATTTTTGACCAACTTCTCCAGGACATAAGAACAACAATACCGCAAATGGAAAAGAGACAACATTTTCAGCTGCGATGTCTCTAACCACATTTTTTTTGTCTGTCCATCACTTTTGTACTTCAGCTGAAGAGGTGTGGCAGTTGCTCTCTGTCACCAGTTCAACGAAGAGCAGAAAACAATTACTACCTAGGTGCCCTTGTTTTTACGTAACAAAAAAAAAGAAGAAAATCAATTGAAACTTCAGCCAATTTCTTTCACATTTTATATAATACTGCAGAAGAGGGTCCCTTGTGTATAAGGGCCCTCTTTTCTATTTGTTTTTAAATTGACAATTTTGTGTCCCACAAAAACTACTGACGTTGCTTGAGGACTTACAAAGTCACATTTTTGTAAGGCAAATGACTGTCAAAATAAGTACACAATAGAAACAAGGGCCCTTCTACAGAGAGGATGCACTCTTCTGCAATAATAAAATGAGAAATAAATTGCCTCAATATTACACCGTGGCCATTTTTACTGCCAAACTTGGTTTTACAAAAATGCTTCTTTTCCCCATATTCGCAGCTGCTCGCTCAGTTATCTTTTTACACTATAGAAGCATATTTCACATGAAAAGGAAGAAAATGTCCTACCCCACAAGGTGAGAACACTTATTTTTACAAACTGCGAAAATCAACCCGATGCATCATGGCTGCTGTGAAAACTGAGCCTTAAAGGGGACGACACTGGGTTCAATGTTTCTCACTTTGCAAAATAATACTATCTCTAGCGTAACCCAAGTATACTACAATGCAATGTCACGGATCCAAAAACTCTGTACCTTCACTCAAGTGAGAGAAATCACAGCCTGCGTCTTCCAAATGATGAGAGCGTTCTGCGTAATCGCAAAGAAAATAAGGACAATTTTCTGATCTGCAGCCTCATACGGCCCTTGGGACTACGGTGTGTGACGTCCTTTGGGTGACAGTCATGTGACAGTGTACTAAGTTTGCAAGTTAGGCAAGCATCTACTCAATTTGACGTGAGTTCTTACAACTGCTGTTGTTCAAACGTAAATAAATGCATCAAAACCTCAAATCATTGGCTTTTATCACCCAGTGTTAGTGGCGCTACCTACACAAAGTGAACAGAAGTATCCGCCTCCCGCGTGGTATTAACGACCAAGCGCGACCTCGACCCAAAGCTGGATGTCTTTGCGTCCCCACGGGGCTCCCAGAAGACATCACTATGCATATGAGCTGGAAATCGGTGCACAAATTGAGGGGCATGAAAAACTTCAAATCAATTTTGATTTTTGAATAAAAACTAGCCCACCCACGGAATGATTTTTTCTTTATATTTGCACTCGTGAAAGAGCAACGGCCTCACATATTTGACTAAATACCGAAATTGTCTCGTAGCTCCTTTAAGCAATACATACTTAGTAGTGTTGTCGAGTGGTCTAGTTGGTCATTCATATTAGCGGAAAACAAACAGCGCAGGGACAAGAACAGAGTAGAAGGCGGTAGACATACACAGCGCTGACTTACAACTGAGCTTTATTGGCACTGACAACCTGTATAAATACAAAATTTGCCCGCCCCAAAAGCCAAGAAAAGAAACAACACTAGAGGAGGACAGCGCTGTGTATGTCTACCGCCTTCTACTCTGTCCTTGTCCCTGCGCTGTTTGTTTTTCCGCTAATACATACTTAGCAAAAAATAGATCAGAGAATAAAGAAAAAAAACATGCGGCCAGCTTGAATTGTGGCTTTGACTACTTGGAACCACAGAAGTGGAAAGCATGCTATCACTACTTCTTCCCGTTGATCATGGCTCATGAACAGCAACCAGAGAACTCAGTATTGCAACACCCGGGTAAAACACAACTGCCATAACATGGATAAAAGCCCTATCCACTTAGTTTCCCAGCATGTCAGTATAACAAACAAAACGGACACTGTAGCCATACATTTGTCTGCTATAACTACCCAACAGCACACCTTTACAACTGCAAGTGGTTGCTGGTAAAACAGCTATGTTAGCATCAAACAAACTGGACCAAAAATATTGCAACTCTTTGCGGAAACACCATATTACCACAAGTGTGATGATGTCGTCCTGTGGTGACAAATACATAACGTACCACTCAGAATCGTGGAATTTACAGCCCTTGACGTATGACTGAGGCTCATACTACGAAACATTCATGAAATATCGAGCCCAGGGAAATAGTAATTTACAGTATGCAAACTAAAAAAAATAAAACAAGCAATTCCACCACTATGCCCAGCCATGCATACCACTTCAATAGACCGATCTCACTAGCCAGTTTTGCTAAAGCCACTACTGCCGCGATACACTGCGGGAGCCGTAGTCTTTCTGCACGTACCACAGCCCTACTGCTGGTCCGCACTAGCAGAGCACGAACTGTCACGATCTGTCTCGTGCACTACTGCCTGGCTCCTGTGAACTACAGTTATGGTGGCATGACACATCTGCAGAATGCTTAGGCCCGCTTCAGACGGGGCAACTTTCCCAGCAATTTTGATGTAGCTGGCGGGTTGTTCCCTAGCTTTTCCTAGATTGACACGAATTGCTGAGATCGGGTCCGGCTCGAAACGGACGAGTAACTCGAACAACTCGGAGCCGTTTGAAGCGGCAGCAGCCAATCAGGGACGCAATATTCTCACGTGACACCCCCGTGGTGGCGATGATGACAGCTAAAGACTTGGTTCTGGTTTGAAATTGATCGTTTTTGGAAATAAACCTTTTCAGAGAAATTAGTTAGTATTCTCAACGCCGTTCAAAGATACAAAAACACGTTTTTAGCACGTAGCTGGGCGTCTAAATAGTGCAAGAAAATTCAAAGTGAATGATGATGAAGATAGCAAGTCGTAGCAATTCGGTTGCTGCGTGTGAACCAAGGAGGATAGAAGGGTAGGAGAGGGCATGACGTCAGCCGCGTAGCCTCCACAAGCCATGCTCCCTCGACGCCTCGCCTTTCTCATTTTCCTCCTTACCCTCCTCACTTATCGGGCCAACGTGACCACATCACGTGACTGTAGCTAGCCTTCGTCTAGCTTTTGATCTGATAAAACCTACCGGACGGAGCACGCGCAAGCCTGCAAGGAATCCTTCTACAATCAACCATCCATCTCACACGTGTCATGTCACGCGCACGAATTACCAGAGAGATCTACGGTCACGTTGGCCACAACATCGTTTAAACTTTTTATGACTAGGCTTCACCAATATTGCAACGTGCCCCCTCCTAGCATTTATAACCTGCTTGGTGTGAACGCGGACGGCTCGTGTTGCTGGTGTTGCGACGTCAAGTTGCTGAATGAAATTGCTCCGTCTGAAGCGGGCCTTAGTGAGATCGGTCTGTTCACAGTTGAACACAAGCTCAAATAAAACAGTGAATGTCCTTAGTGCCCCTGCCCTTGAGATTTGATGTGTGCAATATTTAACTCTACACTTTGCTTCAGCACATGGGGGCGCTTCTTAGACTTCTTGGTTACCGGCCCACCTGGCGGTCGCCCTGCTGCGACACGCTTGCAGCCCCTTGCAACTCCTGGGCGGCGCCTTGTAAGAGCTGTGGGCTGGACCTTGATTGTTCGTCCGCGCCTAAGCTCCAGGCCAAAAGCAGCGTCTGCTGCCATAATAGCCCCCACTCCCCGCTTCTGCTGTCGCAGTCTATTCAGGCGACGTGTGGCACTGGCGAGATGCCTCAGGTAGCAGTCGCTTTCCTTCTCCTCCGTGTGTGTTTCCCGTAGTTCTGCGATGAGGGCGTCAAATGTGCTTTCTGCGTCCTGCAACAGTCATTGTTTCGTCAGATACTTTCGCCTGAAACATTTAGTTTCCTCTAAATAGAAACACAAAGACACATATACTAACAATGTTGAGAGCACCCTTTGTATTTATAAACCGAAGAAGCAACATTGGTGGTTTCCATGTTTGGGGCATGATTGTCCACACTGTATGCTGATACAGCACTGGGGGTGTGAATAGTGGTCTTTAAAACCGAATACAAATTAGATAGGGGTGGCACTGAACTGAATAATTTTCAAACGGGGGGTAGTCTGTTTATAAAGAGTAGAAGATTTACAAGAGACAGTTTTCTGTCGCACGGTTTTCCAGAAATGTGGTAAAGGATATGTCAAATTGAGGAAACATTTACGAAACAGATGGACAACTTTGTCCGCCAACACAAGGAAAACATGTTTCCAGGTGCCCTATCACATTGCGACAACAACAGAGCAGAACTGTTGCTGTTGCCTGGAAATCATTTTTGCCAACTTGTTCTCCGACATTTGAAGAACACCCAGTCACACTGCACTGAACACGGGGTACACTCCGCCATCCTTAAGGCCCGTTCCCACTGTTGCGACCGAGTACGACCGAGAGAGAACAGACCGGCTTTTAAGCCTCTTGCCATCTCTTAGGACCAGCTCCGCTGTAGCGCATTCGATCCTAAGAGATCGCAAGAGGCTTAAAAACCGGTCTGGTCTCTCTCGGTCGTACTCGGTCGCAAGAGTGGGAACGGGCCTTTATTGAGTACCTTTATTCATGTGCGCTGTTGCTGAAAATGGACTACTACAAAGTGCCAGTGGGTAGAAAGTGAAAAAAATTATAACAGGATGACACCCACCAGTAACTGTGCTTGCAAAAAATAACACAAATAGTATTTCCCGGTCCCCATTTTATTTAAATACTCTTCATTCACCGACAACGCTATTCCAAACCAAGAAAAACAAGATTGTTTTCTAGTTTTATAATTTTTGCCAGTTATATATATATATAAAAAAGTTTTGTGCTGCAATTCTGATTTCTGGTGTAAAAATGCTTAGCACAGACTGTGTGGATATGTCCCAAACTGTTTTGTGCAGCATGCCGCGCAGCTGATAGTCTAGGAATTATGACAGACGGTTTGGCCTCGTGCCGCTAAAATGATGCTTTTTCATTGCTATTTATTTGTCTTTCATGCTTCCCTTATGGTTGCTTAGTTAGTTAAAAACCTCCTGATGCTTTGAAAGTGGTCATTTTCAAGATTTCAGGATTAAAAATCTTGATCTGCAGCAGCCCTTTTTATGCTCTAGTTTTTTTTTTTTTTCTTTTATCTTTTGCTTTCTCTGGATGGATTCGATATCTTCACAGCAAGTCAGTAAACATGCCATTATCTCAACCAATAATGTTGGTCAATCATTGCCGGCAGTTTTAGTTTCAACGACTTTTTCACCATTAACAGCAGTCAGGGGTGGCACAGCTAGTTTAGGTTTTGGAGCAGAAAAATTTACATTTCGAAGCAGCTTAGGAGCAGAAAAGTTAGCATTTTTTAACAACTTAGAATCACAAATTTCCACAATTTGGAGCCGGAATTTTTTTACCGCAGCCAAGGAGTAACTGTGACATTGTTTTTAAGAGAGCATTTTAGCTAATATGCAATAAATGGAAGAGTGTAAGCAAGGAATCTACGATCAGCACGGAATGAAACCCGAACGACGGAACGCGTGGCTATCGACACAGGCTGCTTCACCTGGAGGGCCCCTGAGAACTAATGAAAATGCGCCGGGGTGCGAAGCTGCGGGTCCTACTAAGATGTGCTCGACCCTCGCGCGGCACGTCTGGGACTTCTGCGTTTCGCCGGTGGCGCACTGTAAGCGCCGTCACCCAGACAGGGTAATAAATTTATTCAGCTTCAGAATTGATACGCCTGGCATATCGGTGGTTACCGAAGAGAGCGCGAGCGAGCAATTTTTCGCTTTTTTATAAGAATCGATTGATAACCACGCACGAAGACGTGCACATTGCTTATAAAAACAGACGCATCTGCGTCAATCTGTTGCAGCTTTGTTTTTTTTTTGTTTTTTATAAATATTATGGTTGTGTCAATAAACAAGGTTTATTTCGTATCTATGAGGTTTCACTATTTCTCAAAAACCCGTGTGCCACGTTGTTCACCGGAGCCTCCGCGTGGTTCCGGTGACACGTTAATAAGCATTACGGGTCTTCTGTGCACAAAATGTTTCAACTTTCATTTCGCCCTTGCGATACACAAAGCGCTAAATAATGACAGTGCTGAAGAGATATCGCTGGGCATCCGATACACAAATCTATAATTATGGGTGCGCTGGACAGATCGGACCACAATTTGCACAGAGTGACGTATTTTTCAAGGCTCAAGTCACTACAATTAAAGAAAATGTTTGCTGAGTGCTCGAGGTAGTAGACCTGCATTATGGCATTCGCAGCGAGGCATACGAGCCTGAAGAACAAGAGAGGTTAATGGACGAGCTCTGGGGGTGGACGCATTGTTGTGCTCATATATTGTATACTAAATATTTGTAGTACCGACCTTCAGTTGGGTGTCAGTACTGGTCATATGTCCCAACTTGTTCTTCTATCTTGTATGTCGCGCTGTTTTGCTATAAGTACTGCTAATTATAAGATTATGATACATATAACAAACAATAAAAACTGCGCACGCCAGGAGAAGACACCATGGGTGTGCTCCCAGTGATTTCCCTACACCCCCCTACAGGGGTGTACTCCCCCCCCCCCTTGTTTTTCCAAAGGCACCCCCTAATTCACAACGACCCCTCTACTCTCAATGACCCCCTCCCACCCCCCTCCCCCCCTCCCTCCCTCCCCCCTCAACCCCCCTAAAAATTTAGACATCCGCCCTTATTTCAATTCCTGGGGAAACACCTGCGTTCTCCGCTGGTCTGTGCGCAAGCAACTTGCTGTTGTTCGTAGCATCGACCTTCTCGCGCCGCACGCAAGCCGCAGGTGTCGACCGGGCGACAATGCGGCGACACAAAAGCACCCAGAGTGACGGCGATTACAACGCGCCACCAACGAAACGTGGAAGTCCCAAACGCGCCGTGTGAGGGTTGAGCACATCTTAGTAGGAATCGCGTCCTCGCAGCCCGGCGCATTTTCATTAGTTCTCAAGAGTCCTCCAGGTGGAGCATCCTGTGTCGATGGTCACGCGTTCTGGCCTTCGGGTTTCATTCCGTGCTGAATGTACATATTTGAAGTGTTAAGTATTCATTACAACTTCACATTACAAGAATAAACTAACAGTCGTGCAGACAACCAAAACATAGGCACACAGAAATGTTTTCTTTTAGGAACAAACTCCCTTTCAAAATGAAGGGGCATGAATTGGGAGACATTAGTGCTTCTTGCCCATCTGCTTCTTCAGTTCCCGAACCAGCGTCGGCACTCCACACTAGTGTGTGACCACTTCAATGAAAGATTGTTCATGGTCTTTAAAGGTGCACTGCAGAAGTTTTTGAGGAAGCTTATTTGTGTTATTATAATATATAGTAAGTGTCAGCTAATATATATTCGAATTTCCACACTAAAAAACCACCTAATTATCTTACAACAAAAAAACATGCGGACTTTTGTTTTTGCGGACTATTTTTTTTACCATTGCAAGTATGATAATGCGCATAGATTCCAACCGATTTCATTAAAACTATTTTTCAAAAGCGACTGACTCAAACACATTCACAAATTACACTAGTTAGCTGTGTGAGCAGCCCCTGCATGTAATTGGCAGCCAAGTGCCTGTTGTCAACCAAGATCCCAAGCCCCGCTAAAGGTAGTGTCACCGTGAACTGGCATAGTCCTTGAGGTTCTTTAATATGTGTGTGTTCGCTCAATTCCTTGATTTCGGAGCAGATAATTGTGTATGTATCATTATGGCACGATTGGTGCATCTGTAACAACCCCTGAACAGTGGCTATGACCTTGTCGACAATCACTTTATGCAATTTGTAATGAAAGCGTTCATGCTTCATGCTATTCACTTCAGGGCTTAGGGACCCCAATTTGGTGCCAGACGTAAAGGGGCATTCCGCCAATTTTTCAAGATAACCAACCCAAGTACATTTTTTAATACTGGCCTTTACTCTTCCCAGTATTCCATTTAGTTTCTCTAAATCGAGAATGGGCACTGCGAAAATTGATGAGCGAGAGAGAGATGACAAAGACAATGCCAAGTTGAACATTCAAATTTCCCCCAAAATATTCAATCTTTCTGTTCTCTTGCACCACACGTTTTTTCCCACGCTCCCGCGAAAAACATCAATGAGGCTGTACTATACTCGTGCGACCTAGAAATGTGCTTATTTACAGGGAAGAAAGGAAGGGGAGGGGGGTTTGTATAACCTGATGCACTAATGAATGCCCTTTAGCGTGTACCTCACTCTGTAATCACCCACACGAGATGCGTTGCGCCGTGGAGCTTTGTAATCTGGCACAAACCTCTGTGTTTTGGTGCTTTAGGCCCGAGGTGGAGGACACCGTTTCAAGCAGCAGCACTGATGACGAGGCTTGTGGCTCCTCTTCATGGCTTGGACAGGCTCCAGACATCTCCCCTTGGGGTCTGATGAGGCAGCGACCGGCTCCTGAAGCTCGCTGGCTCTTGTAGCAGGTACATTGCTGGAATTGGCGAAGTCCGCAAAGAATTCCTTGCCAGGGCAGTCTTTCCCAAGGGCAAGTCTCCCGAGCTCATGGCGGTCCTCAGTTGTGAGTGCAGGGCAATTCGGAAAAATACCTCCAAAACACTTGTGCACTAGTGCCTGATGTTTGCAAAAAGCACCGGCATTTCCCGCTGGGCATGTGCACATGCCAATGTCTGCACAAACGTCATAGGCCTCGCCATTCTTCTTAAAGCTCGGCACCGAGTAGCAACTGTCCCCAAGTGGAGTGATCGCTTCCGCAGCTTCCTCGGGCATTTTCTTGAGGATGTTGTCATACAGGAGTTGGTGTGCTGGGACATGGTTGTTGGCGTGCCTCAAGATCCTTGCCCTGAAGTATGCCTCCCACACCTCTGCATCAGACTCCACAAGGCCCACGGCATTGAACGCCTTTGTGCGTGACAGGACAATTTATTTTAGGATCCGTAGGGTTGCCTCGGCGAAGTTGTTTGTATTGTGCCCACGTGTCGTCAACTCAGCATGAAACAAGAGCACCCACTCCTCCTGCTGCTGCAAGAATGCCTCCACACGTGCAATGTAGCGTTGGTGGCCGGTCTCCTGGAGGTCCTTGACAGATTGGGTAAGCTTGTCCTGGCTGTCTGCGTACATGATGTGCAAAGAGTCAATACAAAAAGTACCAGTTCAAACTACCCTCACCATTGCTAGCCATTTAAAGGGATTGTGTAGTAAAATTCTGTTTTCAAGTAAAGGATTTATTTTTGTTGTCACTGCTATCTCTTCTCTTTTTGAAAGCGAATTTTGAGTGTATTGCCTTAGCTCAGGAATAAGATTAAGTTGAACCTCATTGTGGTGATTCTAAGACTCAAGTTGAGGATGCGGCTGCAGGAAAAAGTTTCGTCTGATAGCGAGCACCTGTGAAAAATCAATTTAGCTTGCACTCGGAGCAGTCTGCAAACATTCGTGCTATGTACACAAAGGCTGAGTGCTTCATACTGTGAAACAAAACTCCGGTTTCAATTGCACGTCTCCTTGAACTGCCACATTATCACACTTGAAAATATATTTTCTTAATTTTATGAGGTGTGATCGAATAAAACCTGCTCCAGCTGTGTCACATAGACCAGTGCACGAGGCAAGTAGCCCGATGACGTTGTACAAGTAAGGCAGTGTTCATGCTCTTTGCATGTCTGGTAGGACACCACCAGAGTTGTAAACAATTACATCTAAAATGTACCCAAGATACAGTAATCATATGAAAAGTACCGGAGGTATGTATCTACCGTAATATGACCGATCCCCAAAGGATAGCCCAACCTTATTTGTAGCATGATTTTTTATTGTTTAATGGCTAATGTTGAATTAACCTTTCAACACCGAAAGTTAGCCCACCCCTATGTTCATGTAATGTGCTCACGGCTGTGGCCGGGCTATATCGGTATATGATGGTAGATTGCACTTCGACATAAAAATGGTATAGCAGTGAACAGTAAGTATGATGAAGACTATTTTCCAGAAAAGATATCATCTGGAACATTTACTATGAATCCCCACGATGTACAACCGCAGGATTTACACACACACATAAAAAATATATTTTTTATTTTTTCAGAAACTAAAATCAAGATAATAATTAATATTGTAATTCGCCAAAAATAAGGTTGATTTAAAAGCTGTCATGCTAAGAGAGACAAAAAATCGAAACATAACATTGTACAGAAAGAACTGATTCTTTCGGAATCGGGGGTTTATCCAGTATTTTCAACCTGGGGGGGGGGGGGGGGGGGTATGTAGTCTTGTATGTGCTTTGCGCAGAAATTTTAAGGGGGGGGGGTCTGTATAAATCACTGCTCGGAATAATGTTATCGACTGCGGCGGACGTCAGGGGACATAGGTAGATAGACTTCTTCGAAAAACTCGAAGCGCCCCATTGCGACGAAATGCCACGCCGTACACTCTGGGAACTACCGTAAAATACCGGGCAAGCACCCACTCAAAATTTAAAGATGATCGCGAAAAAATAGGAGATGGGCGCTTGTCTGGTCATCAATTTTGCATATAAATGCACTGCGCATATTTCCTCAGATCTTACAAATTTGGGTGTGGGCGCTTAATGTGGAATGGGCGGATGCACGGTATTCTACGGTAGTTGGCCACTCAGTTTCGGTTTCGATTGAGAAGCTTCAATTCATGATATCACGCCGTGACCGAATGCGCTGCTTGCATTTTCGATTGTCTGACTTCCCACAAGTGTACAATAATCTAAGCATTCTAGAGCGATATAGAAGGAAGACCGGGGCACTTTTCTTGTTTCCCGACATGCCAGATATTGCGCCTGCGTATGCAAACGTATTAAGACATGACTTAGTCCCGTCACCCCACGATTGTATCTTTCAGCTCACTTCCAATAATTCTGTATAGTATCAGTGAGCCACAATTGAAATTTGGTCACTTTGGGCCGTACACATATTTTGTTTTCCAAACGTCCGCTTCGTGTTACTTCCTTGACCAAAAAACAAGCCGCATCCTCACAGGATACTCTCAGTTGAGCCCAACTTTGGCGCATCAACTGTTAAGGAAACGCAATAAATTAACATTCACTACTACACAAAAGTTACTATGAAGCCCTCCTTGTGTCATAATATACCTCCCACTAAAAGTTTATGGCGATTGGAGATTAAGTTTTCGCAAACGCCGAGATTGGCTAGCAACGACGGAGTTCCTAACAAGCGTCCCCTAGTCCTCGTAAAGCCTTTTTGGATGAGCCTTTACCGACGCCCAAGATCTGTGTCTGAATGGTGGTTCTGACATTACCTCGGCATACTCAGTTGGCAAGAAAGCAAACATATAAAAAATTATATGGCCATTAGCAACCACCAAATGCGCTTGGAATTCTTTAGTTCATTTGGCGCACCGCAGAGGGGTTCACGGCGTATGCGTGCTGTCCCCCGAACTGTGCGACATTCTTCAAACAGGTGCTTGACTGTTGCTTTCTTCAAAACGGTTTGGATGTTTGAATGTGCCAGTATGATTGCAGTATAACTTCATGCGATATTGGATTAGTCGAATCCAAGCGTGTAGGGACTTTACTTCGTGCAGTGCTGCAGGTCAGTACACCTATAAAGGGATAAGAAGTGTTCGATTTTAGCTTTTTAACGGTGTCTCCCAGTTTAACCTTGCGTACTCGGGCGTACTAAAAAAAAGAAACAGTGATTGAAAAAATGTAATTTCGTCAATGGACGCATAAAAAAAGTAACAAACTTGCTGACCAGCAACACTAATGTAAAGTTGCAAGCTCGGTGTACGCAAACTTATTGCTTGTTACGGCGTGTTGACTTCTACACAAGCAAGATCCCCGAGCTTCGAGCGTTGACGTTCCCAGCACGGGCTCGTCCACATACCTCGAAACGCTAACAGGAAGGCTCAAGTACAAAAATAAACAAGCATGTGTCAAGACAAGCTTTACGTATGGTTCGGGCTTGTGCTGAAGCTTCGAAGGTATAGCCGTTTAGGTTAGTTTAGAAACCCAAAATGATGCGCTCGGGACGAGAAAACATGACATAACGGCTGTTTATAACTCTCTTCTCGACGTGTCCATCGAAACCGAAACCATGCCGCTCTCCTCCCTGGCCAACTAGTTCCCAGAGTGCAATGTGTGCAGTGTTGCTCGCAGGGATTTCTGGAAGTAGTCTATTAACGACTTATTTAAAATTCACTTACCAACCTTTTTACTCGTCCTTTTAGCTGGCGATTTGGAACCCGTCGGGCACGAGTTGCTACATTTTGAAAAACAATCTGCTTCTAATTCTGTGCCAAATTTTTGCAGCTCCAGCAGGGCAATACCAAAACTAAGGCGCAAAAATATGAAGGCAGAGCCGCCGGATTTACCTTCTGAGAGGACATGGTCTTAGAATATTGCACTGCTGCCAAATCTAAAGCGATAACGCCACATACCCTTGCAGGAACCAATGAATTCTCTTTGGGACAGGGCTGACGGCTCTTCTTCACATTTTCCCGTCTTAGTTTCAGTATTATACAGGTGCAGCTGCCAAAAGTTACGACACAATAACTCGAAGTGCAATCTTCGTTTCTAACATTTACTTATAATTTATTGCCTTAGGGAAAGCAAAGAAATGTGACCAAGCCAGGATACAGGCAAGAGACATCAAGCACTGTTTGGGCAATATCTTGTGTTGGGCAGTGCAGCTTGAAGCAGCAAGTGAAGCGAAATCTCGTGCTGCAGAACTCGGGAATTATTTAGCGATTCCGGTGTATTGATTCTGACCCAGGAATCATGGGCTGGATACCCGCCCCTGCCTTTTTCACGCTTGGATTAGAACTGTACCAGCGCACAGTCTAGTAATCCTTACTCCTTGATGCACGCTAAAGCACTCGTACTGCACGGACAAGATTTTACATTTACCACCTGAACCAGGTACAGTGTCACGAAAGACTGGCACATGTGGGCTCACGCACGAAAAGGTTCATCCTCGACTTGCAGTTTCACGTGCAGTGATGGTGTTACAAAAACAATGAAGATGGAGAGTTAACAAGGTTTTTTTATTTGATATTCAGCATATTACAAGTAACGAGCCGGCTTATAAAAGTCTTAAAAAATGTTCAACTGATCTCACGCTAACCGACTCATTAGTGAAGCAGCAGAAGTCTTGAGGCCAAAATGTTTTACCGACATTTCAAGGAGCCTTGCTATGGTGGGGATGCTTTGTAAAAAGCGCCATTTTCGTCGAAAGGGTCTAGGCATAGTACCGGAACATGAAGCAGGTTGGGGTGTGGAACTGAATGAGCCAGCGTCACTTGAGTGCTCAGCCAGCCACTCGAGGGCTCACGCCCTACTTTTTTGGCTAGGCCGCAGAGTGCGAGCTCCGCAACTGAGGTGTTTCTGGTAACGTTGGCTACGGCTGCAGTGCGAGATGGGTATGATTGTGATCACACCGCAACTATGCACACATGGCAGATATCATTGGCCAGAACGGTGCAATAATGCTGCCGAGCTGAAAGCCTAGGTTGGACTGCCCACCGAGTTACCAGAGTTGCCCGTTGAAAACGCCAATTATGCCTAACAAGTGATTCGTTCGCATAGCGACTGGCTCCTTTCGGTGCAGAGTGGCACAATTTTGAGCGATTTGTTCCTTTAGGCGCAGCAAAGTGCAGGCAAATAGAAATTTATCAGAATGGCACAGCTGGACCACCCCTGCTTTTCTTACTAATTATTCCCATCAATTAAAGCTAATGAAATTATTATGTGCTATGTATGCTTGTCCGGTTTCTCTTGTCAGTCCAGTGATGCTTTCCTCATGAAATCAAGCCCTAAAATACATTGGGTTAAAACTCAAATACTTTATACAGTAAATGAGGTAAAAGAGGGCTACAGTCCCTATTGGAGGCGTGCGCAAACTGCAGGGGGTGCTTCTCTAGCTATCATCATCATCGTTTGTGACGTCTCAGGTAGGATAGACCACACAAATCTGGGATCCCTTGGCTTGTCAGTTCGCGTCATGAGCTGTTGGGATAAGCGCGGCATAGCCTGTTTCACACTTCTGTCGCTGACTTGTCGAAGCGCTCGGATGGTGAAGTGCTATTCTCTACCCCAGTACAAGAAGCTGGATAATGTAAATAGAATATCCTGCACTTTACCCCTCATGATTCAAACAAAACAAAACTGAGAAAGGAATGTGTCATCAAAATGAAAATAGGAAAGAGAGATTTAAGAACCTCTTGCGTGTGTTGTAAAAGCTAGGTGAACCATGTTGAATTAACCTGAAACTGGGGTTAGAAGAGAAACGTCAAAATGTAGAAGGAAGAGAAAATAGACAGGACGACACCTTTTCTACATTTTGATGTTTCTCTTGTACCCCAGTCTCGGGACAATTCAACATGGTTAATGTTTACCATCTCACCTGCACCCTTACTACAGTTTCTAATTCAGTGAAATCGACACCGTGTATCCTGTAGGTTCAAATGTGTTTTTGCAGTGCTGGTCTCATTAGATACAAGTTGATTCCTTTTTTAATTTAGTAAACCAGTAAACAAACATGTTGTTTCAATTAAATCCCTGCTTATTCATCCGGTCGACGCGATACGTGCGAGACCCCCTCGCGATCGAAGTCTTAAGTCTATGGTAAGTCGGTGACACTTTAGCATACCAAAAAATGAGCCTACTATGAATTACTACCGTTTGAATGTTTAATTTTGCGGACCCTAAGAATGGCGCATAATGCATGATGCGCTTCTCTGCAAACGATTTTAAATTTATAAACTATTCTTAGTAAAATTAGAACAAATTTATCAATCGTCTGAATTCGACGGGCCATGTCCGACAACTTAAGAATTTATGAAAATGTCTGCTTTTCTTTCGAGAAGTCGCGATGTGACAAACTTCTTTGCCACTTATTCGATGCGGGAGGAGCTAAGCGTAACTGACTGACGAGCACTTGCTCGCCACCAACTGTCGAGTAACACTTGGATAGAAGCTTCGGTATCGGCAAGCTCGATGTAGCTAAAACTAAAGTCCCTCAATACTTCTTTTACAAGCAATGGCAACCCATACAAACGACAGCGCACATTCCGCTGGAACAAAATGGCAGCATTCAGTTCAAACCTCTGCTGTGCGCTGCCATTCGCTTCCTAAAACCTGCACCATCACGCAGTCCGCACTTCAAAGAATGTCGTGACTTGTAGGATGCTCTTATCTAGAGACTTTAGCTAAAACAATAGTGTGGCGCTTTGCAACAAAACTGTTCACACGTGCATAGCTAAGGTGAGAGCACGTCATTTACTCTGGTATCAGAAAGTCTGTGTGTAGCCCCGATCATCGCCTCCTCTATACCCACAAAGCCTGGCAGTTCGATGACGGAGCCATAAAGTGGCCAGTCACAGATTTGGAGCGCGAGGATCTGGTAGCACAGAGCATTTCTCGAAGAGCCTGTAGTCAGCGCATAGGTTTTGCAGCGACTCCGTCACAGTAGAGCGCCAGCGAGGTGGCGCCACCAAAACATCTCTTCGCCAATAGTTCGCAGAGCTTGAGAGGTGCACACATCATCCACCTTAATTCGTTCACTGATGCAACAGTGTAGAATCACCAAGGTCACAGCAGCAGTGTACCTTCTCTCAGAACGAAGGTGCATAGGTTGCAAATGCTTTCCGCAGGCACCAACCTTCTGAAACGCTGACATGAGGCTCCTCCGCTGGTCCCTCCCGACGTTGTTGTGGGCTGTCATGAGCCACCTCCACTCAGCTTGCGCCACGTGAAAGTGGCAAAGAAGTTGGGGGACCCTTGCGGCCAGGCGGCTGAGAGGGCAGCTTTCTCTGCAGCAGAATTGTCCGTCATGAATGCCGCAGGCACCTGAAAATAGGGGCAACGAGCATTTTACACATTTTGGTCAACCTGAAGGACAAGAAAGAGGCAGAGAGGATACATGTTTAGCTTTTGCTGTATGAAAAAAATACCTATTTTAAGAAATTTTCAGTTCATCCATGGGTTTCCATTCATTTCCTTTTACTTAACTGAAACAGGGTAATTCAACGTCTTCGCATGACAAACAGTTTTCTTTACTATTTCTTGTAAAGGCGTTTGGAAAGTTTAGGACCCTAACCATATTATAGAACGCGTAACGATGCAGGTGAGTTGGTTCTTGCTTACAATATAATTGGGGTTCCGTGTTTCCACACTTTATTTTTGCCAATATTCGGAGGGTTCCTTCTGAGTATCTTATGTCACAAATTCGGCATTCATTTTTATTAAAATCACATATTTCTGAAATTCTATGTTTACTTCTGTAAAAACTCTAATTAACGAAAAATGTGAAAAAATTATTTCCGTTACAATAGCTTAAATTTAAGCTTCGGAGGAGTGTCATGCAACACTTGGTTTACTCTGTTTCCCCTTAAAAAGCATTGTAGCAAAGACTAGAAGCGCGAGGTCATACCTTTGGAGCTCATTCAGCAGATCTGCACCCTAAAATGTGTGGTTGTTTGGGCTAGTTGGCTGATCATTTCACTAAGCTTGTGCATGCGCAGCAAAGACGAGGACGAAGGGAGGACAGGACACAAACGGGGCGCAATTTCCAACGGATTTCAAATAGAAGCATCGAGTTTTCTGCGGTATGTGTTTGCACGCCATCCAATAAAATCGTTATGGCTGTATGTTACAGACCACCTGACTGTGATTCATCGTTCACTATCACTCTTTCCTCCATATTAGTTGATATTAAAAACCGTTTCCCAAAAGCTGACTTGTTGCTTTTTGGTGATTTTAATCTTCCACTAATCGATTGGGTCAATGTATCATCTGATGGGTCACGCACATCGACAGAATGTCTTGACATATGTCAAACCTTCATTCTGACGCAGGTGGTTAATCAACCGACACGCTCTGATAACATTCTCGACCTCATTTTAACTACATCACGGGACATTCTAAAACAGTACGTCATTGTAACGGTTTGAGCGACCATAGTATCCTTCACGGTGACCTGTCATTCCGGTGTTTGTCAAAAACCCAATCTGTAAAATTATTGACGATTCTAATAAAGCCGATTACGTAGCAATGAACAATGATTTATCAGAATTTTATAGCTTGTACGTAACTGAATTCTCGATAAGATTTGTTGAGGAAAACTGGGTACTTTACAAGAATAAAATAAGTGATCTGGTTAGATTATACGTCCCTACTTTACGTATTAGGACGGACTCATCAAATCCATGGTATAATAAAGCGCTCCGGTCATTGTGCAATAGGAAAAAACGACTGTTTGCAAATGCAAAACGAGCTAACTTAGCTGTTGCCTGGGACGCTTACTACACTACGCTCAAAAACTATACTAAAACCATTAAGCTATCTAAAATTAATTTTTTTCCCAGGACTTGCCCGCAATCTTGCAAAATAATCTGAAAAAATTTTGGAAGCTTATGTCACCTAAAAGTGGCCACGTAAATATCAATCTGAAGGATATTGCTGGTGAGCCTGTACCGGAGAAGGAGTGCCCTGTAGTTCTTAATGAATACTTTTCTTCTGTGTTTACCACTGAATCCCCACAAAATGTTCCAACTGTCCCTGAAGAGTGTTCTAAGCCCATGTCTTTGATTACTGTTAACTCATCCGGTATCGTTAAGCGAATAGAAAAACTACCACTCATTTCCTCAGCAGGCCCAGACAATATTAATGCAAAGATCTTAAAAAATACAGCCAACATTTCCGGTGAAATTCTCAGTCTCGTCTTTAATCAATCTTTCTCCAAGAGTTGTCTGCCTTCCGACTGGAAGATTGGGAGGATCGCCCCAGTCCACAAACAGGGAACTCGATCTTCCGCCTCGAACTATCGTCCCATCTCTCTAACCTGCATTGCGTCAAAACGTTTTGAGCACATCTTATATTCTAACATCATGACTCACCTAACGTCAAATAATTTTTTCTTCAGGCACCTTCACGGCTTTCGTAGGGGGTTCTCCTGCGAGACCCAACTATGTGAATTTGTTCATGAACTGCAGACTAACCAAGAACGCCATATACAAATCGACGCCATATTTCTCGAATTTTCGAAGGCATTTGACCGTGTTCCCCATCAACGTCTGCTTTCGAAACTATCATCCCTAAATTTAGATCCCCTTGCATATTCATGGATTAGAAGCTTTCTCGCGTCTCGTAGGCAATACACGGTGGTTAACGAGCATGAATCAAAGCTAACAAACGTCACTTCAGGTATACCTCAGGGTTCCGTCCTTGGCCCACTGCTTTTTCTTATTTTTATTAACGACCTCCCACATGACATCTCCTGCAAAATACGACTTTTTGCCGATGACTGCGTCATCTATTACACCATCTCAACAGACACTGTTAATCTTTTGCTTCAAAATGATCTAAAAAAATTAACGACTGGTGCGGAAAATGGCTCATGTCGCTTAACAAATCTAAGTGTAAGCTAATCCATTTTACCCGCAAGAAAACTCATTTACCCTTTCATTATACCCTAGACAAAGACGTGATCGAATCAGTTTCAATGTACAAATATCTTGGCCTTAGACTAACGCCTGACCTCTCACGGAGACCTCACATCGAAGCCGTTTCTGCAGGGGCTTCACAGACCCTCGGATTCATCAGGCGTAATCTGCGAGACGCCCCTCCCCAAGTCCGAATGTTGGCATATGAAACTTATGTAAGGCCAAAATTAGAATATGCATCAGCAATCTGGAGTCCTCATCAAGCCTATCTAATCAATCACCTGGAGTCAGTACAAAACCGAGCCGCCCGATTATCTTATCATCATATGACCACTTCACTAGTGTCTCTTCTCTGAAAAGTCAACTCGGGCTCATACCTTTACTCCTTCGAAGGAAACTCTCCCGTTTATGCCTTCTTCATAAACTTTATTATCATTGCCCAGAACTAAAGAACGCCCTGCTCTCACCCCCCGATAGAATATCCTCCCGCCTAAACAACTCTTGTGCAATAAAACGTGCTTCTGGTAAAACAAACTCATTCAACGAATCATTTCTCCCATATCCCATCACACAGTGGAACCAGTTGCCATCCTCCATCGTCAGCACCTCTGATGGAACAGTGTTTTACGATAATTTACTTGCCCATTATGTATAATTTTTCATGTTCTTGTTTATAGTTACTGTTATTGTTCTGCTACTGCGTTTGCTATTGTATTCTTCGTTTTACTGCCCCCCCCTTATGTAATGCCCTAACCGGGCCCTTAAGGTGAAAATAAATGAAATGAAATGAAATTTTTATTGAAACGTGTTCCGGTATTTGTAGCGAACGCTTGTCACAAAGAAAAGAAAAACCAAAATAACCATCACAGAGTATGCGCAGGGTACATCACAATCTCGCTCTCAGGAAAGCTAGTTCCTTATCAAATAGCGCTATCGAGGGCATAGCGACACACGTATCACCTAAGTGATCAATGCGTTCAGCTTCTACACTTCAAGTGTTATCATAGCCCTGCCTCTTCCAGTTGCAACGCATTTATCAAAGAGTGGGGCACAACTGCATTCCCTGCAGTGTATGTCAAGAAAGCCACCGTTGTGTTTTGCACATTCTTACAATGTTTGCGAAGCCGATCATTTAGACATTGCATTTAGGCACAGTTGTTTCGGTTTTTTCTTTTCTTTCCCTTGTGACCAGGGTTCGCTACAAATACGGGAACACGTTTCAACAAAAATCAATTGGAAGTTGCACCTCGTTTCCGTCCTGTCCTTTCTTTGTTCTCGTCTTTGCTGCGCATGCACAAGCTTTATGACAAGCTGCACCCTAAAACGAGATGCTCGCACTTGTATCTTTCACTGGTGTACATGCTAAGGTTGAACGGATCACTGTCCCTTTCCTCATCTACGGCATCATAAATCGAACTGTTATGAATAGATTACCCCTCCTCCACGCCTCCGAACTACAGCACGCAGCAAGCGAATAGTGGTGCGTTTCAACACCACACGATTCAAGCTACGAGCCAGGAGCTAAATGGATGCGGGATGCATATTTTTACGGCGCAGGCAAGACCCCCTAGCAACGACGCTCAAACCGCATTGGCTGCTCGGCAACGCGCGGGAACTTAAATTTCGGATTCAGACGGCGCATGTATCACTCGGGAGCATGTTAGCCCCCCCGACCTGCGTTCACGCCGCTTCGCGGCGACACTATGCGGCTGCTAACTACAACACTATTAACCCACTTGGCCACCCCCTACACGCTGCTTCGCAGCATCCAGCCGCCAACCCAAGCCCCGCTGTCCCCCAAGCACATCCAGAAAGTGAGTTTCACCTTAAAATTGCAATTTTTGATAAAAAAATGAATTTTCCTATTTTTATGTAGTGTGCTTCCACAACTAATAGTGTATGCTCCTGCAAATTTTTATTGCAATATCTGAAGTATTTACGGAGCAATAAAACATTTTCGGTAAGCCAACGATACAAAATCACATGTTTTTAAAATATGAAACTTCTGTTTACTATATTCAAACTGCTGTAGCTTTGCACTGGAATGCTCTAAAATAATGATGATGCTCTCGTTGGAAAGACCATATTTCACACTGTCAGTACATTAAATATTTTTGTTCGAGAGCAAACTTTATTCGGGCAAGAACACCATAGAACATGCTTTCACGTAGAAGAGGCTATGCATATGGCCAAGAATCAAAACGCCCACCCTGATTGAACACAAAACTGACTAAAACCAGCATTCATTTATAGAAAGTCACACGGGTTTGTCTGCTTTGTATTTCGATGATGCTTGCCCCACCCATGATTGTTGATGTTGGTTTGTGTGTATTGCAAACATACACAATTCCTCACTCATTTCACAATCAATCTCCACATGCCGACAACAAAATGACACTCAAAGAAAGCATTCTAAGCTTGGACTCACTCAGCAAAGTCATGCTGGAGATTGGGTGTAAGCAGAAGGAACCATCTATGCTCTTGGTGCTTTTTAGTTCCACCACCACCATTAATAGCAAATGTAGTGGTGTGGAAACTTCAAAGAGGTTTTTCTCAGTTTCACCTTTTTGCAGCAACTTTCGGTTTAGGAAAGCTATCATTTCAATGAATTGCTGAATGTATTCTTTGCTGTGGATGTTTCTGAACTGAAATTTATTGAGGAAGGGGGCTAGATATTTATTTTTTCTCTTTAAATAAAGTTCCTATGTCCAAATGTAGAGTTTTGATGAGGATAAAATGCCCCATTATGTGGAATGCTTTTCAAATTGATATTTTCCACAGAAAAAACACGGATTTTAAGATAAAAAATAGATAGCCCCACACACCATATGTTCTAGCTGAAGCTTAGAAATGCTCAATATTCTCCAGCGGTTTTATACGAGATAAATAGACCTCCAAAGTTCATCAATATGGAGCAACTGGTTTAAAAGTTGACACTTGAAGGTGGTGTCACTTTTGTTGACAACAATTTTTATTTTTTTAGTGTTAATTGTAAAATAGAAATGTCGTAAATATCGCGAAATGCCTCGACAAAACAAAATGTTAGAAAAAAATAAGAAAAGTAAATCCACACTGTGGATCGAACCCAAGTCCACAGCGTTCGAGGCAGACATCTTACCACTAAGGTACGCTACCACTTCGGAAACTCGCGTTGTAACCACTGCCTATGTTGACGGCGGCAACGTCTATCTCCATGAGCCAGCCAATCCAGCGTGAGCTCCGTTGCTAGGGTGTGTATTGTTTGCGTGTTAACAATATGCACAGGGGATGGCACGGGCAATGGATGTTTAGCGGCGGTCGGCTCCTTCCTTAGATAGCCATTTGTAAATATTGTGAATAAATATGTAGATGCGCCAGATCAAGTACGCTGCACTTTCTATGAATGTTGCATTTGCAAGCAGTGCCCCTGAAAAAGATAGCACGTGTGCAAATTCTACGCCTCAAGGGGAAGCCACACTTGGGAGATACGGCATATCAGCCAACCACTTACATCGAGTCCTCCGAAGCAGAGAGGGTAGCTCTCCTTCAGAAGGGTGAACGCTCCAAACTAGCCCTCAGTTGTCTGGCAGTTATGGATCACCAACGCGATTGGGACTGCACCGGCGCTCGTCGCAGCCAGTAGCACTGTGACGGTGCTATGTGTTGAATCGCAGGAGGATGTGGAGTCAATGAAGATAACCTCGAACATGATTGTAAACCCGAGACTGGGGCAGGAAGAGAAAACAACAGAAGGTAGAAAAAGAGGAGTCAACGTCTCAAACTCAGCTGCTGAGTTTGAGCAGCTGAGTTTGAGACGTTGCCTCCTCTTTTTCTACCTTCTGTTTCTCTTCCTGCCCCAGTCTCAGGTTTACAATCATGTTCAACTAACACCAGCTCGCCTGCACTCTGACTATTTTCAAGATAACCTCCTTTGCAGCATCTAGCTTCTGTGTGCGCCTCATGATTGGTATCACAACCAGGACTGCCCAGGTTTGGCCATCCTGTGAACGACCCAACTTGACATCCACACCTGTAAGGAGTAAAAAAGAGATCATAAAGAGACCGTGATGTTCAGCATGTAGAAGCTAATGCTAGTTTGTTATGCACTATGTAGACTACAGATGCTACCGAGATAAATCAATTTTCGTGGTGAGAGTCCAGTTGCATTATATACTACATTTTGCATGAGTTGGCAGAATCCTTTTTATATGGACTCTCATATATGTGACACAAGTTTTTAGGGCGCAGCTCTTAGGCGCCCGTTTCCGGCTTGAGCGGCGTCGGCGTCGCCGTCGGCGTCGGCGTAACCGCAAAGTCACGTGACCAGTCACGTGACCCCCGAGGTCACGTGACCCCCCAGGTCACGTGACCCCCCTCCCAGAGGTCACATGGCCCCCCTGGTCACGTGACCCTCCCCCCCCCCCCCCGAGGTCACGTGACCCCCCCCCCTCCGCGCCTTCCCCCCTTCTCAAGAGCTGCGCTCTCATTTGGCATTACAGGGAGTTGTAAACGGCTTTCATTTTAGAGCGCAGCTCTTAGGCGCCCGTTTCCGGCTTGAGCGACGTCGGCGTCGCCGTCAGCGTCGGCGTAACCGCGCGGTGCATTATGGGAAATATCCTATAATGCACCACGCGAGCCCCCCCCCCCCGGGGTCACGTGAACCCTGGAGGGGGGTCACGTGGCCACGGGGGGGGGGGGTCACGTGACCTCGGGGGGGGGGGGGGGTCACGTGACCCTGGGGGGAGGGCTCGCGCGGTGCATGATGGGACATTTCCCATAACGCACCGCGCGACCCCCCCCCCCCTCCCCGGGGTCACGTGACCCCCCCTCGGAGGAATTGAAGAATGAGGGGAGGAGGAGGAGGAGAAGGGGTATACCCTCCCCTGAGTACCCTTCCCTCCTCCTCCTCAAGAGCTGCGCTCCTATTCGGCGTTACAGGGAGTTGTAAACGGCTTTCACTTTTTAGAGCGCAGCTCTTAGGCGCCCGTTTCCGGCTTGAGCGGCGTCGCCGTCGGCGTCGGCGTCGGCGTCGCCGTCGGCGTCGGCGTCGGCGTAACCGCGCGGTGCATTATGGGAAATATCTCATAATCCACTGCGCGAGCCCCTTCCCCGGGGTCACGTGACCCGGGGGGGGGTCACGTGACCTTGGGAGGGGGGGGGTCACGTGACCCCGGGGGGAAGGCTCGCGCGGTGCATTATGGGACATTTCCCATTATGCACCGCGTGACCTCCCCGGTCACGTGACCCCCCCCGGTGGAATTGAATAATGAGGGGAGGAGGAGCAGGAGGAGGGGTATACTCTCCCCTGAGTACCCTTCCCTCCTCCTCCTCAAGAGCTGCGCTCCAATTCGGCGTTACAGGGAGTTGTAAACGACTTTCACTTTTTTTTTCTTTTTTTTAAAGGAATATTGTGCATTGGAAAACATGAAATGCATCAACAAGTTCAAAAGCTTGTGCAAGAGCAACCATCACGAAATATTCCGATGTCAAAAGCAAATGCAGTTGAACCTTTGTGCTGCCTAGGTATGTTTAACCACTTAAAGGGGGGGGGGGGTGCAACGATTTCCGGACTTCGGTCAAAGATTTGTGGAAGTTGCCCTCTGACACTTTTGAAGTAAAGAACAGAAAACCAATTTCGCCTGCGTGTCCTAGTTGTTGCGTAAAAAAAAGATAAATATTGGCATTGTGGGCACCCCTCAACTCACTACGAGTCTTCAGGGTCACACCTGGTCGCACTCCCAGTGACGTCATTCGGAGTGCCGTGTAGGTTCCCGTGTGCTATCTCGGAGGACGCTTCCTCTCCCTCTCTCTGCTGTCATTAGCCGGCGTTATGCTGCAGCTTAGAACCGAGCGAGGTCACGTAATCTTTTGGCCGTAGTTCCTTCGGCTGCCACTTGGGGCTACAGGTGGGCGAAAAAGCTCGACTTTTGCTTTGCGATTGTGCAGCGGAATCGCGACATTTTTAATGAAGGAGGTGTTTTCTCTATCTTTTGGGACACGATAAACAACTTAAAAATGTCAAGATGCAAATTCTTTTAATCATAAAATCGTTGCACCGCCCCTTTAAGTGCCACTTTCTTTTTTCCTAAAGTACCCTAAAAGTGCCCTTTTTATTTGGAAGTTTTGTTCTTTAGTATTACACATTAAATTTTAAAAGATTATTACGCAAAAAACAGCGGAGGCGAAAACAAAATTTGCCAACTAAAACAAGTGCTGCCATCTATGATTCGCGCCGCAAAACTACTCGGACGACCCTAGCTTGTCCGTGGAATTGAAAACTACCGAAAATGCCAGTGGACGAGCTGAGCTCGTCTAAGGCATTTTTAGACAGAAAGGGGCCGACGAGCTCAGCTCGTCCAAGGCACTTAAAGGGTTGAAGTACTGAATGCTTTGAAGCCCTACAGGGATGTGTACTGTTTTCTTGTTCCTTGAGATATGTTCGGCTGCCCTCTTCCTTTTACTCTGCTCTATCTTTTTCTCATGCCTGCCTCTCTGCACTGCACTTATATGTAATCTTACTCGGGCGCGCATGACCATGAACTAGACTTGGAAAGTATTCAGGCATTCTCCAACTTGCATGAACATGTACAATGTGTGTGGTACCCCAGCAGAGTGATCGCATCGAGCATCACCGCCTCACAGCGGCAATCTGTCTGAGTTGGCTTTATGTACTTGGCAATTTTGGCCACTGTTACATGCCAAGCTAACTTTAATGAACAGATAAAAGGCAACTCCGCTTCATTTCAGACATTTTGGAATTATGACCGATTCCAACTTGGAAAGCACTAATAAGCGACCCCATATAATTTTTTTCGAGAAATGTAGAATACTTTCTGTGTAATCTGGCTTGAACATGACCGGACACCGACCCTGGAACTTTGGCTGCGACAGGCAACATTCGACTCGTGTCGTCAGACCCATACAGCTGAATCCCGCCGGAGTGGACGTCGCCGCTGCAACAAAATCTCTGCAATAACAAAGTATTTTGATTCCCCGTCGCACCATTTGTACATTGAAATAAAAATGGTGTACTGAAAATGAAAACGAAAATATGTCAATTTGAAATACTTTGAAGATGAAATGGCGGGCCGCCATGATATCAGGCACATTTGAAAGGTTTTCTTACTCTTTTGCATGGTGTTGATGACATGTTATAGCGAAAAGTGCATAGAATGTTAAGATCAGGAACACGCTTCAGTCGCACTCATTGACTCCGCAAAACACTAAATCCAAGCGCACCTGTTGGCGGTGCATTCATAGTTGTGGCAACTCTCCTACTGTCTTGGTAACGAGCGAGCCTTTGAACATGCTTTCCTCCTTTCCTACGCGTTACCTGTTTATACTAACAGGCTCTGGGCTTTCACGTGCCTTCTTCTTGGTAAATTTGCCATAATTTATCTCCTTTCTTTAAATAATTCTGACTTTTCACCTCATCTGGTACGCCCTATGCGGCTTTCCATTGCTCCCTTTGCATATCGCAGACGCATTAAACATGCGGGAAAGAAAAAAGAAGGACTTTTTTATGCTCAAGTTGAAGGGGGGGACGTGCGTTCATTGTGCAACTTCATTCAGTACATGAGTAAATATGGTATTCCTCACTCTGATGCTCATATGCTCACCTTGTTCCGCATACGCTGGTGTCAGCTCTTGAAGTTTGTCCAATGGGTCCATGTCTTTGCCCAAGCGCTGGTCACGCCAAAGTCTGAACCAGTAGTACACCGATGACGGCAAGGGGCTCACAGCACTGTTGGCAAGCAGAGCGTAACCTCCATCTTGCACCAGAAGTTTGCTCTAGTGCAGCCTGATCGCCTCAGCTGGACTCATCCCGTGGTCAAAGTAGTACTGGAATGTATGCTTAGTCTCGGTCAAGGGACGAAGGGGACGAAGTGTATCTGCGGAGTCTGTGCTGTGAGTGTGGCCTTCTTGGTGGATCAGCTTGATCACGGCAGGCAGTGGCATGTCTCCTCGTAGCAACGGGTCAGTCTTCTTGGTGCTCTTGGCTATCTTCTTGATTTTGATGTCAATTTTGGCTGGGCAATCTGCACCGGGGTGGTTCCCCCGCACCTTACTTCGCTTGCGTTGGCTGCACCTCCATGTCTTATGAAACACCATCCTGCAACAATAAATGTCAGTCTTACTGTAGCAGTAGGACGAACAAGTTACTATGAAAGAGATGCTGTCTTGTGAGCATATGTTAACCGTAGCCATCTGTTATTCTTCCATCCCCTCTGCCGCCCCCACTCCGTTCTTTCCTTCCAAATTGCTTCCCGGAACCCGAGTTCTCTAAAGCCAACGAGCCCTCGCCGCCGCTCAAACCGACCGTCCATTCTTCTCGTCCTCAGTTCTACCCATCGCCCAAATGTAAACACCAGCCTGCTCGACTCTGCTTGCCCCGGCAGCCGAGTTCTTCGCCGCAGCTGTAACCTTACCCCTCACCTCAAAAACAAGCCTTGCTCTCGCCCTCGCCCCTGCACGCTGGCATCGCCTCTTCGCCTGGAGATTCTCCAAGCCCGCGTTCTTCTCTTCCAGTTGCTTCCGCCCGTCCCACTCACTCAGACATACCTTCTTTAAACTTGTTCTTTCTTCCTGGGGTCTACCCCCGGCCCTCACAGTCTAAAAACGTTGAAGGGGCTTTCCAATGGTTTGTCAACCAGTTTGAGATATTCACTTAGACTAACCACACAGAACGTAGTTATGTGCATTATGCATAGGTGCATACATCCATCGAACTATTAGAAAATTTGAATTAACTAACTGATTTCCCGAGAGTTGACTGTAGTTCTGGCACTGAGAATGTGAAATGAACTGCTTTGTCGAAATTATTCAGATCTTTGTGAAATGTACTAGGATAAGGAATGGTAGCGAAGTTTGGCACAGCAAGGGACCCCTTGAAAAACCATGCAGCAGAATCACCAGGCACCGAAAGGCAGGCATTGTGGGGAACAGAGCGGGTGACGGGAGCTAGTCGGTACGGTCACAGGAAGGGTGCCTCGCCCCCCGTGGCCTTTTGGAATCTTCGCAAGGAGTCTTACTACATCACTGACCTTACAAATAACACTTCGACGTTTCCATATTATGCTAGTAATCTGATTTAGACACACTCAGGCACAGTTTTCCACTCTTTGAAGCTTGGTCAAGGGGTGTAGCATCACAAGGGCAGCATGGGAGGATAAACACAAAGCTGCGTAACTAAATAATTTCTCCTCCTCAATGCCTCTGTATCACTGTAAAACACACACATTACCTTTGGCATCTGTCTGTTGACTTCACGACGTCGACAATTCAGGATGTGTTTGTGCGTAGCTCATAGTCCTCCACCCATTGACCAGCAGCGACGTCATCAGACAGGTTGGCACGTAGGATTTCAACCTCACTCGATGGGGATTCGGTGTTCTTGACAGACTCCATGGTCGTGAAGTTAGTAGGTCTGCACCTCTAAATAAAGAGAGGCCACTCATAACATTCATTTATAGTGCAAGGGCAGACAATCATGTTTTTCATTAGTCAATGTCATTACGCTAAACTTAATGTAATGATGTACTGCATAAAACAAAGCTGTGCTAAGAGAAATAGTTATAATGCACTTCTGCTGACTTCCGGGTGCAGCAAGCATGCTTAGCTATAAGACAGCAGAGGCTTGCGAACTCAGCAGAGGTGAAGAAAGCAAAGAGCGAAGAAAAGTGAAAATGAGGAAGTGATTTCGTTTGCCAAGACAAGCCTAACCGTTCTGACTATTGTGAGGGAAATGTATCTTTAACCAAGGAATATGGAGCAGAAGGAACCAAGAGGATAGAGATGAACGTACCTGGAGTTGGTCCCACACGGGCCGAGGAGCGCCTGCCCGTCTCTTCAGGTGGTGACAGTCATGACGATGGATCAGAGCTGAGAACAAGACAGACATGATTGAGGTACGAGGCAGGGATTAGGGTGTACACAGTAGGCCAAGATATTCCCAAGAAGACAAGGAACCAAGAGGATAGAGATGAACGCACCTGGAGTCGGTCGCACATGGGCCGAGGAGCGCCTGCCCGTCTCTTCAGGTGGTGACGAAGGATCAGAGCTGAGAACAAGACAGACACGGTTGAGGTACGAGGGAGGGATTAGGGTGCACACAGTAGACCCAGAGATTCCCGAGAAGACAAGGAACCAAGAGGATAGAGATGAACGCACCAGGAGTTGGTCGCACACGGGCCGAGGAGCGCCTGCCGGTCTCTTCAGGTGGTGACAGTCATGACGAAGGATCACAGCTGAGAACAAGACAGACATGGTTGAGGTACGAGGCAGGGATTAGGGTGTGCACAGTAGGCCCAGATATTCCCAAGAAGACAAGGAACCAAGAGGATAGAGATGAACGCACCTGGAGTCGGTCGCACATGGGCCGAGGAGCGCGTGCCCGTCTCTTCAGGTAGTGACGAAGGACCAGAGCTGAGAACAAGACAGACACGGTTGAGGTACGAGGGAGGGATTAGGGTGCACACAGTAGACCCAGAGATTCCCGAGAAGACAAGGAACCAAGAGGATAGAGATGAACGTACCTGGAGTCGGTCGCACACGGGCCGAGGAGCGCCTGTCGGTCTCTTCAGGTGGTGACAGTCATGATGAAGGATCAGAGCTGAGAACAAGACAGACACGGTTGAGGTACGAGGAAGGGATTAGGCTGTGCACAGTAGGCCTAGATATTCCCGAGAAGACAAGGAACCAAGAGGATAGAGATGAACGCACCTGGAGTTGGTCGCACACGGGCCGAGGAGCGCCTGCCGGTCTCTTCAGGTGGTGACAGTCATGACGAAGGATCACAGCTGAGAACAAGACAGACATGGTTGAGGTACGAGGCAGTGATTAGGGTGTGCACAGTAGGCCCAGATATTCCCGAGAAGACAAGGAACCAAGAGGATAGAGATGAACGCACCTGGAGTCGGTCGCACATGGGCCGAGGAGCGCCTGCCCGTCTCTTCAGGTGGTGGCGAAGGACCAGACCTGAGAACAAGACAGACACGATTGAGGTACGAGGCAGGGATTAGGGTGTACACAGTAGGCCCAGATAATCCCGAGGCGACAAGGAACCAAGAGGATAGAGATGAATGCACCTGGAGTCGGTCGCACATGGGCCAGGGGCCTTAGGGGGGGATCTCCTTTCCCCCCTTAAGGCCCCCGAGGTGGACTTTGTCTTAATCAAAAATCAACATACACCAGCTTTTCTTAGCAAAAAATATTAGTTTTAGAGCGCAGCTCTTAGGCGCCCGTTTCCGGCTTGAGTGGCGTTGCCGTCGGCGTAACCGTATGGTGCATTACGGGACGCGTGACGTCACTTATGACGTCATCAGTGACGATGACAGTGACGCTGATGTCATCAGTGATGATGATGTCACGTGATGTCACAGGTGACGTCACGTAATGTCACTGGTGATGTCACACGTGATGCCACTGGTGACGTCATCCCGATGATGATGACAATGACGTCATCGTTACGTGACCTCACAGGGGTTACGTGACACCACGGGGGTCTTGTGACCCTCGTGAGGCGACGGCGACGCCGCTCGGAGGGAGGAATAGCAGACAGGATGAGGATGTGAGGAGGAGGGAGAAGTATACCTGCCCCTCAGTACCTTTTCTTCCTTCTCCTGAAGAGCTGCGCTCTAATTTCGCATTACAGGGAGTTGTAAACAGCTTTCATTTTTAGTGACATAACAAATATTAGGTCAACAAAACAGATCTCGGCGGCATTTCGCCCGTGATATTATGTCTTTGCAAACTGCCCCCCCCCCCCCCCCCCCCCAGTCTGACCCATAACTTCGCCCCTGCTCTTCACTGCCCTGCAGATTCGTGTCAGATATTGTTTCTGTTGATCTGATGGACTCTTTTGTTATCTGCATCCATCATAGGTTTCAAACCGTCCTGACTTACGGACCAAGACGGCACTCGTAAGCCCATTCCTTTTTGGTGGATCGGGTCTTGCTATCTTTCCCCCTCGTGGCTTTCTGCCTTAATTAAATAAATTGTTCTTTTTTTTCTTATGACGGTGCATCTCTTGCCACATTTAACAAAACGTGTGGTGAATCCATGCCACAGATTACTGTGAAACATGCGAGAAGGTAATTATTGAAAAGATTGAGCTCCGAAACGTTTGATAGAAATAAGATAGATATCCCCCGTTTAATTTTTCTGGCCACTTCAAAGGGGCCCTGCAATCATATTTAAGTGTCTACCTTTTTTTGCGGTTTCCACGTCTCTTGGGGTTGGGGCAAGCCAGCGGGCATGAAGAGAGTAACTAAATATCAGTGTGTCATATTTTAACCGGACGACGCGGAAACCTCCTCTACCTACGGGGGCGACCCGCGGTGCCGAAAGTTAGCGAAATGTGACGTCTTTGGTCCTGGGCTTACTACTGGTGAGAGCCACTAAAAACATTATTTTAGTTGAAATACAAAATAGAATTGGCGCGAGCCGTTTCAAATATTTATAAAAGTAGTTCAGTTCTTGTTCAACATTTTAGATCAGAAAAGAAACAAATGCAGTTTATAAAGTACGGAAAGAAGAAATGACCCGTAGAAATATCCGCCACCAAGCGGCGCAGAAAAGGCGGCGCATACCAGAAAGGTGTAGTGGGAGCAGACACCGAAGAGCGGCGAGCGTAGAAAGATCCCGAATGTACGCGGCGGCGCTTCAGTCGGGGATCCGACCGGTTCTGAGCGTCCCGAAGGCCTTCGGCGAGCAGTTTTGGCTAGCGGTTTGGCCTTTTGGCGGTATGGGAGCGCAAAGCGGCTACCATTTTGAACTGATCTTTACCCCGTTTTTGATGTCGTTTGTGGCCGATGAGTGTCATACCGAATTAGTGTTTAATTGAGCAGCAAATGCAATGCGAGCAGCCCTGGCTGCCCGCTTCATACAGCCTATTTAAATAGTGAGGCTTAAGTGAGGGTGGGTGTACCTGCTAGATCAAGGATCACGGGATATGGACACCATTTAATTGCTAAATTTTGCTGGGAGTCTATGGGGCAAAGGGTCATTTTATTTTCTAACTCAGGTCATGAGAGCCCATTATTGTGCTTGAATAATTTACGCAAGGTATAAATCATTAATTTTCTATCGCCACCACTTTTGTTCCGATAGGTTAAGTATTTGTTTAACGCGAAAAATAGTAAATTCTGAAATCTTGGACGTCTGACAACCCAGGTTTCTCCTCTCGGAGTTTGCAATTCCCAGAGCGAGAGGGAAGCGAGGAAGGCTGCGCCAAGGCGCTCCTTGCTTGCAATGGGAGGCGACAGGAGGAAAGGCACGTGGAGCAACAGTGTTGCAACAGAGCGGGCGTCTGCTCTCGTGCAAGCAACATTGGCACATATCCTTTCGCAATCCTCTTCCTCAGGCGCCGCCATTAAATTGCAAACGCTCTCCAGGTTTTGAGTTTCACCCATCCTCACTAGAGCCTCCCTAATCCAGAACATGCTTTAGTGGCGCCCTCTCGAGCCGTCGACACAGAGTGCGGCAGCCGTGAGCGCTCGCTGAGCTCACTACCCCTCGTCTAGTTCACGGACACTCAAGCAACCAAGTACGTCATGAAGGAGGTTATTTTTTGCTTGTTTTTGTAATTTTAATTTGCCTATAACTTAAAAAAAGCGAAATTTGAGAAAAGTTTGATTAACTTACTAAGTTCAGTGCGCTCAGGTTCGGTGCAAATTAAAAACCAGTAAAAAAGTCCTTGCAGGGCCCCTTTAAGCATGCTGTGTCCGAAGTATTTCAGCTTATCATGGACATCGTCTTTTGACCATTCACGATTGCAAGGAACGTTTATCAGCAAGAAGGGTTCCCAAGTCCGTGTTCTGTTGGCATTTAATTACCGAGACAAGATTTATGCGGAGCGCAAGTTGGTCTGCTTCTTTCGCAGAAGTTGTGGTAACGTCAAAATGCCAAGCTCTGATTGACTTTGATTGAAGGATAGTGGGTAGGCCTCAATGCTAGCTGCCTTGAGGTCTATCTACTATCCTTCAATCAGAGCCCGACATTGTGACGTCACCACAACCCCTGCAGAAGCGGCGGACAACTCGCGCTCTGCATAAACATTGCCGTCTATTTCAACACAACTGAATGTTTAAGGTTCACACTATTTTGTTACCATACTTTTAAAAAGCTTATGTTAAGGTGAATATGTTTTCCAAAGCTTTTTACATTTGCCATACATGAACAAAAATCTTGGGAAAAAAAAGACATTTTGCCCTCAGTTGTTTTACAGAGGACGCATCGCTATCACCATCACTATTTTGAATTTTCCAAGATGGCCGCTTCCTTTCGTAAACGTTCCGTGACTTCGGCGATTTACGCACAGCACTGCCCAACTGGTACGTTAATTTTGGTGGCTATTTATCGCGTAATATCGTGGGTGTCTTGTATTGGCACAGAAAGTAGTGTTTAAGGTTCAGATTGTTCCTTGTACTGAGCATTAGCTCGGTGGGTCGTCTTGTCTCTTGGCATGCATTTAATCTCATGATAAATCGTGATCTTCTATCGTTGTGGAGGAAATGAGACTGGTGACATGTCTAGGGTTAGACAATCATTGCCCCGTTTCCTTCTGTATGCTCGTTTGAGTGTGTATGAAGGAAAGCCCGTTTGAAGGACAGCCCTTCAAACTACGCCATGATAAACTTATAGGAAGTTCGCGTTATTTTTTCGATCAGGAAGCCAATTGCGTCAAACCTTTATTATCATAGCTCCTGGAAAAACGACAGTCATCCCCCTCTCCTCAAGCGATACGTAACCCTTGCTTTAGAACTTTCAACTTTCTTAACTGCGAACGCGAGAAATGTGTATGCAAAACAAGACGAGTTATTTTCTGCTATGCAATCGAGTACAGCTGATATTTTCATCGTTAGTGAAACGCGGTTAACGGAGGAAATTTCTATCTGTGAATTGGTTATGAGCGATGATTATTTCATTGTTCAGAAAGATCGAGCCGGACGTAGAGGGGGAGCGGTTCTGAGGGCTATCAAAAACTTTGCATGTTGAAAAATGTGATATAATTTCAAGTTTCGAGGGAGTATGGGCCCGGATAAGAACAGCGACTGTTTGCCTTCTGGTTATTTCTTGCTACAAACCTCGCGGGATTTCGGATTTTTCTAGTTTATTTCATGAATGCGTAGAACAGCTCGTTAGAACTTACCCTAATGATATGTACGTGATCGCTGGAGACATATTGTCTGGCCGGTCTTTCCTGCATCCATGTTCTTTTAAAGTTGACGCACTTTTCCAAAACAATGTCGCGACTTTGTAGATGTAACAAATGCTTTCTCCTTGTGTCAAATGAATAATCAACAAAGTCGTGGTTCTGCTGTTTTAGACCTCTTTTTCACTTCAAAATCCGAATGTGTAATGGGGGTTCACCCAATGGAGCCCTTGAGTGATCATGCGTCTGTAAATGTTGAAATGACTATTTCAACATTCAAATATAACCCGTTGACTAAAACCATTTTAAATTATTCCAAAGCAAATGTTGATGCGATTTGCACAAATTTAGTATCATTTTCTACTTCATATTTAGAGGTCTTTGCGTCTAGGTCTACTAATGAAAATTGAAAACTACTTGAATTCAAATTGCTTCAGCTGGCAGATCTTTTTATTCCTAAAATAAACATACACCCCAGCGTTCAAAAGCCGTGGTTTTTGGCACGACTGAAAAAAAACTTCTCAATAAAAAGCATTGTCTTTATAGGACTGCCAAGCTCTTTAGATCCCAAGATGCATAGGTGAAATACGATCAATGTAACCTAACAACCAAGTTCGAAATACGAAACGCAAAAATGAAGTATTTTGATGAAGACCTTGGTAACATTATGAAGACCGATCCCCAAAGGTTCTGGACTGTGGTTAATCTGAAACAAGGAAGGGAGTCTTTCATTTTCCGATGACGTTGGAAACAAGACGAGTCCTCTCGAGGCGTGTGAGCGGTTCAGTCGATATTTTAGGGAAGTCTTCTCAGAGGACTTGTTTCCTCTTCCGGATTACTACCCTGAATATAGTATGTATCATGAAATGCCTCAACTAACTATTTTTGCAACTGGCGTTTTGAAACTTATTGATGAACAGCACTCAAACTCCACTCCCGGCCCAGATACAATTTCAATGAAACTTCTCAAACTATAAAGCACGAGTGCACAACCCTCCTTTCCCTGATTTTTCAACAATCCTTAGACACCGGCAAAATTCCCGATGATTGGAAGCACGCGCAGGTAATTCCAATGCACAAAAATGGTTCAACAAATGAATTTGGTAATTACAGGCCTATATCGTTAACAAGTGTCCCTAGTAAGCTCATGGAGCATATAGTATTTTTTAACGTTGTGAATCATTTATGCATTAACAACGTTATTTTTGTAAACCAGCACGGTTTCCGGCGATCCCACTCCTGCGAAACGCAACTCTTCGAATTCAGCAACAATATTCATGAAAATCTGCATTCCCGCTTAGAAACGCGCGCCATTTTTATTGATTTCAAAAAAGCCTTTGACAAAGTACCTCAACACTGTCTTACATTAAAACTACCGTCGTTAAGAATAGACCCGTTTGTAACGGAAAGGATTGCAAGCTTTCGTTCTAACCGAACTGAATGCATTCATTATGAAAGAAAAGATTCGTCACCGCAACAAGTAAAATCGGGCGCGCCTCAGGGAAACGTGCTTGGTCCACTGCTTTTTCTGATATATGTTAACAACCTGCCTACTGTGTTTTATACTGGAAAATAGAGGACCTGGATGACTGTAAGCTTTTGCAGAGTGATCTGATGTTTCTTGAGACGTGGTGTGAAGAGTGGCAGTTGCAAATTAACGTTTCCAAAACAAAATATCTGAACTTCAATATTAAACATGCATCAATACAATTTAACTACACCCTTTTCAGTGTCTCCATTGAAAATGTTCACACATATAAATATCTAGGAGTTCCTTTCACACCCAAACTTTTGCGGAAACCACATATTAACCACGTCACGGCAAAGGCTAATAAAACTTTAGGCTTTCTAAGACGTCACTTACACTTGGCAACGTGGGAAACGAAATTGATTGCATACACATCTCTTCTTCGTCCCAAGCTGGAATACACATCTCTCATCTGGAACCCTCATCAGTCATATCTCATCGATAAGTTAGAAGCCATTCAAAATTGAGCCACCCGCTTCGTTCTCCGCAATTATACCCGTACAAGTATAACAACACTAAAAAAAAACTAATATACCCCTTCTTGCAGACCGACATAAAATAATTCAACTAACTGCCCTTCATCACTTGTACTATCATTCACCCTCGAAGAAAAAAAAATATTGCCCAGCTGCCAACCACGTCTCGGCTCGCACAGACAACTCACAGAACCTTCAGCTCGCCACTCCTAGAACTAACACCTTCAAATATTCTCCGTTACAGTTATCTATATCAGACTGGAATTCTCTCCCCGACAACATCGTAAAAGTAAACGAGTCCATTAGATTTCGTTCCGCAATTGCCACTCTTTACAATACGTAAAAAAGAGCGGAAAGAGGAAAGGATTCCTAACTCTTGTTGATTTATATGTGTATTTTTGTTTTTGCCCCCCCCGCCCCCTTATTAAAAGCCCCTACAGGGCGCTATAAGGGTATATTAAATGAAATTAAATAAAATTTTAGGAGTTCGCTAAGTAGAAACTAGTTATTGTAAATGTCTTGAATACACGGCGCCACTTGTTCTTTCACGGAAGCAAGTTGATATTATTTATTTTGGTTTATAACAAACTTTCGATAAGATAAACCACAAATTGCTTTTGTAAAGGTTGTGTCTACAGTGCAGTCCGAAAGAAAGTCGGACGGCACGTGTATCACTGGAGAGCTCGTTAACCCAACGCTCCGCCTGCGTTCACGCCGCTTCGCGGCCACAGTATGAGGCTACTAATTACAAAACTATTAACCCACTTGGCCCCGTCGTACACGCCGCTTCGCGGCGTCCAGCCTGCAACCCAAGCCCCGCTGTCCCCCATGCACATCCAGAAAGGGAGTTCCATACCATTTTGTTAACCAAAGTTTCGTCGACAACATTCGTTTATTTTTTTTTTCGTGTTATTGTAAAAAAGAAATGTCGTAAATATTGCCAAATGCCTCCGACAAAACAAAATGCTCGAGAAAAACAAAAGTAAGGCCACACGGTAGATGGAACACCTATCCGCAGCGTTTGAGGCAGACATCTTACCATTAAGCTACGCACAGCTTTGAAAAACTCGTTTTGAGAATTCACGTTATACGAGACTTTTGGACGGCACTTGAAGGCGTGAGTGGAGTGCCGTCAGACGGCACTTGAACACTCTGAAAGAATGCCGTCGGATATTACTCTAGACGCTACGTTTGTAGATCTTTATTGTGTGGCGTAGCATTGGCACATTTAAAGTGCTTTAATAACTGTAGTCACTCACAAGGTAATAACGGCAGCAAGAAGCTTCAGTTGCCCCGTCTCCAGCACGACCTTCCTACCTTTGGCAATGCTTCGAGACCGGACATTCGTAAGACAGACCTAGTCGCTCTAATTACGTTAGAGACTATATCTAACATATCGCCTGAATCGTGTAAGGGTGTTGAATAGACTATCGCATGTTTTTGTACCAACTTGGGGTGTGCCTCGAGGACCAAGCAGGACAAGGAGAATGGCGATGAGCTACCTACATTTGGCAATGCTTTGGCATTTGGCAATCCTCAACAATGCACGTGCAGCCAAAGCATGAGAAAAGGCGACAGGTACATGCTGGAGGCTGGCGTTAAGAGATGCCCTGTGTTTCTCATCTTGTCAGCGACTGTTAGCACAGAGATGTTCTGGTGAAATGCTTTTTCATTTGCAACATCACGGGCAGTTTGATACTTGAGCACCATGTTCCAGGCAAGACAAAAAGAAATGTTTTTTAAGTGAGGTTTGTTAACGAATGAAAATATCGGCCATCTACATTCAGTCTTCATTGACAACTCCATGTTCATGTTCTGCAATCGCATTCAAAAGCACTGCAAAAGAGTGCAAGTATGCACCTGATTTCGCCACACCAGTCTCCTCGTGCACAATAAATTCTGCCTACTATGATTTTCAAATGTCAATAGATGCACATGCCAATGCAATGACTGAAGCCAGCTACAGCCACACCATCTTCCAAATGCAGCCTGCTACCAATGCAGCAGTAGCTCGGGTTCCCTGCTAGGCAGTCCCACCTTCAAATGGTTTTGTGCCATCCCTCCAATTCATTTGTAAAGTTCTATAAACCTTTTAACCCTCTGTCAGATGGGTGCTGCCATCTTGAAATAACGTGATGCAGCCTCCATAAAGTGGCTTCATACCCTCGCTCCTCTTTCCCCTTCGCTCCTTGTCAAAGGCGTTGTCTTCGTTTTTTCGTTGCGTTTTACCGCAATTTTACAGCGAAGCTGCACATGACTCATTGGTCAGGTTTTTTCGTGTCCGTCGACAGAAAACCTTCACGCGCACCTTATCTTCTATCATGTAGTTTTGACACTTGTTTCAATAAGAAAACCACAAAACAAGCATCCCAACCACATGATAGATGATAAGGTTTAGGAGAGGAAAGTGCTAGGAGGATTATCTTCCCTGCAGAAATCCGAGGTTGTACGTCGGGTTTTAACGAAACCATGCCCTCCTCCCTCTTGTAATCTAGGCGAGATGCAAAAGTTAGTTACGAAAATAGAAGGATTGTGTGTGACGAAACGTCTCAGGTTTTTTGATGAAACAAACACCGGAAGCCTTTCGATCAAACGTCGCATGTAGATGAAACGCTAGTCGACGAACTGAATGCCACCGGGCAAAAATTTAGATCCAGATCCGCGTATATCCGCATCTGCAGCCCCTGATATATGCATGCAATCCGCAATCCGCCAAAATTTGTCTACTTTTTATCCGCATCCGCCAATATACTGTGGATATCCGTGGATAATCCACGGATATGTAGGGCTCTGATTATAATATTTTGCTTCTTCATTAGCATGTAGCAAATGTCTCACTGCTTGGATAGAAAAGTGTCTGAGCAGATGCAAATCAAATTATCTCTTGGCTAAATCATGTCTTTTGTGACTCGCACGTTTTCTATTATTTGTGCCTTTGATCATGATTCATTAATATGGACAATTCACTTTATGAATGGTGTGCAATAGTATGGTCGATGATAATGAAGAAGCAATATCTTTTATACCGCATGTTTCAGCAAAGGCTTTCTAAAGTTCCAAAAAATAGGGCAATTTAGAAAGAAAGAAACTTTGGTAACGAACCGCCAGCCACAGTGGATGTCGGGGATTGCAAAAAACATACGAACTAGCTCACGATTTAACTAAAATTTAATAATTAGCTTTTTAATTACTATATTCATGGCTTGTCTTTATATTAAAAAACTTTAAGGCCGCCGTATTCCCAGACTGCTGTATTTTACAGAGATGTTGTAACCACCCCATGCTCCGAGATATCCGTCCGTGAATTTGCCACTCAATCTAGCAAATTATGCACGCTAAATCCCGATATTCTAATGTTGTATGCCGTGACGTATGACATTCCATATTACAACGAGGCAGAACTGATAGCAGTTCCTCTTTCAATCACGGTTGAAGAAATGTCATCCAGGACAGGTGCAATACTCTTCCAATCATCATGTTATCAGCTGTTATTCGCATATTGCATGAGTAATTAGCTGGATTGAGTAGAAAATTTAGAGACTGATATATCTAGGTGTTCACAAAAATTCTTTGAAATGTAACAGTCTTGAAATACGGCGGCCTTGAAATATTCAATATAGACACATGCCCTCGGCCGTTTGTTACCGAAGATAGTATCTTCTTTTCTGAATTGCCCTATGTTACATAACCACAGACTCCGGTGGTTCGGGCAAGCCAGCGGGCACGGAGAGTAACTAAATATCGTCACGAATGACAATTGATGAGGCGATAATAACTGAAGAAACTAAACGTTTAATGGGGCGAACTTGTGCCCAGAAATAAAAGAAAAAACGATAACAACAGAAGAGAACAGAGCGTCGCGGGCATCGAGGTCGGCGTGACAGCAGAGTCGAGCGCTGGGGCGAAAACTGACTTGGCTCGCCACGCGAGGCCCCTTATGTACACGCGTATGCTTCTGGAATAATCGGCGTAGAAGGTTCGGCGTGTAGAACTTCTGAACTCGAACAAGCAACACGGTTCTCAAATTTACCAGAACATTATATTAGATGTCAACAAAAAGGCGTTCCCGCGGCCAGGAATCGAACCCTGGCTTTTCGCGTGGCAGGCAGGCGCTATAACCATTAGGCCACGCGCGCGGTGCCTACCTGGCAAGCTGCGCGCGCGGCAATATCAGTGCGTCATATTTTAACCGGACGACGCGGAAACCTCCTCCACCTACGGGGGTGACCCACGGTGCCGAAAGCGCTCGATGTGTGAAATCTTTAGTCCTGGCCTTCCTACTGGTCAGACCCGCTAAAAGCTTCTTTTTTGTCGAAATACAAAATATGAGTGCAGCGAACCGTTTCAATTATTTATGAAAGTAGTTTTTGTTCGGTATTTTAAGTCAAAAAAGAAACAAACGCAGTTACAAAGTATGGAAACAAGAAGGGGTAGTGAGATCAGGTGCCAACGTGGAAAGGTTCCGCATGTAAGCGGTGGCGCTGCAGTCATATGGGCTCGAGGATCCGGCCGGTTCCAAGCGTTCACAAGGCCTTCGGCAAGCAGCTTTGGCTTGCAGTTTGACCATTTGGAAGTTTGGCAGCACAAAGTGGCTCCCGTTCTGAACTGATATTTATCCCGTGTTTGCTGTCGTTTGTGGCTAATGAAGTGTCATGCCAAATTAGTATTTAGTTGCGCAGCAAATGCAATGCAAGCCGCTCTGGCCGCTCGCTTCATCCTGCCTATCCAGGACATGCTTTAGTGGCGCCCTCTCGAGCCGTCAACATAGAGTGCGGCAGCCGTGAGTGCTCGCTGAGCTCACTGCCCCTCCTCTAGTTCATGGCCACTCAAGCCAAGAACAAGGACATGATGAAGGAGGTTATTTTTTGCTTGTTTTTGTAATTTTAATTTGCCTCTAACTTTTAAAGTAAAGCAAAATTTGAGAAAAGAAAAGTTTCACTAAGTAATTACGTTTAGTGCACTCAGGTTCGGTGCAAATTAAAAAAAAGTCAAAAAGTCGTTGCAGGGCCCCTTTAAGGTCGGGTACTTGTGGCTTACCGACAGTCGGATAATTCTGTGTCTTCTAAGAATGCGAGGAGACGAGCGAATGATTTAGAAGGGGTCCCGGCCGGACCCGGGGGAAAAAGAATTTCCTTCCGTAGTGCCACGGCCGTCGAAGAGGGATTTTCTTTCTTTCGTTAACGTCGCGCAGTCCCAGAGGAGATGGTGAAAGTCCTCAGGAACACTGCAGGTTAGGGCAGTGGGGATCGACGGCAGAGTTTATGCGGTGGAGGGCTTTCGCAGTGAAGGCACATCCAGTGCGAAGCCTGTGCAGCAAGGAGGCGCTGGCTCGCTGTAGCTTCGGTGAGATACATACAGAAAGTTTTTCCCCAGAAACCCTTGGGTCCGGATGATGAAGGATTATTTCTCGATGTATAAGTAGCTTGGCTTTGTGTATTTTAGGTACTGTTATCACTGCGACATCAAGGTGGTGAGCCGCTGCAGCGAGGCGGTGAGCAGCCTCGTTGCCGATGTGCGAAGGCAACCACTGAAAGGTTAACTGACAGCACTTTGTTTGTTAACTTCTCGCTATGTGTGCGACGACACAGCGAACTGAACCAACACTGAAAAGGGCCAGTGAAGTGTCGGTCACTGAACACTTTCAGCAATTGCAATGTCCTCAATTTTGTACTTTTACCACTTGTAAGAAAGTTGTGATTAACAGTCACGTGTGCATGTAGCTTCAGAAAAGTCCGGCGGCCTAGTCATTTGGTAGCAACCATTTGAGAGCAAGTGTTCCTGCGTTTTTTTGTGTCCAATGTGAATACCGTTTAGGTGAACAGCTGAACAGCATGTGTGTGAAAATAAAGCGAGAGTTTTGCTTTTACTTTGTGTGTTTTGTTCTTGTTCTATTCATTCTGGTTGGTTTTGTGTGCTGTAACTGGACAGGTTTAGCATAAAGTTACCATATGCCTCGGGCACCCAAAGCGGGATGCCTGTCGGGGAGGGGGTCATTGTTGTGAGACTTAAACATTTTAAATTTTAGTACGAAACCACTATTTTTGTTATTATTTTGTATACGAAGTGCACATTTGTTTTCCTTGCAATTTGCATGCTGTTTGGCGTGCACATCTAATACATTTGGTTGGAATATCAATCTTTAGTATTACTCTATTTGTCCTTGTAGATACCATGACCATAGCACTGTTTACCTGTCATATGCAAATTAACCTTCAGCATCAGCATCTTCTCTGCCAAGCATATTTTGTTTATTGATCAGAAAAAGCACCCTCTCTTACTAGTACAATCCTTTCGTTTAAACACATCTTTGTTTTGTCACGCTTCGGCTACCCCGAACCGCGAATAGATAACTGTCCCACAAGCGCACTGGTGGCACAGTGGGACCACGGCCGGAAGAGCAGGTCCCCTGTTCCGCCTAAATCGGGACGTCTGGTGACTTTAGCACCGTAGTAATGTGAGACAGCACCTGGGCGTCACGTTTGAGATGCATGTGAGTACAGATTGGCGTGGCTGGCACTGCACAGCGTAGTTGGTAATGTGAGACAGCACCTGTGCCATCACGTCCGAGATGCACGCATGTGAGTACAAATAGAAGGTGCTGGCATTGCACAACATAGTTGGTAGTGTGAGACAGCACCTGGGCGTCACGTCCAATACGCATGCGAGTACAGATAGGCGTGGCTGTCACGGCACAACATGGTAATGTGAGACAGCACCTGGGCATCACGTCCGAGGTGCATGCATGGGAGTACAGATATAAGGGGCTGGCATTGCTCAACATAGTTGGTAATGTGAGACCACCTGGGCGTCACGTCCAAGATGCATGCGAGCACGGCTAGCACTGCACAGCGTAGTTGGTAATGTGAGACAGCACCGTCACGTCCGAGATACATGCATGTGAATAGACTGAAGGGGTTGGCCTTTCGCAACATAGTCGGTTGCAACATTAGATGAGCCAGTAGAGCCTGCTCCATTCTCTGTGCGAGCTTGCGTAAGGGACGAGTACGATCTCTCAGCCAAAGGCAATGAGCGAGGGCTACTTTCAAAGCACAAAAAAGTGCGAGCCCGCGTCAACTGCGCAAAACGGCGTGGCGGCAGGTTTTGAATCGCATGCTGGAAATCAACCACCCCAAAGTCGCGTCATTGCGTATTTTCAAGCCCGCGTGGTTTTAGCGCGCAGTCGACAGACCCCGTAGCAACGCCGGCTTGGCAGACCCCCACTAGCAACGCAACCTCTCGGCTCCATGCGGTTCCAGAGCGATCTCGGCGTATTTACCTGCGTGTAGTTCAGAAGACCTGCGTTGTAAGCCGTGTTCCGGTGCCCGTTAACTCCTCGCGTACAGTGCAGCTCGCATACTTTCTCGAAGGCGCGATCCGCCTCGCGGTTTTTCGAGGAGCACCACAGTTGCGTATTCCGAAATCCCAAGTTCGAAACTCAAAAACCATCGCGAAACTGCAGAGTCCCAGCGAAACCGCGAAACCGCGTAGTGCACTTGCTCTGCGCACCCCCCCCCCCCCCCATTTTTTTTTCTCCTGTTTTTTTTCTTTCTTTTTTTTTTTCGTGTGACGCAAACAGTGACGACAGCGCGTCTATGTCCGCGAGCAGCCAATCCGGCGTGAGCGTCGTCTCTAAGGGGCGGAGCGGCGTTGCTAAGGCCTCTATCTACTGCTCTCTACATATACGCCGCCCGGTGTGTCATCCTCTCAACGTCGTCGTCGTTGTGTTCTTTATTTATACGCGTATATATGTATAAATGAATTAAGATAGACAAAAATACACACAATCGAACGGCCAGCGGGGCGCCGTTCTAGTTATATTTTTAGTTATTTATAGCTATTTCTAGTTATACACGCCTGAAAGAATTTTGTTCAGTCTGTGTCTGTAACCGAGCTAAAGGCAAATTCAAAGCAAAATATATACAATGCAAGTGTTTTTGACCCTACATAACAATTTCTTATATTTGAAATGCAGGGCACACATTTTGATTGTGAGCATCTAATTATTAAATAGTCATAATATAACCCCCCACATTCTTAGTCAATATGCTGTCACAAACGCATTGTACAAGTCTCCTTTTCGATAAGCCTATGTAAAGGTAGCTTGGCCGCAAGCTTCTTGGTGGACGGCGGAGCGCTAACTTTACAGGGGCAAAAAGCGAGCCGAATTCGAAAGTCTCGAGGAATAAAAAGTATTAATTAAAATACCAAATTTTAACTGGTGTGTTCTATGAGCCGGTAGCTATTATATTCCTCGGGAACTTTACGATTCTTGATTTCAGTGAGAAGAAATTTAAAATTTTGTCAAAGTGGCCCGTAGGACCCAATGGAACAATATTATAATGGGCCCAGGAATAAAAAGCATACAATCCTGAGGTTCAAGTAGGTATTAAAAAAAGTGTATTAGTGCCCTTTATAGATAACCCGGGTAACTTAAAGATTTCCGCAGTAGTTTGGCTCAAATTATCATTTTACTGTGTTTTGCTGAGAGTAGCCAAGAGAGGGCGCGAGGAGACCATGACTAGGAATGCTGGGGATGCTTTCTAAACAGGATACTTCACACAAGCTGAATAACAAAGCTACCGTACACTTAAAAATAGGTCAATGCTAAGAATAGCGTTGGATTATACTACCTTCGGCGACCCTTTTCGTTCCGTATAGACAAAGCGCCGCATTCCCAGATCCTTCTTCGCAACCCTGTAAGCTAAGCTGATTGAAACCCTTTGTCAGTAGGGGAACCAGAGAAGGACTGTGACCTCGAAGGTGGAAACAAAGTAATCCAAGGTTAACTAAGATGTTTATGAGCTAAGAACAAAACAGGAGACTAATCTTTCTAAACAAGATACTACACACAAGCTGAAGAACAAAGCTGTCGAACACTTAAAAATAAGTCAATGCTAAGAATAGCAACGGGGAACGCAAAGCATCACCTTCGGTGATGCTTTGCGTTCCGTATAGACAAAGCGCTATTTCAAAACTACCACTTTTCGACAAGTTGTCCTAGTGACGAATCACCCTATGACGAATTGCCCTGTGCGACGAACGACCCTGCTACGAGTTGCCCTATTACGAATTGTCTTTCGACGAACGGCCCGTACCCCGTATATAAGAGGGTGACCAAATAAACATGTCTTTAGCTGTGTTAGAGACGCGTCCTCGACTGTTCCTTTTTCTTATACTTTGAAACTTTCCTCTTTTCCTGCCGCAGTCTCGGACTAAGAACAAAATGTTTAACATCCACCAGCTCGCCTGCGCACTCACTGCATTACCACAAAATGTATTTTTATTACAAAAATATACTACGAAGCATTTGTAATGTTTCACCGGAATTTCGAACGGAAAAAATATTTAGCCAGCTAGAGGAAGTAAATGTTTTAACTTCCATGAATACTGCATGTGTGTTAAATATAATTATGAAATGAGTATGATTGTACGACATCTTGCGAGCTTTGCTGACTTAAACTTAAAAGAAAAACTATATGCATATCCAACAAGAGTCGAAAAACCTAAGAAAGTCCCATTTTTTAGAACTAATTGCGGCCTTCAAACCGTGGCTTTTACCCTCCTTGTAAAATCGTTTTATGATATCCTTTTTCCATCTAAGCTGTTTAAAAAAATGTTTTTTTTCTTTGCATGTGTCCTTTAACTATTATTGTTCTCAACCCATAGAGCTTGAAAAATATCTGCCGCTAAATTAAGGAACATGGTAATTCTTAGCCAAACTGATCAAATTTGAGTAACATTGCTGACTTTTAGAAGAAGACGAGAGCCCAAAAGAGCATGAGCTCGTGGGCCAGCGCACCCGGGGAATCTGTCGTTGTGAGATATAAGAGCATTGTACCGGCTTGCGGATGTGTATCACTACTGCGTGTTGCACGTTAAAGACCCCAGGCTAGCGGTTGTACTGCACTGGCTAAATTCCTCATATATAGCTGGAAGACTCGTCGCCCATTGAGGCAGACCCAGTTCTAGTCTGTATAAACATACACACAACCCACTTTTTGTGAGATATAAATGGATGGGAGCGGTACGGAGCGGTTCGAGTCCTTTTTTTTCACACTGGTGCCGAAACCCAGGATGTTTTGAAGAATCCCGGACAAAAGCTCACCGGACAAAAGCTCACCAGACAGAAGCTCACCGGACAAAAGCTCACCGGACAGTAGCTCACCCATTTTTTCACAGACCCAGACAAAAGCTCACCAGGTGCATGCCTGCGACACTAAAAAATTCAAATACCTTTACGACACACAATGACGGAAAGAATTAATTTTCTTAGCCATTTACTTCAAATATTACTTTGAACCCCAAGAAAACCCATGCATTAGTAATGAAGAGATATTGTGCCTAATATGTATGTACGCGTTTAGGGTAACATAAGCGCAATGAAAAAGCGAGTTCACTGAAGGGTTACTTCGCTTCTTCGGTCACTTCTCGGGTTCAAAAACTTCGGTTCACGAAGTTTTTGGCGATGCACAAGGGTGCTCCGACATACCTTGAGTCAAGCAAGCTTGTTCTTATCTGCTTCACTCAGTTTCGGTGGCTTTAATTTTGGTCCCAAAACGTTGCTTCTCTGCCTGTCATGGCTTATCTGTCGACACCTCTTTTTTTTTATTCATGAGAAACCCGCAGCGCCTATACAGGCATTATTGCAGGGGGGCACAATGCATTAAAAAAAGATCCACAGTCTCGCGGCACACCACTTCCGCCGGTAATGAATTCCATTCTGCGATGGTTCGTGCAAAAAAAGAGAGTTTCAAAATGTTTGTCCTGGAGAAATACGGCTGAACCTTATAACAATGGTCTGTACGAGCAGAACGGTAAGATGGTGAATGCAAAAACTTTGCAGCACAAATTCCTGTTTGGTTGTGATAAATCGAGTAAAACAATTTGAGGCACAGTCTTTTACGACGTTCATTTAAATGCACCCATCCCAGTTCCTTTTTCATTTCAGTTGTGCTACTGAAACGATGGTATCTTCCCAGGACAAACCGAGCAGCAACAGATTGAAAACGTCCTATAGCACTGATACGAACCTGGTAAGACGGATCCCACACATGACAGGCATACTCTAATATCGGTCTAACATACGCTTTATACGCTGCTTCCTTAAGCTCTTTGCTTACATGTCTAAGGTTGCGCCGCAGAAAACTTAGAGCCCTGCCTGCCCTGGAAACGACACTGTTCACTTGTGTTGTCCATGTTCCGTCTTCGGCAAATATAACACCTAAATATTTATAAGATGGTTCCATTCTGATTTTTTCATTGTTAATGAAATACTGATGAGTTAATTTATTCTTTTTTCTTGTGAAGCACACATGAACACACTTGCTAGCATTCAATGACATCTTATTGTTTTTACACCATGATTCAATTCGTTTAACATCTCTCATAAGCTGTGTGAAATCCGTTTCCCCAGACACTGCGTTGTACAATGCACAATCATCGGCAAATAGACGTATTTTTGATTCAATTCCTCGGGAAATATCATTAATATAAATGAGAAAGAGAAGCGGTCCCAACACAGATCCCTGTGGAACGCCAGATGTTACTAAGACACGACCCAAACATACCCCATTTACCACAACCTGTTGCTGCCTTGAAGCTAGGTAATTTCGTAACCAGTTCATCACATTATTATCAATATTTAGGACTTCAAGTTTCTGCAGTGATACCGAATGAGAGACAGTATCAAACGCTTTCTTGACATCTAAAAATATACAATCAACTTGACCTCTATCATCAATTACTGTGGCAATATCATGATAAAACTCGATTAGCTGCGTCGTACACGAAAACCCTTTTCGGAACCCATGCGTTTGATCATTCAAAAAGTCAATCAAAACAAGGTGCTTCATTAACGCCGAGTACAAAACATGTTCAATAATCTTACAGCACACTGGGGTAAGCGAGATCGGCCTGTAGTTCGAACATAACATTT